>LQNS02276927.1:8516740-8552435 GCA_001587735.2 Parhyale hawaiensis | reverse complement strand
AAATACAGTATTTAATTACACGTTTTTGAAAGTATTTGTAAATACATTTTCAAATAACAAAATGTATTTAAATACGTATTTAAATACAATTGTATTTAAATACTGCCCATCACTGGCTATTGGTAACCAACGAGCCTTATGACTGACAAGTTTAGATCCTAAATAGACTTCCGAACATACGCCCATTTTTAGAACTAAGTAGAAACACACATATTGCAGTAAAGTACGCTTGCATCATCTGCCCTTATGAAGACCCTAAACAAAAGAAACTTCAGTGATTCGTGTACTTCCCGGCCCAGTAATAATGTGCTCTAGCTTAATGACTTGACCATACAGAAAATGTCATAGGGATGCGCGTGGATTACGTAAAGTGCTGCCTGTTCTTTTTTGCACATTATTTCATACGAGTTTTGAGAGAGAAATACGTACGATACAATCCTTCGTGGCAATTATGTAAGTAATAGCTTATTTGCGCAATCCATACAGCAGGAGTTGCATGAGGGAAGTACATGCGATATACTCCTCCGTCAGAAATGGATAAAGTTTGTATCTGCACCTTACACAAGAGGAGCTATGTGTTGAAAACACACGGGATCTACTGCTCTCAGAGGATCCAATAAAAAACGCGGTATTTTTTTTTTTTTTTAACTCTTCACCAAACAGAGGTGTTCAAGGATACAACAAGAATAATCGTTGCGTATTTAATGACAAGTAATTACGTAAAGTGTAACATGCACTTGGTCACTCGTAACGACGGGAGCTTACGTGGAGGAGCGTTACATAGCTCGAAGATAACAGCAGCAGCTGAAGTAATGGATTACACAGAACAATTACTGGCAGCCGTAATTAAGGAGGGTCGGTCGGGCGATGATATCATCAGGTGTGTCATGCACGCCAGTATTTACACCCGTGACTAATACTTGCGGCTGGAGGGGCTTGTCCCGGCAATGCTCGCAGTTGTACAAGACAGATTGATGAAAATCTCCTGCCCCATAGTGAATGTGTAGGTATAGTTCTGTATCCGTCTATATAACTTACAGTCTATTAAACAAATTTGTAGTGGAGCACCAAACATTAAATGGTTGGCCAGCTCTAAATTACAGTCCAACAGACAGAAGGAACGTCAGAAATAACAAAACGAGGTGGGCAGTGGCGGCCCTGCGGCGTAGTCACACAATAAAAACTGCAGCAGCAGGCCTGGGCGGCCTGCAGCCGTTATTGCTGCTGTCGTCAGGCCAGAGGGTCGCAAATGCCCACCTTCGATAACACTTCTAATAGAGATTTAGGGTGCGTTTCCACCAAGCCATTGAATTCAATTCAATTCATGGTCATTCATGAATTACCGTGATGCGTTACATTAATTCCTATGTAAGCGTTCCCACCAAGCCATTCAATTCAATTCCTGGCCATTCACAGTCAATGATGCGTTTGGTTCCATTTCTTCTCATTTGAATGACATTCATCCAACTACAATATTACAAATATAACAATAATTTCGCTTGTAGCTCCATGTATATTTTCTAATATTTATATTTTGTGATATTTTAGATAACTATTAATCAATATGCAATATACCTATGTGAATTTTTCAAGGTGTATTATCGTGTTTTGTTCTCTTTTTGTAAGGTACCTAATTGGAATATTAACACCATTTATTTTTTCCATCATGTACCAATATCGGAACAATAAACATCGGAAATAAAGTTTACTTCATCTTCAGTTACATTATACGCTCGGCAATATAAGGAAGAGAGATATTTTAAATTATTGTCCTACCTTAGATAAATGGCCAGTCTTTCTTCTGCTTGAATAGCACGGCGGTAATTNACCAACTTCTTGAATTGCTCATTATCAATCCTGAAGAAGTCATGAAATTTCTCCGGATTATTGAGCAAATCTGGGAACAAATGGGAAAATGCCCCAAATTGTGCTCTACTGCAATTACAGGGATGCACCCGCATTTTCTTTTGTTTCCTCCGCCTTCTACGCCGCTTCAACCATAACAACACTGCTATTTCTGCTACATCAGTCACCTCTATCTCGCTCGAAGGCTTATATTTTATACTGGATGCCTCATGAATGAGAAGTATGCTGATTGTGTTGGTTGGAACGGTGTTCATTCAAAATGAATGGAATGACGTGAATTGAAATGAATGGCTACTAAGGTACCGAATGTCAAGGATGCCAGTATTGCATATGTGGCGTCCATTGGGGTATGTGTTAGGTTATCTTAATTAAGAATAGATAAGTGAGGTTACGCTAGAATCGGTTCAGTAAAACAGGCGCCTGACATGAGGTAGCTTATGGGCACACATATTACATGCAGCTACCTGAATACCAGATGGGCCGCATACCATTCTTCTGTGGCAAAATTATTCGAAGGTAAATGACAAATATCATTGTTCTTCCTTGAAGTCTTTTAGAAGTCTACCGGTACCATCTCAAGCTTTTCAACATCGAAAGTGCAACAATGAGATGAATTAGATGATATACAATGTCGATTTAGACGCAAGAACGCAATGTACTACCTAGTTTTAAAAATATCTATGCCAGTTAACAGTAATTTCTCATGATACGTCAGGCCTTAAGCTCGACCCACACACTGGGACAAGAAAAACCACACCGCCACCAAACTACCCGCCCGGGTACGATTTTGGCTCGCGTAATCTCACTCACTGAAAAAAAACATTATCAAAAATCTAAGCCGCCACTGCATTTTTTTGCACTGTAGCAAGTAGTAAAGCTTTCTCAAGTTTCTTGTAATTTCAAGTGGGTTTAAATCAACTATGACAAATAGTGTAGCGTGATCTACAAGTACGGCAATTTGTAGTTGTGGCAACCTAATCGAATAAATGGTTTGGCCGCTAATCAAGCTGTGCCATAGACTACCCAATACCTTTACTTGATTACGGCCAAAAATCGGGCCTATTGCAAGTGGGCCTAGAGGCCGATTTACGTAAGCGTTGATGAAATGGGTTCTAATAACCAGAAAAACCTAAAGCAAAACTAAGTTTCATGGTACCGTGAGTAATGTGTTGGAGAGCAGCAGTGCTAAATTCAGCATATAGTTATCATTTGGCAATAAATATCATATATACTGTCGGACACCTAGAACAATTAATAATTAATCATGATTTCTAAAAAGCATTAAAATATGGGCTCATACATACTACACAAAATGTACTTTAGCATTCCATACAAATGAATATTTTCCACCTTCGAATTGGAAACAATTACCCCAGAAATTGCTGTACTCATATGTAGAGCTTTCATGCAGCAGAGCTCATCCCACTAGCCTCAAGCAACGGGAGTATTAGGCCGTGTTCACACGTCCCTCACCGGAACGCGTTCAGTCAAACTGATGGACGCGGCGCGTTGACTAGATAGGAGCAGCTGCAACAAATATGGAGACTGAAAGATGAAAAACATCCCTCTTTTCAACGAGCCGCGTCTTTTAAGTTCTGTAAACAGATCCTATAAATAATGAAGTTATCCTCTATAGCAGCGGTTCGCATTCTTTTCTTTGCCTGGCACCCCTGCGATACTTTTGCTACGCTCTCACACCCCCTACAAAAATAATTAGTCATCTGATGATAGAGAATTGTATATACCCAAAATTTGTGAACAAATTTAGCTATATGCCCAACCTTATTTTATCCAAGATTTCGCACCCACTGGTAGATCGTCTCGCACCCCAGCTTGCGCGAGTTACCCATGATTCGGAACCCCTACCCTATATACTGTATATGTTGTAATGGCTGCCAATTGCACAATTATAGCTCGATTGCTTTCATTTAAGTGTCAATTTCTTCCTTTTTGCATAGTCTGGGCAAATGCATAGGTTTCATTTGACTATCTCATCTCAAATTGCCTCTAAAAGCATTATCCCCAGTCTTGCTCAACGCTGCATCTCCCACTCTATTGTGGTTCCCAACCTTTCCTCAACTTGGCACTCCTAGCAAACTTTTAATATGTTTTCACACTCCACAGAGAGCAAGAACTCATCTGATAACGATAAAGAATGAAGTTTATACCAAATTTGTATAAAAAATTTATTGTATCACAGTTTATTTTATCGAAGTAACGCACCCATTCGAAAGTCATCTTGCATCCCTACTGGGGATGCGAGCATCAGTGGTTCAGAACCCCCGCTCTATAGCGGTTTCAATTCATGAACAAGTCAACAAATATGCTTTTTTATCGTCTTTTTAGCGATCAGAATCACTGTATGCCCGTTAAACACAAGAAAACTAAATGACCAGAAAATGTTGTACTAAGAACGCTGACGCCATCTTTGATTCGACAACGTAGGCAATTGTTGCGTACGGGTTTCACTTCTATCGGTTCATCAGGCTACGAATACTTTGAAAATATATAGGTTGTTCTTTTCAAATTCAGGCTATAAGACCATGGGATACGAATGTGACTCCAAACTGACTTGAAATACAGGCGAAAATGTAAAGAAACGAGATAATAACTGAACACGCGGTGACATTCATTTGAATGAAGGTCGGTTCTACGTGTGGACAGCGACAGAAAAAATGACGCACAGCTCGTATTCATTTTCGTGACTGAACGCGTTACGACGAGGGACGTGTGAACACTGCCTAAGAAACCTAGCAATAGTACTAAATTGCTCATATACCTAATAATTTTCATTAACAAACTCCATTATCTGCTTATCTCGCATTTATCTAGAAGTTTGACTATTAATACCACCAAATTCAGAAGCCTCTTTTCATGAGACTGTGTATTTTACTAACTACCATAGGAAAATCATTCTACTTAGCTTTAAGAAAAAGCAAGGATGTCATATGCAATTGATTTACAATATAACACTTCTAGCCGCTCTAGTTTTTTTTTTTTTTTTTTTAATTTGTTACTTATCATCACTGAACGCAAAAGAATTGAGTAAAATAGCCAAGACAAGATAGTAACGAAGCAACATACGAAAACATATCTGCCGCATCGCACAGTCAGGGTCACGTGCTAAAAGCGAAATTTGGCGCTTGGTCAAGTGGTCACTCAAGCTTCATTAGCTCTACGGTTGTGGGTATACATCTGGCTTCACAGTAATTCTAAATATTACATACTAGGAATATTGAAAGCTTACATGCATATCAGAACATACACAAAATTCTCCCTAACTACTAGAAACAGAGCTACAGGTTTTCAAATACAATCCTATTTGAAAATATATTGTTACTCTATGGTCCTGGTCCAAACCTTAAAACTCATTGACTCCAAATAATTCATACCTGCAAATTTCAAGTCTTGTTGCATGATTACATGAGTTCAGTAGCGTTAGCATAAGCGTAAATGGTAGTTTCTATCAAGTAAATAAAATGCGGTACGGAATTCGCGCTTTGTACTGCATGTGCCACGATGCAAGGAATAGCCGCTGTGTACGAACTAAAGAGGAGATATGGCCATGTTGGGGCCGTTTTCTCTAGGGAATGCACTCTAACATTCTGCATTTAGAAAAGCACTCTGAGAACGCAATTAAATTATAAAGAAAAATTAAAGTTAATCCTGAGGCAAGGAATTTTTTATCATCACCAAAATTTGGTCATGTGTGCCACTAAACATTCCTAACAGTTTTGGTCATTTTTTGAAGATCTATCCACTAGATACTTCTTTCAGTTATGTTCCGCCAAACATTAAGACACGTGTAGTTCAACTCATAAACGGACTAGTAGATCATTATAAAACTTGAATCATTGTGCCCAGTTCCAGTTCCAGCCGCTCCTACAATTTCCGTGACGATCCGTTCTCAATTATTTTGGGGGGCTATTGTGACTGACAAACATAAAGCAAACACAGACACATATACACAAAAGAACTCAGGGATCATAAAAAAAAAATCTTTCGCTTTTTGTAGCATTCCCTACAATTCTTGCAAATTCTATGAATATCCGCTAATAACTCTATGCTTTATGTTGACAAAAAAAAAACAGGTAAACAAACACACGGCTGAACGGATCCTCACCAAATCTTGAGCTTGTGTTCTTTTCAACTTACCTAACAATCCCTGTTAATTTCAAGAATATTCGTTCATAACTATTTGAGTTATCTTGGTGACAGACGAAGAGACAAGCGCCAACAAAAACATAACTTCCTTGGCGGATATATACTCCATAATATATAACTTTAATATAATACTGTTAAATTAAGCGATTTCACTAAACAAGCATAATGCACTGAATACCGTTAGGAAAATATATCGATAACACTAGCACGGCTGGTATAAGGGAGATCAGTAAATAGATTTAACAAACATTCTCTTCCCGTTATAGACAGATTCATGTCGATTTTCTACCCGAGTTTCGGTAGAAATACATGAACTTTAGGAGAATGCTGTGTTTCGCCTACGTTAAATGGGCCGTACTAATAGTTTCGCTCAGTATATATGGGGATAACACTCATACATATACAAATATAATAATTATTATTATATTCATATAACAACGAATGTGAACTAGTGGTCCGGACTGTCGTAAAAACCCTCAACTACTAGTTACACCTGCAGATCACCACACCAAAATCCCGCCACTGTCACACAAGAAATTACAAAAAGCGTCACTACAGCTCTTCGACTGCTAGTTTCAGATGGCTCTGCAAACCTTGATATTCAGTCTTGTTGTGTCCCTGGAGCTACTCTCAAGGTGAGATTTTTTTCACCGAGGTGAACTGCTGGCGGCTCCGTTACGTAAAGGTGGTGCAACTGCCTTGGGTACAGGCAGGTATATATGGTTGGAGTTTGAGGGGCAGGGCAAATGAGATGTTATTTAAGGTGCAGATCGGTAGTAATATTCTATTTATGGTGATACTCCTATGATTAGCAGTTTCCAAATTAATGAACTTAAGGATCAATTTTGTATAACAGTCAATCAACTTTAGCCGTGAGATGAAGCCGATTCTGTCACTGCTCCAGGTAGGTTGAAATTATTCTTTTACACCGCAAATTATCTTTAGTTATCACAGTATACTCGAAATTATAGTCTTTTGCCATTTACAGCAAAGCAGTGGGTTAAACATACTATATTAATCTTTTCTTTGGTCGACTGGTTGACTGGCAATATCATAACGATATTGTAATACTGGTTAAAATGGCTGCCTGATGACATTCTCATGATAATAGGAAATGAAGCACTATATATTTCAAACGGCTAATGATATGCAGGTTTTATAACGATGGTAAAGCGGTGGTGACAGCATATATATTTATTATTTCAATGGATAACAAATACAATACAAAGTTCATTAATATGCATTTCTATGAAATTCAGAGGGGGATGAAAGCCAGATTCTTGGGCGGCGCTGCTCCCAATCAAAAATGGAGGTGGTGCAATTGCCACGAAGTATTCCAATAGCTTCGCGTTCCCGAGAGAGGGCGAGCTTCTTCTACATAATACCACGTCACTTTCGAAACGCCACCATGGCATGTGAGCTTTGAAACTTGAAAATTACTGGACTTCTACTTCCTGGAAGTGCATGCCAGACAAACCAGCTGTAAGCGGCTACGTGCAATGCGGCGTAACTTGCTACTGGCATCATCACCTCTGCACTAGACTAGCGGAGTGAATTACGTCACCTGGACCTCGTCCAAAGACTCTTCAATGTATTCATGGTAAGTATATCTCTTTTAGTACTCCTGTACTCGGAGGCTAGTTGCAGGGTTTGGAATATACGCAAACACTAGCTAAATTACTCACCTGAATAACTGTTAGAATATCAATAAGATCAATAATATCAATTACGAATTTACTTTGACTCCATGTAAGCAACACATCATAAATTTTCTGAAAAGTTGGACGTGGCAATAATTATTGGTTCTGACAATATCAAGGCGTCAGCTGGTACTGCTTGCCCCCTCCCCCCCCCCTTCACAGCTATTATGCGCAACGCAGAAGGTGCGCGTTTTTATTTTTTTATGGAGAGCTAATTTCTGAAATAGACTGTAATTGTATTGAGAACCAAAAACATTTACCCACTTCATATATAATTTACTTGATCCATCTATGCTAATAAGTGTAATACCAGTTGTGGTTGTACTGGTATGGAGATGTAGGGATCTGTAACGCACATAGGGATTGGAAAATTTACAGAAACAAATCTTGGCCGTTGTTACATAGGCCTCTTTTGCTTGTAGCTGCCCTGGAGACAATATGTACTGAAAACGATCGATTTAACCTTCTGTACACGATAATTACCTCCGCCAAGGAGGTCATGTTTTCGTCGTGTCTGCCTGTTTGTCTGTTACCAAGATAACTCAAAAAGTTATGAACCGATTTGGATGAAATTTACATTGATTGTTAGGTATGTTAGAAGAAACAGATGATCACCTTTTGGTGAAGATATGGCCATCCGTTTGTTTGTTTATCTGCGTCATTTTTCTCGATGCCGTAACTCAAAAAGTTATGGATGGATTTTGATGAAATTGACGTGAGTTGTTAGGTATATAACAAAGAGTAGATGATCAAATTTTGGTAATGGTCCGTTTGTTCGTTCGTTCATTTGTCACAGTTTTTATTTTTATGCTTGTTGGCACGATAACTCAAAAAACAATGAATGGATCTTTATGAAATTCATAGGAGTTGTTAGTAATAGTAAAAGACATAAATGAACAAATTTTGGTGCAGATCGGTTGGTTTGTTTGTATTTTTGACGCATATTTGTCATAACGTTTGTTAACAGTACAACTCAAAATGTTATAAACGGGTCTTCAAAAAAATCGAACAAGCTGTTACTAATATAAAAAGGCACAAATGATTAGATTTTGGAGTTTATGCAAAGAATATAATAGTTTCAGAGTTAATTTGAATTGTTGCTACCGTTGGCTTACTTGGCGGAGGTATGCGCTCTCAGAGTGCTCTAGTTAACACTGTAACCGAATTGACGATCTCTATTTGTGCGTTACTTTATGACTCTTTCGTTATCTGAAGCCATATATCGGTTTGCGACTATTGCCTTCAGAGTCTGAAATCGAATGATCAAGACATGTGCCGAACAAATTGAAACCAAAGGGATTTAATGCAACTGATTGATTCTAATGTCCGCAAGATTTGCTCCCTCTCTAATAGGTACGGGATTCAGTCCATCATTGCTGTCTACAGTACCTGCATAAATAAAGCTGCTAATGGATACGTTCGGTTGGGTCGTCAAAGCCGATTGATATTAAGCCCACTTGACTTGACTTATCTGGAAATATCGACGGGAACTTAAGCTTCGTCACTCTGGATCGTTGGATCGTGTTGTAGGTGCTCGAAGCAGCCCGATTCTGTTGCGCGGAATGAAATCTCTAGTTTTAGCAGAAACTAACTTAGAGTCAACGCCAGAAACTGGAATCAACTAGTCGAAGCCAGCACACCTTCCTGAAGTTTCGAACGAATCAAGCCTCGAAGACTTAATTTCGCTGCCCAATTGAGCGCGCCCTATATCGGCTAAAGCTACTTACTACTGCACGTTATACGATAAATTTAATAACAATAAAGTGCTTTCATTACATCGTATCAGTGTCGGTATGCGCAGGGTGAAATACTAGTCAGGATGGAAACAACTTACAGGAGCAGGTATTGCACAATGTAACGAAGAATGTACCTGGTCTTGCATCACACCGAACCATGGCGGGCTGGCCAGAACCGGTTTTCGTTCTGATGCAACCGAGTATCCTCGTGGAAAAGCAAAGCTGATGTCAGCGTTACGTTAACTGGCATTAAAATATGATGTATGCATATTATTCAAATCTATTACCAAGATATACCTCGCTGACAGAAACGAATTATGCTTAGCATTATGTCCTCGCTTGCCACCCATGCTTGTGGTCGTAGTTTTACTGTCTAGTTTGTACATATTGAGATTATTAAGACAAGATTGTATTTCGAATTTCGGGCAAGTCAAGCTGAGTGGGTTCGCTTAGATCAACTTCGACGAACCAATAGAACAAGCCCTACATGACTAAGCTCTCCACAAGTGAATGATTCTAGTTCCTTCTCCCAAGAAGGTTATGTTTTTGTCGAGTTTATCTGTTTGTTTGTTTTTTGCTTGTTGTTTTTTGTTTGTTTGTTTGTTTGTTTGTTTGTTTCTTGCTTTGCTTGTTTGTTTATCTGCTTGTTTATCTGTCTCTCTGTTTGTGCGTCACCAAAATAACGCAAAAAGTTATGGACGGATCTTGACAAAATTTACAGGGATCGTTAGGCATGTTAGAAGCAACGTATTATTAACTTTAGGTGAAGATCCGTTCAACCGTTTGTTTGCCACCTTTTTCCTAGTGTCATAGCTCAAAAAATGATGAACGAATTTTTATGAAATTTCCATGTGTTGCTAGCTACAAATTTATTACTAAGAGTCAATGACCAAATTTTGGTGATGATCGGTTGATCCGTTCGTATGTTTGACTCATGTTTGTCAAATACCCTACATTTAGAATTCGATGATCGGGTGCGCCGTATCATCAGGTTAAATAATAATCATGGTAGTGGGGTAGCTACTAGAGACGCATGAATTCTGTATGATATGGTAGCTCGGCATTCATTAGAGAAGATCATGAAGGGTAATTTGATCATTCTTTCTAACAAACTTTTTATGTTGTCCTTTACGTGTTTCAGTTGCTATGAACTATTGCAAGGAAATTTTAGTATAGAAGACTCAGTTGGTTCTCAACTGAACCAGCAAAACGGAATGAACGTTTCCTCCAGTGGTAGAGCGAATAGAGTCCTGCGTTTGTAGTTTTGGGGTCCAAAGTTCGCTTCCAAGCAAAAAAAAAAAAAGTGAAGTCTTGCGATATTCAAGAGAGAAGCGTCAGTTTTTCCAATATTCAAAGTCCACTGCGAGGGCAGGGACCTAGTCAACAAGGGAAACCGTCTGAAGATCGATCCTCACTTCAGTCTTCTGTCTTTGACATCATACATTTGACAGCTGTGCTCGACTGCAACCTTGCTTTCTCAGGCCTTCGTCTGTACGTCTCTAAGTTGGTCTGATCGCTATACAGTCGCTGGACAAATTATTAGACACACCTGAGATTTCTGTACATACCCGGCATATTTCGGGCGTAGCTGGATAGAAAACGTAACCTATCGTAATGAGTAACCTTTACGGAGCTGAAATAAAAGTTTTCTATTCAGATGAGCAGAGAAGATACGAAAACCATTAGGCTGCGTCTAATCATTTGTCCAGGGACTGTACCGAATCGGACCATTTCTTAGACACACAGACAGACCTGCGCTTTAGGAGGCCTTGACTTTCCTTTGGACTAGCAGGCACTTAACTGCAGCACGAACCAATGCTTGAGAATTTTAAAATTGGATGCGCGGATAAGAGCACGTTCTATTGGGTAGACAAAGTTGATCTAACTCAAGCCCACTTGACTTGTTTGAAACTGCAGACAGGAACGTTAGCTTCGTCACTTTCAATCGTGTCACAGATGTTAGAAGCAGCCCGATCATACTGAACCGACAGAAATCTCCAGTTAACACAGGAAGACTAACTTCATAGAATCTCGCAGGTGATCGATTAAGTGTCAACGACTAAAATTTGAATCTACAAGTTGAAACCAGGTCACCTGTCTTAAGGCTTAATTTCGCTACCCAGTCGAACGCGCCTTGTGCTGCTTTTCTCTTTACCTTTGACTGAGACAAACTCTGAGTTTAATTACCAAACATTCAAATTTTTCCCATGCGACACTCGACTGACACATTGCAACGAAAACTAATCTAGGCTGCCCATGGGTCCAGCCTTTTGGCTGATACCTACTACCCACTACCCAGGATTACATTTCCATGGCAAATTTGCAGGTAAGACGGAAGGGCAGGGAGATACGTACAGTACATACAAGGTCAACTCCACGACGTCGACCCTCACCTCTTGGAGCAGCGCTATCTCTAGACGGAGTTGCCAAGTGCCCAATTTCAGTACCAGACTTGATGGTATCTGACCAGAAAAACATGGTTCGGTAGTGGTAAGTTATTGCCTGCTAGAGAGATGACCCAGTAATGTCCTCACCAATAGCTTCGAGGGAAGAACACCATGACCGCATGGTCGTTTTTGCGATAAAGTGTTAACCCTCCCCGTCCTAGATTTGATCTCTTGATGCTTTCCGTTGAAACTGCGTTCATTTGCGAGGATCACCAGCAGGAAATGTCATGAACATGATCGATTTAATGGCAGTAGTTTACTACAGCGTTCAAATCCATGCTATTTGGTAGTGTCGTCTGTATTACTGGTATGCACCGCTCTGCTTCAAGTATACTTCAGGATTTCAAAAGGTGTTAAATTGCGTTTGAAATGAAATAAATCCTGCCGAAGTAAATCCTGTTGAAATAAGTCCTCTGAAAATAAGTCCCGCCGAAAGAAGTACTGCCGGAATAAGTGCTGGCGAAAAGAACTTAACACTTGCTGTAACTGGCCCAGTCCTGTCGTTACTCACCTAACGCCGAAGTTGGGGAAATTTTGCTCTAGCCACACACTACACTATATCCATATGCAGCTTCGACTCAATTTACGCATCATGGAGCGCATTGTAACTATTGCTTTGCTACAAAAAGAGAAGTGGTACTTCCAGCATCTTCGATGCTTCGATTTCAAATTCGGATAAATAACGGCCCCCTCGCCATTAAGCGTGTGACTTTTTGTATATAAAATAGAGGTAAGGGAATAGAGTAATGAAGCAACTCCCCTCCAAAAAAAAAAAACTGCGTATTAATTGTTGTAATGTAAGATTATTCTACTTGTGGTTCGGCCCATTTATCCGTTACACTTCAAGTGCCACAAAGGGGAACACATCGTCTCCTGAAGCACGAGTTTAAGATTAACTATACACACACACTAAAATTAGTATAGTTTGACTGGCTCATACAAAAACTCATTTCCCGATCATTTGATTGCTGTACAATAATAAGCATGGTTATTTCCTCCACTAAGAAAGTTATGTTTTTGTTGCGTTTGTGAGTCTCTTTGTCTGAAACAAAAATTACTCAAGTAGTTATGAACGGATCTTTACAGAATTTGCCGGGATTGTTAGGCATGTTAACAATAACAGATGATTAACTTTTGGTGAAAATCCGCTCATCTGTTTGTTTGTTCGTCTGCATATCTTTTTTCGGAACCGTAACTCAAAAGGTTATGGACGGATTTTCATTAAATTTACAAGAATTGTTAGTAATGCTTAGAGACATAAAAGATCAAACTTTGGTGATGATTGGTTGGTCAGTTTGTTGACTTTGACTTACGTTTGTCATAATGTTGGTTAGCAGCATTACTCAAAAAAATACGAACGGATGTTCAAGAAAGTTAAAGAAACTGTTAATATTACCAACATTCACAAATGATTAGATTTTGGTGTTCATACATGGAATATCATAGTTTCAGAACTACTGTAATTTGAAGTTTTCGTTACCGTTGCCTTGCTTGGCGGATGTATGTGCTTTCAGAGTGCTCTCTATATAACTGGTTTTAAGATTAAAATATTCGTTCCACCACCACATAGAAAGAAAACATTTCTGCCTTTGCCCTTTGTTGATTCAGGAAATACTTTCCAATATTCTTTCTCATATCTTTCATTTTCTTTTCATGTCTGCTCTTTATCGGTGTACTTTTGTCTCTCCCCCAAAGTATCTGTATCCGGTCATTGGATTTCCTGTCCACATTTTCGTGTTTTCTTTCTTGCTCTCGTTTTCTGTTGGCGACGCGTATACAGAAAACGTCTCGCGATGTCTCGACTGATGACGTCACGGGCTGAATATCGGAAGCGCGCGTGCGCCAATGCCCGCTCTGAATGTTAAATCTCGTCGCTACGGAAGCGCTGTTATTGTAAAAACGTAATTTGTATTCTCTTTGAAACATACTTTTTGCTCCTCTCAATACTCAACGTACCCCATGCCTACCTATAGAGATACGGTATATGATTTGTTTGTAGGATTACTGACTAAATAAACTTTTTTTTTTGAACGAGCGGTGTCTCCACACTCCAACTATGAAAAAAAATTATGTTCCTAAACCAGCTTGCTTTTCCGTGCACAAACGGGGCTGCCGGCCTTGGTCTCGCTGTCTCCCTGTCAGTAACACTTGGGAAAAATTCGTGCGGTTTGCCTTACATAAAATATTGTAAGTAGATATATTAATCGTAGCGTAGATATTGAATTTTACTACCTTCTTACAGCAAAGCTCTATTTGACCTAATATCGCGCTGCACATATTGAATGGAAGATCAACGCAGGGATGATGGAAAGAAATTTTCAGATTAGAACTAGGAAGAAGGGGAAGAAAACAGGGTTTTTGTTAAGTTTATTATATTCTGCTGCAAGTGCCTGCATACTAACTGTAAAACAGACAGAAATTATGCAAATTTACACTGACTGGGGCTGTTGCCAGAAGTTCAGAGGTATAGGACGAGTTGCTGCTGACCACTATAGAGAAGCCTCAACACCTTATCGCGCACTTGCACCGTTCGGTTAAATTTTCAACTCGGCTATTCTTACAATACCTGATGTTCCTCTGAAGACCCTTCCACACGAGAGTCGCAATACGGGAACGTTTCTCCCAATTCTTCCGTTTGCGTTGTCGCAACTCCCAAGCACGGCCTCGGCTGCCCAGTATTCTGTTGCTAAGAAAAAAAAAATGATTAAAATCTGGGCCGCCGATGTAGTTAGTCTGCAATTGTAGGTGTCAAGGAGATGATACGGAACAGGTTAACGCACTGCCGTACGTATCTTGGACTCAGTTGGAGCGGTGTCGTCACAAGAGGACATTTGATCGTAGCACAGCCGAAGACTAGTAGCGAGTGAGCGAGTGTCTACCATAATTAAGATATGAATTGTGAAAACCAAAGTTAGGTTAGACATAGCAATGATCAATGTTGGTTATAATTTTGGTCAAATTGTCGACTAGTAGCGAGTGAGCGAGTGTCTACCATAATTAAGATATGAATTGTGAAAACCAAAGTTAGGTTAGACATAGCAATGATCAATGTTGGTTATAATTTTGGTCAAATTGTCGTAATATTTAATTATTATTTAGATAGTTTTTCCTTACCAGGCACGCACCCCGTCTGACCGTTTGTTCGTAAAATGTGGACCTAAACCATTCCGCCGTTAACAGATCCAGTCCTCTCCTGATCGTAAAAACTGCAGCATCATTGTCAAAAATTATGGCTTTATCATTCACCAGTTTCAGTGACATCGTTCTGTAAGCCAGTTTAGATGTGGGGACAGGTTATTTTTTTTATTTTTTTGCAAGTTAGTTAACGCTAGTCGGACGAGACACATACTGCTATATTGCTATACCGCCAGCAGCGTATAGTAGCTGATATCTTGTTACTTACGGAGCAATTGTATGGCTTCTGCGTATTATGTATCGATTTTTGCTTCAATATTACGTCTTCGATAAGAAAGAAATTTATTTCTCTATTGCTTTAATTTTTTCCGATTTTTCTGTATATTAGTTTTTTTTACACCAATAACCAATGTATACACATTTTAAGTCGGCGCATAACTTTTTTCCTAGCTATAATGCTTTAAACTTATTTTCTCCGGTATCAAAGTGAAGGGTGACACCGCGAAACTGCGTAAAAATGTTTACCGTCAATGTTTACGATCGTCTGTGCCTCGCTTTGGACGCTGTGCAGACCATTTCGACGGCTATCTTGCTATATATTTGTTTATTAAACAGTACCCAATCAAGCTCAAGCGGCTCCATTATTTTCTACCTTCAGCAACGAAACTAAAATGCCATTGAAATCAAAGATCACTTCTACATATAAGGTAAGCTTACGTACCGCGTTTAAGGAAACTAATCCGCTTAGTTACATAAGCGTCGCAACGGAACAAGTGAACAAGTGAGTGAGTTACGTAAGCCTGTGTGACAGGTACCTACACCAAACAATGAAGCCATCGGCTAGGCCAAGAACCTAGGTTAGGGAGGCAAGGCTGGTTCTGCTGGCATATATAGGTCCCTAGAAGAACCTACCTTGCCTTAACTAACCTTTGTTTTCGGCTTAGCCGATAGCTTCAATGTTGGCAAGCTTCCTCGTGCTAAGAGTGGTGGTCGGTGGTGGTGCCTGTCAGTCTGTCGCCTTCACTCTTATATACCTAGGAGAAAATAAAAAGTTCAAAGCGTTATAACTGAAAGAAAACGCTATGCGCCAACCTAAAATGTGTACAACGTTGACAATTGGTGTAAGAAAACTATTTAATGAACAGAAAAATTGAAAAATCACCCGAGCCCTCTCATAAATATTTACCTGCAAATATTGTTGAAAAGTTCTTCTATCTCGGCGTTTAATCATTCGCATCTGAACCAATTTTTGTTGCAGCGGTTTGAAATTATCGGGGATAGCAGGTCATTGTTAGAAGACTAAAATGAATCGAAAACATTGAGGTATTCACTCATGTGGTCATAATACTTTCGATAAAACTCGCTTGGTTTATTGCACTTTACAGATGATAAACTTTATTTCTAAAGTGCTTCTGACACTTGCGGGTTGAATTCATCGGATTAATTTCCAACCTTAAGCCAACGCTCTTTCAAAACTTTATCCTTCAGAAAACTGAAAAAGTTCGTAGAAGTTTTGATACGTATTTCTGTGTAACCATGAAGACTAGAGGGCATTCTGAACATGCACATGGGATATGAAGAAACAATGGAAAATAGCTATTCATCCACGTACAAGCATCTTGTGACTTCACAAGCTTATTACGCGGAGTGTACGACAGCTTGGGCCCTCCGCGTGCGCTAACCTGTTAAGTATCATCAGCCTTGGGTAGATGCCATGTACTCAGTTTCAGGCTCTAATGCCCACGACGGTGTTGCGCCACATCTTAATCAAGTAAGTAGGCTACACAATTTCGAATGTCTCTGTTAATTTTGAGGGAGCTTCAATTCGCAGTGAAGCTTATTTTAAAACGTGAAACATGTTATCGCCACATATATTGTCACAAAAACCGTTGTTCTAAAAACGTTATACATTCCCTTGTATCGACTCTCGTGTGTAGTGGCCTTTAGGGAGTTTAGTGAGTAAACTCCATTATAGGAACCTCCGACAAGTGACCTATTGATGTTGGAAACTCATGGGGTTAACCTATTAATGTTGGAATCTCACCTAGTTTAGCTGCAAATATTATAACTCTAGATATTTTGTGTCTTATGGTCCTACACTTTTGTATTATTTTTTCTTTTCCTTACTGTGATGGGCTAATGGTATTTTGAGTTGACGGTAAGATGTCTGGTTCTTAATTTTTTTCACAGTAAATTGAATGAGAAATTATATCCAGTTAGACTCGCCATGGTCACATATATAAAAATCTTCTAATTCATTGCACGTTAGTGCCTCCAACTGCTGACAAACAATGGGATGATCAGAGTCTCTTCATTTCCATACCCAAGAATCTTGTATGAAACTTCACTAGTAAGTTTTTGTATACTGTGCTTGAATTTAACTTACTATGTTAGCGGTG
This sequence comes from Parhyale hawaiensis, assembly GCA_001587735.2. Lineage (NCBI taxonomy): Eukaryota > Metazoa > Arthropoda > Malacostraca > Amphipoda > Hyalidae > Parhyale > Parhyale hawaiensis. The sequence goes on along the minus strand of LQNS02276927.1, from coordinate 8,534,988 downwards.
GAATGCAAGAAATATAGTTTTCAACAATCCGTAGTTACATTTCCCTCCAATTGTAAAACACTGTTGTGCGGATTTTGATTCGTATTACACAAAATTCATATGTTGTCACAACCGCCAAAATTGTTACTTTTATTGGTAATTATTTACCCTTACGCTCAATCAAGTTGATACATATATGTTTCTTTACAGATTGACGCGTCCTGAATCCAAAAATCACAACCATTTTTTTATTTGCTTACTTTTTGAGATATTTGACTTCGAAGTTCTATTTTCCCCTAGGTAATACTGAAGAAAACCATTCCAAGGTACCCAACATTTATTTCCAAAAGGGGCAACAGCTATATTGATAATTACATTTTTTAACTAACCTTACCTAGCTTAACCACAGAAGGATTCTCTATTTCTGTTTCGTTGCGATCGCTAACCAAAATGTAGGGAGAAAACAATAATTATTAAGGGAAGGGATTATGTTGTGAGCAATGATAAAAATATTATGAGGGCAAAAATAGATAATCCAGCTCTCTAGTTTTGTTAAGACTGTTTCAAGGATTCCAAAACTGTCCTTGTTTTTATTCTGGCATGAAAACTCATTGAGTTTTATTCGTTTGAAATTTCCAAACTGTACATATAAATTTACATATAAACCCATTGTTTCAAAAACTAAGGCCTAAATCGAAAAAGTTGTAGGAATAAAATGGGTTTCTTTTTAAAAAATTACGTATTCTGATCAAGTTTCAGAACAATCCATGGTAGAGCCGTGATAGAGAAATGTACACAGACACCCCAATAGAGCCTGGACTATTAAGGAATAAAAAGTTGGGTACCTTGGAATGTATTTTTTTTTTTCAGTATTAGATAGGGGCAATAGAACTTCAAAGTTAAATATCTCGAAAAGTAAGCATTGCCCCAAAAATGGTTGCAATTTTTGGATTTAGGACGTTTCAATCTATAAAGTAAAATATATCATATGTATCAATTTGACGGGCGTAAGGGTAAATAATAGCCCTTTTATTTTGTAATGAATAAATACAATACTTTCTGCATTTTACGCGACATACGCCGAAATGGATCGCTTTATCCATGCATAATTGCCCAGTACAAATACCTTGGTCAGTGATGCGCAGCAGCCTCTCTAGTGAGAGGAGAAACCTGCTCGCATCAGCCGTTATCGGTCGATGGTCACCCTCCCCCAGGAGGCAGAGGATAGGACCAAGGCCACAGAGTTAGGTTAGTTTAAGTTCCCCATACTATGTTATGGGGAGCAGCGCCCCAGGGTGGGCCCTGTAGGTTACCTTAGCCGTTAGCTAGGCCTTCGGGACGTCATGTCTTTCGTGGTCACATTGCTGTCTTCCGATTTCATACTCCTACTGATCCTACATTCATCTGTTATTCCTCTCGTTTCCCGACTTGCTGTTCCCATGTCTCTTGGGCGGTTGCCTTGGAGACTCTCAGAAACTCGCTACATATTGCTCTGTAATATGAAATTTTCAGTCGGCTCGACGTAACCGCTGTGCTTCCTACACTTGCAAGACGCCGAGCCAAAATTTCTGCCTAAAGTTTGAGACAAATTAAGTCTCGAAGGAATAATTTCAGTGCCCAATCGAACATGTTGATAAAATAGTTTACTTTCCGTATCAAGGTGGGCCGACGTAGCCCTTCAAGTGTCTGAATGTTTTCATTGGCGCTAATACCTACCTTCGGTGGGTGATGCGCCGCGTCTTAACGAAGTAACTCAAGTAAGTAATGTTTGGTTGGTACCTAGGAAAAGTCACAGCTTATTAAGATTTAATTCGATCAAAATTCTTAGAGATATCCAAACCTCCACTAGAAACCCACGTTAATAACAAACTTACCAGGCGCATGACATTTTAATCAGTGTTTTGGTAGACGCAGGGTTGAGTTTGCTCGGTTAAATGTTTACGAGAGGGGCTTGGGCGATTTTTCATTTTTTCTGTACATTAAATAATTTTTCTTACACCAATTATCAATGTTAAGTAAATTTTAAGTCGGCGCATAACGTTTTTTCCTAGTTACAATGCTTTAAACTTTTTATTTTCTCCTATATCAAAGTGAAGGGTGACACGGGGAAACGGTGTAAAAATGTTTACCGTCACACCCTGACACGACGGACGATCGTCCTTTCGTCCATGCCTCGCTTTGGCCCGCTGTGCAGACCATTTCGATGGCTACCTTCTTACATATCTGTTTATTAAACGGCATCAAAACAAGTTCAAGTGCATTCATTGTTTTCTTCAATCAGCAACGAAACCAAAATTTTATTGAAATCAAAGATCACTGCTATAAGGTAAGCTTACGAACCACGTTTTAGGAAACGAATACGCTTAGTTAAATAAACCTGTGTGAAAGAGGTGCACCCCAAACAATGAAGCCATTGGTTAGGCCGAGAACCTAGCTTAGGGAGGCAAGGTAGGTTCTGCTAGCAAATATTGGTTCCTAGAAGAACCTACCTTGCCTTGCCTTGCCTTACCTAACCTTGGTTGTCGGCTAACTGATGGCTTCACTGTAGGCAAGTTTCCTCCTAAGGGTTGTGGTGGCTGTCAGCCTGTCGCCTTTACTGTTATATAGGAGAAAAAAAAATTAAAGCGTTATAACCCAGAGAAAACAATATGCGCCGACCTAAAATGTGTATAACATTGATAATTGGTGTAAGAAAAACGATTTAATGTAAAAAAAATTGGAAAATCCCCCAGACCCTCTCATAAACATTTACCTTTGCTCGGACACAAGGACCAAGCATATTATGTTGCATACGTCGAACAAAAACCATGGTGTGAGCCTCTCACCGTGTAATTCCTGATTACTTTCCCATGGTTCTATAACGCGATTTTGTGGCCTAAAAAACTTTTACTTCAGAAAATCTGTTTCATGTAGGAAAAATGTTTTTGGTGTACCTATACTCCTATAGCCACATTCGTTTGGAAGCTGAAATTAAGGGCATGTTCGATTGGGTCCACAAAGTCGATTTTAGCCAAGCCCACTTGACTTGATTTGCCCTGAGATGCCGACAGAAACTTTAGCTTCGTCATTCTGAGTCGTGTTGCAGATATTAGGAGTAGCCAGATTATGTTGGACCGACTGAAATCTCCATCTTTGTGGAGTACGACTAAGTTCATGCAGTCTTGCATGTAATCAACGTCTGAAACTTGAATAAAAAAGTCGAAGCAAGTGCATTCGTCTGAAGACTCGAAGAAGTCCAGCCTTAAACTTTAGACAACAGCTTTTTATCTCTCGCTTTGCAACGTGTTGCAAGTGTAAGAAGCAACGCAATTACGTAGAGTCTGCTCATAGCTCTATTTTAAGTATCGAAGGTAAATTTCTGCTAGTCTCAAGGGTAATCGATTGAGAGTTAATGTCTGATGCTCAATTCAGCGGGTCGAAGCCAGCACTCTTGGCTGAGGTCACTAACAAGTCAAGCCTTGAAGGCTTAATTTTGGCCTCCAATCAAACATGGTCCATGTATGAGTAAGTAAGCAAGGACAGGTTCGTTTAGATACTCTCGTAGACCACGTACCATACATTGACTGGACACTGAAATCAGGCCTCTCGCAATGGGGCCTGGAGATCGATTTACGTAAGTGTTAATAAAATGAGTTCTAATTATCACAGAAACCTCAAATAGAGATTAATTTCTTTGGGAAGCTAAATTCCCAATCATATACCTTTCGTTGGCGAAATAAAATATATCATGCCTTCGGACACCAAGAATTATTGAAAATTCATTTTAATTTCTAGGCATATTAAAATTTTATAAACACAATTGGCACATAGATACTACATATCATGTACTTTAAATCATATACAATTGAGGTTTTTACCAACGACAGATTTGAAGCAATAACCTCAGAAATTGATGTAGAGCTTTCGGTAGAGCTCATCCCTATATATATATATATATATATATATATAGCCGCAAGGAAAGAAAGGTTAAGAAATCCCAGTAATACTGAAAAACCTAATTAAAACCACAGTAATACTACAGAATAAAACCACATTAGTAGCCATGAACTCAACATGCACAATTAACCATGAGATAAAGATACCAGGACAGCCGTTGAAACACATTAAAATGACATTTTGGTGCTGATACAACCCTTCAACACTGGAACCATCTACAGTTGCATCATGTCAATTCACTTTACTACCGAGGAATACTACGCCACTTTGTGGTTGCGTCTGTAAAATGTTTACCTAAGTTGTCATGTCATTAGCAGAGCCAGTCCTGAGCTTCTAACCTGAAAAGTTATTAATCATTGGATATAAAATTCATCGATTTGTCGCTCTTAATCGTCAATAATATTTTCTTTCATCTGCAGAATTATGAGTTTTTTTTTTTTTTTTGTCTGTGACGCAATCAGTGGACACTGTCCAGTCGAACGACTCCCTAGTTAATATGTTTCTTTCATTAAACGGCCAAATTGTTAGATTTTGTGCATTATCTACAGAGTTTGACTTTAACCCTATCAGCCACAAATAACAGAAGAAATTCTGTAGATTCTAATTACTACGGGCGCCCAACTGCACCGATGATTTATTTGGTACTTTGTTGGTTTCATATTCCCTGTGCGCCATACTTGGCAGCGAGTGTCAAAGTTTAAAAAGGGGGTCCCACATAACGGCGGTAGCCTTCAGTTAAGGGAGTCGACCGGCGGTCCCCTTCAAAGTAATGAGAGTCGACCGGCGGTCCCCTTCAAAGTCAAGGGACCCCACCGGCTGGCCTCTTCATCGCACTGAGAGTTCACTGGTGGGTACATTAGAATCAGATGTACTAGTTGCTAGAGATCAGAAGCTAACTGCTCCTAATTAGCGCAATGAAGTCTTTCCCCTTGAGACAGGTTCTTAGCAGAGAGTGATATTAATTATTATTTCTCTATTGGTTCTACGTGCATGACTGGTGTTACGATATTGGTAAGGCGTAATAAATAGATTAATATTGTGATACATATATATGTTGTGATAAGTCATTTACTTTACTAGCTTTATTAAGTTGCCGTGTCATCTACAAAGATATTTTTCAGAGTTTTCTTACGGAAATATTTCTACTAGGCTATCAACAATTGTACGCTTGTAAGAAAACGACTCGGGACAAATCTTCAAGAACTGAGAACGTGTATAGTTTAGGTGTTGTAGACACTCGACTTTGCTGTTAAATTTTGACAGTGAATTATTGGGTTAGCTAGGGAGGTCGTAGCTGTGTTCGCAACAGTTAGACGAGCTCGAGGGACACAAAGTATCAGGCCCGCTGTGTGAGAGAATGGCCCAGTAATCTTGACAGCTAAATTAATCGCTGATTTTGCAAAATTGATTAGTTTCTAACCAATTATATATATCAAAGCGAAGTTTCGTGAAGTTGAAAAAAAAACGCAAAGCTCTCTAAACTCCGCAGTCATCGTCTTTTTAATAAAACGTGTATAGATAATGCCCTGTTGCCCCGATAAATTAGATTAGACAGGCGGCAGTAGACAAACCAATAGGCCCATTCCCAGAGAGACTCCGGAACCTACGGCCCCGGCCCTCTATGAGCTATTGTCATTGTGTTAGTAGGATATATATGACTGGAGAAAAGAAGAAGAAGAAAAGAGAGAGAAAAAAGGGGCAGATTCCCAGCCACAGAGACGATCATGAATGCACGCAAGCATGATCAAGAGCCGCTGATTTGAGGAGCTTAGAGATGTCAGGCAGTGTAGTTGGAGCGGGAGAGAGAAGAAGATGGATTAAGGTGGCCTAGGAAGCTTTGGCCGTTAAGAGCTCGCAACTCCTGGAGGAGGAGTTCTTAGCTGTGAAGGATGTCTCTCCCAATGCATGTCAAGCTGATTTTTAAACGCGTTGACTGACTCCGCACTAACAACGTCGGAGGGGAGTCTATTCAAATGTTTACCATGAAATACGGAAAGAACTGCTAAATTACGGTCATTCTTCGAGCTTTATGCTCGAGTTTTGACCGTTGTTTCGCTAGCGATCATTGAGGTCTCTTTCAGAGAGTCCCGTTGTAGGTACGTCATTCAAGCCATTCAAATTCTTGAGTGTTTCTATTAGTTGCTCCTTGAGTCGCCTTTGCTCGAGACAGATCTCACCCAGTTCTTTTAGGCGACATTCATACTGCTTATTTCGCTACTGAGGTATCAATTTCGTTGCTCTGCGTTGGACTCTTTCCATGTTATCGATATCTTTACACAGATGAGGCGACCAGAATTGGACAGCAAATTCTAAGTGTGGCCGCTCTAATGCCTTGTACAAGGGAATGACGATATCCTTGGACTTGTATTCCAAATTTCTGGTGATGCATCCCAGTACTCTGCTTGCCATTTTCACACTCATGTCAACTTGCTGACTGTGTTGTAGTTTGTTTGCAATAGTGATTTCCAAGTCAAGTTGTTTGGTGACAGCAGCCAATACTGTCTCGTTCATTTTCAATGGGGTTGAGGGGTTCACAAGCGCTATGTGCATTACTGAGCATTTGTCGACATTAAAACTCATCTGGCAAGTTGTACCCCATTCCACGAGGTGGTAAAGGTCTTGTTGGAGCTCTGCTATTTTCATGGCAGGATGACATAGTTTTATTATCATCCGCAAATTTACTGATTTTTACTACGGATGTTAAGATCGAGATGGTTGATGTAAATTGAAAACAGAAGTGGGTCAAGCACGCTACCTTGTGGAACCCCTGATGATATTTTGATATATTTATATATGTGTGGGTGGGGGTCGCTCTCCATCCAAGAATTATGGAGTGATAAATATATATTCAAAATTGAGCTGAGATATATAATCATGCACGCCATGACACTGGTTCTGCGTACAAAGTCACTAATGAATTAGTAATGGTACGTACTACGACAGACCCAACACTAAAGCTCTAAAGTCCACTTCAATTTAGAAAGTTTTTTAACAGCGCGGACACCCGTTGTTTGCTTAACAGTGATCTCCGTCGACTGTTATTACTAGTGCCAATACAGAGGTAGAAAACTGAGGGTGCGGCTTACAGTATTTTCACTACGAAGGAAGTGACGTGAACGTTCCCGAAGGAGTTGGTGGAAAGAACAGGACTTGGTCCAGCTCCTGTCTGCGTCTGGAAAATAACCGCTGCGTCATTCTTCGATCTATTAAAGTCACCGCCTACGTCCTGAATTAATCTTCTCCTGAATGCGATGGAAATAGTTGGACTGCTTTCCGAGATTCAGCTTCGCATGGAATATTTTGTGAGTAGCGTAGGCAACGTGCGGCTTTTACTGAGAATGCTTCTCTTTAAATTGATCAGGTGAGCGATAAAACTACCGGTCCTCCTGGACCTGTTGGCCCTTTGTATCTAAGCTGCTGCTCTCCGGCCGCAGCAGGTAGGTGGTGGTGGAGGATGGTGGAAGGGGGAGGCAGCACTGCTTTATAACAACAAGCTCTGTGACGGTCGCTACACTTGAGCCTGTGACATTGTCGTGTTGTGTGCGTGAAGCTCCAGCACTTGTGCTTCTTGCTCGGCTGGCCGTTTCTTCGAGTCATTTACACATCTGTCTTGCCTTCGACAGTGTTCTCGATAAGTGTGTTACATCGGTGATATTACTGGCGTCAGTGACTGAAATTAGCTTGTGAAGCTTAGAAATCGCGTGAATTCTGACATCATGGTTATTGTAGCAGCATTTCTGCTCGCTGTTGCCTCGGGCGTCTGCGCTCAAAATCAGGGCCGGAGTTTCAATCAAGTCGGCTTTCCATCACCTGAAGTTCCATCCTCTAACAGCATCAACACCCTGCCACCACGGTCGGTAGCTACACCAGTGGTTTTTAATAATCCTAGCGTGCTGAACCGCAGAGAGTTCTTTTTCCTGCTACCCACTCGTAATACCAACTTACAAAGACCCCGTGTACCTGCCCAGAATATAGGGCTGAACTTCAATGGTCCCCGAGCTGTTCCAACTCCAGCTGTTATCACATTTGGTAACAGCGGCACTGGAGAACGTGGATCTGGCATTTCATTTTCAAACAAGCCTTTAGTTAGCTCGGGTAGAAACCCAAATCCAATCCCCACATCTGTGCCCTCTTCATCGTCCAATAAGGATCCAGCGGGTGGCGTGGGACAAGCGCGAGTTCCCATATTTTTCGGAAATGCGGGTGGTCAGCCTCTGCCCGTGTTCCCTAGCTCGTTGCCTGTCAACACCGAAAGCGTTCCTGTTGTGCCCAGTGAACTTAACCCTACTGCTTCTGTTATACCAGTCGATACTGCAGCAGTTCCCGTCATTGGCGATCGAACCGATTCCGTAGGAATCATCCCTGCCACAGCTGAAAACGAGACCGATGATGGCTGTGATCTGCACCACAGCCTTGTGATGTATGATGGAAACTGCTCCAGACTTCTAACTCAGAACGCCTGCCCTGACGACCACTGGCTGCTGCTGTCCAGCGACGGCATCCCCTTCTGTACGCCTCGCCCGTGTCCTTGGGATCAGCTCGAATACCAAGGTGACTGCGTCGATCCCGGCAGTTACGAAGTGTGTCCTCCGGGACAGATTCTTTACGTCGACTTCACTGGACACGTTGAATGTGACTGCGAAGCTAACTATTTTTACGTTCCCGACTCCAACGCTTGTTACACCGAACACGAGCAGGGCCCGTGCTCGAGTTCAGAATACCTTGAGCGTACCCAAGATGGAGTCTTCGCCTGCGTACCAAATCCATGCGAGCGCGATGATCACGTCTTCCACGCCGGCGCCTGCTACGAGAAGAATTACAAAGGATCGTGCCCTGCTGAGCTGGTAATGATAATCGATGACAACACTGCTGACTGTGTATATATAGTTCCTCATAGCATATTTGAAGTGCCGACACTCAATGCCTGCCCAAGAGGAAGCAAGAGGGACTTCCTAGGGAAGTGTCGAGCTGTGTTCCGTGTCCCGTCCCAGACGACTCTGCCGTCCCTCAGAGGTGACTGTCCCGTTGGTTTTGTAGCTGATCCTCGGGGCACCTGCCGGCGGGTTGTCCAGCTTTTCGGCTAATCCTTTAACGCCCTCAGACTCCAATTTTTTCGAATTTACTGTCATGCTATTCCTATGATAATTAATTCTGGCATGGGATGATAAAAGGATAAATAAAAAGCAGATTCGATAAATGAAATTACGCAGTATGTTTTTTTTTTTTTTTGCTGGTTGCAGCAATTCCGTTATTAGTTGTACAAAATGTATCGCATATCGCTAACTGCATCGCATATCATTAGTTATTATGCCGAGGCAAAAGGCTACAGCGTAGTTTACCAGAGCGAGTCTCTATTTACATAATTGTGTACATCGAGCAAACTATTTTAATGACGAATATTTATCATTGCCCATGCAAACTTCTTTCTAATAATTGTACGCATCTAGTTGTAGACTGTACTCGGTTATCAACAGGCGATTATTCCAAGCGAATCCCGCTACTGTTTTCTTACTGTTTCATTCTGTCAATGTTTATGCATGTAGTCTCAAGAAAGTCAGCTTCTTTTAAGTACACCATTCTTAATAATAATAGCGCATTCAAGCTGTGGGCTTTTTACATGTATTTTAACTCTTAATTTTGTTGCCGACTGTATCTACACTGCTGTTTGTAGCTGTGGAGCTAGCTGGTTTCCGTAACAATTGGATAGGAAATATGAATAGTACTAGTGTCCCGGTCCGTCATTGTAAATGACGGCATATTGGGTTATTAATGACTGGTGCACGTGTGCGATAAATGACGGCAGTAAGTTAGCCCTTCAGGAAAACCCCCGCTGGCTTCCTCATTTTTCCCCTATCTNTGTTCCGTGTCCCGTCCCAGACGACTCTGCCGTCCCTCAGAGGTGACTGTCCCGTTGGTTTTGTAGCTGATCCTCGGGGCACCTGCCGGCGGGTTGTCCAGCTTTTCGGCTAATCCTTTAATGCTCTCAAGCTCCAATTTTTCGACTTGTCTGTCATGATATTCCTATGATAATTATTTCTGGCATGGGATGATTAAAGGATAAATAAGGAGCAGATTCGATAAATGCAAATACGCAGTATTTTTTTTTTTTTTTTGCTGGTTACAGCAATTCCATAATTAGTTGTAAAAAAACGTAACCGGCGCATCGCATTTCATTAGTTATTATGCCGAGGCAAAAGGCTACAGAGTATTTTACTAGAGCGAGTCTCTATTTACATAATTTTGTACATCGAACAAACTATTTTAATGACTATTATTTATCATTGCCCTTGCGACTTTTTTTCTAATAATTGTACGCATCTAGTTGTAGACTGTGCTCGGTTAACGACAAGCGATTATTGCAATCAAATCCCGCTATTATTTTCTTACTGTTGCATTCTGTCAATGTTTATGCATGTAGTCTTAACAAAGTCAGTTTCTTAACTACACCATTCTTTATAATAGCGCATTCAAGCTGTGGGCTTTTTACATGTATTTTAACTATTAATTTAGTTGCTGTGGAGCTAACTGGTTTCCATTACTATTGGATATGGATAGTATTCTGATTTTCAGCTATCGCCAACGCAGCTCTTTTATTGACTTACTTGATCTTTTAATGATATTACTATGAAATTTAGTGATGGGAACTGTTTCGAAGTCGTATTATTGGATGGAAGCTTACTAGTAGGTACAAATTGAGTGGCGGAATGTACCTAAAACTACAGCGACGTGTATTTTAGACCATTTTTTGCCCTAATGATCTGTGCCACGACTAAAATGTAACTGTATTGATAGAAAAAAATTCAGGGTGTACATTTATTATTAATTTTGGTAAACAAAACTAGTGTATTGACACTTAACTAGAATATATAAAGAAAAACAGACGCAACTCTGTAATGTTTGATTTCACTACAGTAGAGTAGAATAGATAGTTCGCATGTCTATTATTATTAGTCACAAAAGTACCAACGAACAGTCGCCTTGATTTTAATGCTTCGTTGGACGCACCTTCTGGTTCTGTAGCTTTGTTAACCGGCATATACGGAGCTGTTATAGCATGCGAAGAAATTTCACAAGCGTCATCAAAATTATTAACGCCTTTTTGCATCTAGTAACTTCCACCTGACTGAAAAAAAAATTTCTTTCGAAGCTATTAAGACAATTTAGATACTTTGGTACTCCGCTAACAAAATTTTTGGCCGCCCCAGGAGCTAAAATCGTGCATCAACTTTAGGGGCAGCCGAAAATTCTGCTAGGGATGCATGTCACTTTTTGTTAGTGTACTATAAGAAGTTGTAAAGCCAGTGCGTACACTCGTGTATTAGTGGCACTCTGATGTTCCTGTTAGCTGTTAGCGATAATGTGTATTTATGTGTCTTGTATTGTTCTGTTCCTCACGTACGCAATGATGTACCGACTGCTGTGGCTAGACGTGCGGCCTCGCTCCTTGTCACGAGGTCGGACATTCTGTTCCCATGCTATAAAAAGGAAGTTTTCCTATGCGGCAATGCAGCGTGTCTGCCGTTTACAGTCTATCATGGGTACTTGTCTATCTAGAAATGGAAAGCGTTGGGGGCGCAGCAGTGAAAGAGCCTTCCGTCTATGGTGCCATGGCTTACACAATCTGTGGTCAAGTGCAGCTGTACACTGCTATGTGTCGGGAGCGGGGAGATTTATATGCAGCACGAAGAAGTGCATGCACATTTTCTTGTTGTCGGTGTACGGTCCAAGCGATATTAGCTTTACCCTCTTGACAAAAGCATGGCACGATTAAATTTTTGTCGTTTCTTAAAAAAATGCCTTAAGAAAAAATAACCAGTCCGGTGTATTTCATCTGTTCAATACGTATTGATGAAGTTTCCTTAGCATTCCTTTCTAAAAATGAAACTGCTCATTTTCGAGAAAAAAATAGGTATGCAAATACTTTTCTCCAGAAACTGTCTGAGTATCTTACATCAGTAGAATATGTTAGCACAGATAAAAAAATAAACTGTATACCTATTCAGTTTAACCATAAATCAACTGGCATACGACTGCACACTAATTTGACTAAGTTGCATAGCTATTTAACTCGGAATCAGCAGAGTGGGATGCTGCCCATTCGATCGGGTTCTTCGATTTGTTACAATCTTCTCTTTCCTCTGCACGTCACTGCACAATACTGTGTATTTGTACCCATGCTCTCGACTGTCGCGGAAAAGTATCTCCTATAATTCCTTATCTCTTACGTCTGTTATCAGCAATGGTGTTTTATATATCATTCCTAAACAACCAATCACATTAAAAAACATTTAAATGTGATTGAATTTAGTGAGGATGTTTCCTGTTGAAATTTGTGTTTTGCTTATTAACATTTTCAGGTAATTTGCAAATGACAGTCCGTCAATGCTGCGATCAATCATATCTTTTTAAATTAAACTTATTACCTCATTTAAATAATAGCTAAAGGTGAGCCCTACCTTCGCTATTAGTATCATAGCTACAAGTCATCATTAATTTTGCGCCCCCCCCCCCCCCGCTAGCCAATTGCATTTTATCTCGTATTATAATCTGCTGCTGAAGCATCAGAGTTTTGACCTTGTTTTGTTTTATTAGTGTAAGCTAATTGTTTTACTCGTTGCAGAGAACAAAGAAATAATAGACAGCTTCCAACCCTATGAAAGAAAGTTATTAATTCTATGGTTTAGGACATGTACAGCAATGCGTAACACAGCGTTATATTTTAATAAATATCAAACTATATTGCCTACAACCCCAGCAATCAAGGCGGATTCCTATACTGTAGATACATGTTAGTATTTTTCGTATCTTGTCTGAACGCGTCTACTTGAAAACTTTCACGCACCCAAGGGTCCCGAGTGCCTTTTCCGCAGGAGATGTTGCAGCTTGCTGCAGTTCCTGTTGACGAGGTTAGTTTTGTAAAGTTAGGTAGGCTCTCAATACTTTCCCTTCTGTTTCGGGAGGTGGGCTGCCGATCGAGGTGGCCGACCTATTCCCGCTAGAATTCTACCTTCTTGTATTTCGTTTCNTGAGCAAAAGCGTTCAGCCGTGCCCGGGGGTTGGAGATGCTCAACTTACGCCTATTTCCTTTCAGTAGCGCACTGACCACTCTGAGACCTACCGGCAGAAAAGCCGAGACAAAAATCATTGGCAATTTTAAACGCGTCCTAGTGGCGCACGAGGCTGTGTTAAACCACAGGAATAGTTTGGCACGATGTAGCCATTGTGATGCGCTATTAAAACTTCTACTACTACTTGGAAACTCAGATTCCATTTTTTTTTTTGTCACATAGTAATTGTGTCAGGTTCAGGTATTTTTGCTTTAAGCAAACCTTTACCCTGGACCGCAGTTTACACATTTTGGTTCCCGAGACCATAGTCGTGTCTGTGGTGCACATTTTCTTAGGATACAAACAGTTCCTGCAAATTGCATCTGTCCGCAGAACATATCGTGCGAGGATCCTGCAAAAACAAGTTACCGCTCCCGAGCGATTATTTTTTCTTATTTTAACATTTTTTGCGCGTATATTTTTTTGCCACTATAACCCCTGCCGGCAAAGGTCGCACCACAACAGACGCCGGTATTATGTTAGGTAATTTTGAAGCATGACTCAGCTAGAACCAGTTCGAGAGTTCCTGTTACCACAGAGGCTACCGTCGCAAATTGTTTGATACTCGCCTATGTATACTGTATCTAAGTTTAATATATGCCTACGATCTGTGATATTATTATTTGATAATTTTGCCCTTAGTTGATGTATAAATAAATGCGTTGCGTGTAGCACTTGAAGTTTTCCTGCCCTTGAATTTCTTGTCTCGTGATGTGCCATTTTAGGTTATGAAAAAAATTACCCTTGACGACAGAATCCCTGCCCGCCCTTGAAGCTTTAACTGGAGGGCTGATATGACTAGTGACATAAGGCTTTAGATATACCCTGCGGCGTTACTGCATCAGTCCTATTAGCGATCCAGCTATTGCGAAGGAGTCTTTTGGGGGGGTGGAAATCTTTGTTCGAAGATTGGGACCTGTGAGGAAGCTCAAGCTGCTCAAGCCATCACATAAACTGTATTGATACAAGTATTACAAGTATTGTCCCACAGGCGGCTCACATTGCCGTGCAGTGACGGGAAGTGCTTGCTTGCCGTGCTTGTACAGCACGTAAACTACCGTTTTCGTGTTGCACGAGCACGCCAAGGCTGGTAATTCCAGCAGGTGCACGGGGGAGTGCGTGCCGGTTTTCAGGAGAAACTAATTCCATTTTTGAGTAACAAAGTTTTCGTTGTATTTAAAAACTGGGCCGAGGTGAGCACCTGTGGCCTTTTGCGGCCCCAATCCGAAAAATTAAGAAGGGTCTAAGTCCATCGGCCTTTTTGCTCTTGTATCCGGTCTCGAGTAGCCGCAGGCGCCCACCCCTCTGATACGAATGGAAAAATCTTCGGAAAGCTGCCAATATAAGGGGGCACTGAAATTAAAACTTCGAGGATTGACTTGTTCGAAACTTCAGATCGATGCTCTGCCTTCAACCCGTAAAATTGACGTTCAGGTGTTGACCCTTCATCAGTTAATTTTAAGACTTCCAAAGCCTCAGCATAACGAGTTTTTAGCCAGCTTGGCACATAAGGGTTTCTTCTGACACGTATCAAAGTGACATATCTAAAGCTTCTATCTGCAGTTTCGGACAAGTTAAGCCTCGACGGTTTCATTTTAGCGCCCAGTTACAAATGCCCCTAGATTAGTTAGCTGGTAGTAGCTCAACCAGCAGACCCATTTCCAGATATGGGCCGTTGTCAAGGCTCCAAACCCTCTTCGATCTATTGCTGTCCTGTAAAAAAAAGATATTTAAGGAAAAAACCGCTGCCAAGGAGTTGACTCTGGAATTATACGAAGTTCTGTGCGCGCTCCTACACACATCTGCTGTTTACCTAAGTTTTAGATAAAGAAATTGTGAAGTCTCTTCAATGTGCAGCTACGCTGAGAAAAATTTGGATGCACGTTGGTGTTTCATAGAGTAGAAAGTTTGGATACACATACAGTAAGTGTTTTAAGCAGAAAAATTAGGATGCACGTAGGCGTTTCAAAGAGAAGAATTTGGACGCACTTAAGCGTTTCGTGCGCAGTGAGGGGTGTCGTTCCAAGACACTGCAGACAGAAAAACATGCTATAGTTTGATATTGGAAAGTGAAAAAGAAGTATAGTTTTATCTACATACGAAGCGTGCTACGGTTTCATACAACATTGCATATCGCTAGTGTAAATTGAAGTTGCGTTTCGTCATTTAATTGAGGATTTTTGCCTATTTTTGATGCATGCAGATGCCTTATCGGCTTGTCCCAAAACCGAGACACTAAAGTGCATCATCAATGTATCGAGTACATCATGAGGCCTTATATATATATGCATCATCCATGACACACTTTAACTACAACTCTATAACAAACACGCTACTACTAAAACTCTAACGAAGTACCGTATTATTTTTGCCTTTATTTTAAAATTGGGATGATACGATTGCGTGGAGATCAGAAGAGTAGTCTACTGAGGAGGAATGAAGAATTAATCACCAGCTGCGTTATTTCTCGGATTCTCACTGCGCTGGCTTCTCCTGCTCTTCACTGTCAGATCTGCAAATTCTACAATGAAGACACAAGGAATACTTAGGTGCATATATACACTGCATACGATATAATACAAGATGACTGTCATTCTTATAGTCTAGTTAGATGATGTACCGAGCACATTGACGATTCATCTTTGTGTCTTAGTGTTAGGACAACCGATGATGCATATTGGTGAAAACAAAAAAAAAACACCCGAATGTCCCTCAGCGTAGCCGTAATACGTCTTCTTGAATAGTGCTTGCAATAAAGTATTTCTGAGCAATTAACTGATCTGTACGTTGGTATATAGTACAAAGCCAAAATTTCACAAAAAACTTGAAAAATAATATTTGCCTTTCGCTAGATTCTATAAAAGAGAAATGCTGAAGTTTCTTAAATAAATTTTTCAAAAAATACTCAAAAAATACTTTGTGCGTACGTACGTACGTTCGATACGCGTGTAGAACTATTCATCAGTAAAAAGTCCAAAAATGAGCAGGACCAACTTGCTACACACAATATCAAATCTAATGAAATCTAATACTGGCTAAATATAGCATTAAATCTTAACGCATAGTATGTTGATCGATGGAATTTAATAGATTTTTTTTCTTTT
Organism: Parhyale hawaiensis; assembly: GCA_001587735.2. Taxonomy (NCBI): domain Eukaryota; kingdom Metazoa; phylum Arthropoda; class Malacostraca; order Amphipoda; family Hyalidae; genus Parhyale; species Parhyale hawaiensis. Next base: position 8,518,862 of record LQNS02276927.1, on the reverse strand, counting down.
GTGGCCGTGTTATATTACTAGAGCTTCGGTCCTTATCAATATTTGTACGTCCATTAGTGTGGAAATTAAATGTGGTCTACGAGGCTATTGTTAGTAGACATTGCAACAATTTATATACAGGAATATAACAAATAAATATCTACATACCTAATTCGCTGCTGGCTCTCTCTCTTTGGTCGCTAACTGCGGCATCACAGAAGACACCCACGAGAGTGACTCCACACGCGTTGGGTGACGTGGACAACGTCACCTGGACTTCTTCCGAAGACGCTCAAGGGACCTACAGAACTAAATCCAATCATCAGTTAATATAGGTTTCAAAAAGTGCTGAAACGCTTCATACCATGCGGCATCTGCAGCTACTGATTGCCAAAGTCAAAATTTTACGGTACTACGGTTTTATCATGGATGACTTTGACCAAGCTGCGGTATTTCGCAGTGAGGGTTCTGTGTCATTTTGGAATCCTATTAGCAAAATAGTTTTTGTAGCGAGGTAGCTGAGTCCGGTACAGATGGAGTAAGTTTAGATTTGCGTGATCGTGCATAATCACCCATATCTTGAATATTATGTACACTGAAATTACTGCAAGCACGAACACACGAGTATTTTAAAAAAATACATGATGTGTGGAGAGATACGCGCGATGTGTACATAACGATAGACATCAATGATACAATCTTTCATCAAAGTTATGAGAACATTGCTTGACGTCTGAGCTGGTTCATTTTGCTAGATATTAAAGGCGTCTTTTTGTGACCACCGCGCGGATGATTCCCCCTGATCGCGCATGATTCGCGCGTTTATGTGACCTCATTTTGACGTGATTCTGATAGCAATCAACCGCGATCAGTGGTGAGAATTGATCGCAGCGTGATTTCCTCCCCAGGCTAATCATGCGTAATCAAAGAATGATTCCAGCCGTTGGACAAGTAAAAATTCAAAATTTGAAATGCAAGGCCGTGATGTTTTCTCATATTTAGGGATAAATTGAATATATAATGTTATGATTATTGTTTGTAATATTTACTTCTGGAATTTTAGTTTCCTTAGTTTTATGCCTTTGTATGTTCAAAATGCTTCAAATACTACTAGTTCAGTTATGCATTGGCTTCAAAATAAATAAAGGCTCATAAGAAATCCATTCCCTAGCATTTCCCGTACAAATACAATAAAAATATATTTTTCGAAAATTGACGTGGCGTCTCTTGTTTGTTTACAAAATCGTTGACCGTTCTTGTGCTTTTCAGTGATCACGATGATCATGATCACGGTGATTCTGATCACGAGCGTGGCCACAAAAAAAAACTCCTTAAGAGACGTCTCCAGATTCATTTCTATTTATCCAAGCCATCGGCACCGGTCAATAAAACAAGTCGGGAAAAGCTTATTGATATCTATCAAAATTCTTCAATAATAATATAATTTTGCTTGTGGTTCCATACCTCCGTCCCTTAGTCCATCCCTTCGTCTGCAGGTAATACTTCCAGTATTAGTGGGGAGAGGGAATGTTCAACTTGGAAGACTCTCTGATTTCCGCTGGAAGGCATACACCAACCAGATAGCGGTGCAGCCAACGCATTTATATTTTTGAAACAATTTTCAGTCACTTTTGAAGTATATACAAAGTTTATTTTGCTCGCATCATAGACACATACCGATTAGCACATCATATAATATTCGCTTGGCTGGTGCCGCATGACAATCCCATTACGGCAAAAAATTTGTTGCCATGGAGGTACGGCACGAAGCGAGCAGTTTTGGACTGCTTAATTCTAAAGCATTCTTGAAATGAAAGCGCAAAATTTAGGGAAATTAAATGACCTTACAGAGAATGCGTTCCCGGCAACAAGAATCAAGTAATAAAAAATTGTCAGAGTCTTCTTATTTAACGACCTGACGGAGAAATCACCAATAGCCTAAGCGACAAAGCCACAATCCTGAACGACTATTTCACCTCTGTATTTACTGTTGAAAATGTTGCAAATATTCCTGAGCCAACAGCGAAGCAAGTTGCTCCCATAAACACATGTGTTTTCACGGAGATTGAGGTTCTTCAAGAACTAACTCACCTAAATGTGTTCAAATCCACTGGCCCTGATAATCTTACTCCCCGTGTACTAA
>LQNS02276927.1:8495710-8512078 GCA_001587735.2 Parhyale hawaiensis | reverse complement strand
CAAACGGATGGACATATCATCACCAAAAGTTAATCATCTGTTCCTCCAAACATACCTAACAATCCCTGTAAATTTCATCGAAATCGGTTCATAACTTTTTGAGTTATCCTGGTGACAGACAAAGAGACAAACAGACAAAGAGACAGACAGACAGACAGACAGACAAACACGACGAAAACATAACCTCCTTGGCGGAGGTAAACATAACCTCCTTGGCGGAGGCACTTACCTCCGCCAAGGAGGTTATGTTTTCATCGTGTTTGTCTGTCTGTCTATTGATAACTCAAAAAGTTATGGACCGATTTTGTTGAAATTTACAGGGATTGTTAGGTATGTTAAGAGGAACAGATAATAAACTTTTGGCAAAGATCCGTAAGCCCGTTTGTTTGTTTGTTTGTTTGTTTGTTTGTTTGTCTGCCTCATTTTTCTCAATGCTATAACTAGAAAAGGTTTGGACGGATTTTTATAAAATTTACATGAATTGTTAGGTATGTTTTGAAGAGTAAACGACGAAATTTTGTAAAGATCTGTTTGTTTGTATGTTCGTTTGTAACTGTTTTTAATTTTATGCTTGTTAGCACAATAACTCCAAAAATAATCAATGGATCTTTATGAAATTTATAGAAGTTCTTAGTAATGTTAAAAGGCATAAATGATCAAATTTTCGTGCAGATCGGTTCGTTCGTTTGTATGTTTGTCTCATGTTTGTCAAATTGCTTGTTAGCAGCATAGCTCTAAAAGTTATGAACGGATCTTCAAAAATATTATTGAAGCTGTTCATACTATTGAAGGGCACAAATGACTAGTTTTAGCTTTTTTACAAAGAAAATCAAAGTCTCAGCACCAACTTTAAATTTTGGTAACCGTTGCCTTGCTGGGCGGAGGTATGCACTCTGAGAGTGCTCTCATTATAGGTCAAATTAGAAGTTTAAATCGCTTTCATGCCACATACCCTACATCCTGAACGAAGCTGTACAAAAGCATCACAACAGCATTAGGTTCATTCATAGGCCTTTCGTGAAGTTAGCAAACACAGCAAAAGGTTCCCATATAGGCCTTCTATGAATGATTTAATTTAATTCCCATATAGGCCTTCTATGAATCGTCACATTAATTCAACAACTAAATGGCGTAAAACTCCTGAAACTCAATCATGCTCCATAAAATGGAGTTTCCACTTGTCTCAAGCGTGCTTGGGTGGCGTTTAGCACCTATATGTATGAACAGCTCGGTGCAAGGTGGTGAAACCAACGCTTCTGCCTGAAATTTCGGACGAGTGGGACTGGCTTAGATCGAATTTGGCGAGCCAAGCACATGAGCCCTTGACCGTCTGCAACCCACTGCAGACGGTAGTCTTTTAACCTGTGTTTTCACTTAACCGCGTCCGCATGCGTTGCTGTGCCTGCGTAAACAACAAAAAACTGCATTGCTTTCTAAATTGTTATACTTTGTATCATGGAAGAGGCTCCTAAAACTTAACCATTGTAACTTGCGAAGCTGACTGATACGACAGCTAATATTTTATCAATGTTTGGTAAACGTACAGCAGTGTTTGCATGGATATAGAAGAACATACGAACGCTGGGAAGTGAAAACGAAGGATAAAAGACTATCGTGTGCAGCGGCTTCCAAGGCTGTTTCACACTACAGTCTTTCGTTCTCCGTACGCAGAACATACCGTATTGTTTACAGGTCAACAGGCAGACCAACAAACCCATTCACAGAGAACAACCGAAGCCCAGGCTCCGGCCTCTCTGAGCTATTGCCCAAGGTGGGGATATTTTAGTTAATTACGCGTTATTATGCAGTACAGAAAGTTCTCGTTACAATAGACCGGACTTGTTCTATACAGGTTTCGATATAGTCCCAAATGATTAGTTCCAGGCCCTTGATTTATCCTTGGTTTTGAATTAACCCGTTTTTTTCCCTGCAGCACTAGTGCAAACTTCCGAGAGGCGTACTAAACCCACGTTTAATTTCCCTTTAGTTGACTTAGCGCTTCCTGTTCCTAACGGAATCGCAGTTAGACTGTGGTTTAGAATATTTCCAGTCAGTTAGGAGCTAATTTTGTAGTAGATGCCCCACGCACACACAGCCTATAGTCTCTCAGTTATTAAATCAAGTTTAATAGTTGCTTGAACGTTGCTTTGTGTTTTTGAACGTTTGCTGGAACGCAGACTATAAAGTTAGCGTCAAGTTAGTTTGCTTACTAACCGTCATTACTAATGTTCCCGATATCTGCTTGTATGTATTAGTAGCCAATTATATATCGGGAAGCTGGTCATTGTCTGTTACTTATAAAGAAGAACATGATATTCGGACACTCTGTTTTGAGTACGGGCGGAAGCATAAAGCATAATGCAGACGAGAAGCAAAAATTGCCGAGAGTGGCATTTCACCAACACCTGCCGCATTCTACCGGACTCTGCGAATATGTTGCTCCAAGGCTGCATTCAGCAGGATGGATCTAATCATCTAGGCCAATCTTTTTTGCAGATTTCGAGCAATGCAAAGCAACTTGTCGTGCAATTTTCCCAGTAATCTATTCACTACTACGTACATAACGCCACAGTTTCCTTGAAGATTTTCTTTAAATTATGAAATTGCAACTGCAATGTTTATAGCATAAAATGAATTTATCTTCAGGTTACCAGGATGATAGCCAGCAGAAGACGTACATGTCAAAGCTTCGTTAACAGGCTACAAGATCGTACAAAATCTTCAGTAGCTGAGCACTCTGCACAGTGAATAAAATCCGGCTTGTAAACAAATAATAAAACTAATAAAAGTAATATTTACCATTTCTGTTTTTATGCAACTTGTAATTATTCTACCCTAAAACATTGCGACCGTAAGCTCCTTTAGCTGCTGCGTAACTGTAACATGTCGCTGCAAGCTGGGTCTACCCACAATTTTGTTCCGGCGAAATCAGCGAAGATATCGCTCGTCTGCGCACGGCTTTAGACTGTAGAGGGAACACGGCTTAAGAAACAAAAATGCAGTTTACAAAAAAAGCCTGGCGAAGCGTTGCAGTAGCTACCCTGGTGTTCCGGCCTTTCAAAATTCTGCAGAGGTCCAACATGCGGCCCAAGTTTTAACAGTGCGCCCTGGTCGCAGAACTGCAAGCGCCCATTCCGCACTTCTATTCACCGTCGGAACCCAAACAAAATTTACAGCCGCCGCGGCGCCGAGCAGCAGCTGAATTACAGTTTTAGCCTATATGGCGACCCTAATTTGGCTGTGTCTGTAAACACAGCGCGTGCCCATGAGATACGCTAGGCGCCGCGTTAGCTGGCTCAACATATGTCATAGCAAAGTTTAGCAAATCTCTCCAAATTCAAGTGAATTTCAATTGAGAGATCTGCCGTTTTTCTTCTGCTAATGTAGACACATCAACGGACGCTATCGCGTTAATTCTGTTTAACTGACGTTTCTCTTAAAGGAAAATAGTGTCACTGCCATATTCTTGCTAACATACACGCACTGTACCAGTAACTCTCCACAAACCCAGTGCTAATTTTCTTTCGCTAGTATTTCGTATTGTTCTTAAGTTAAGAATGAAAACCTCAGGGTGCTGTGCCCTAACTTCGTTCGACACAGCATCCATATGAGAAATAAATGGTATCTGACTTGAGTATACGATTGGAGACCGGAAAATAAAGTGGGAATGCGACTTGAGTGACAAGTGGAACCGTTTTGCCACGTAATGAAGCGAATGACGCATTCGCTCTCCCGTGTTTGTCAAAAATTTACTACAACGTATGATTCATTACATGGCTAAAACACCCTCATTAAATCTCTGTCCGTTAAGCAACATTTCCCAATTGACAAATAAGGTGCGTGCCAAAACTTGTCACATGCTGCTGCTGCCGCTGCCAGCCTACCATCCGCAAGATATCCGCCGTACATGCCCACGATTATTATCATAATTACTTGATTACTTCGGATATTCCCATAATAGATTATAGCTCCCTTATTATATTTATCTCCGCCAGGGAGGTTATGTTTTCATCGGGTTTGTCTGTCTGTATCTTTGTTTGTTTGTTTGTCTCCCTGTCTGTCTGTCTTTCTGTCATCAAGATAACTCAAAACGTTATGGACCGATTTTGACGAAATTTACAGGGCTTGTTAGGTATGTTAGGAGGAACATATGATCAACTTTTGGCGGAAATTTGTCCATCCGTTTGTTTGTTTGTTTGTCTGCCTATTTATTGCTTGTGCCATAATTTAAAAAGTAATAAACGATTTTTTATGAAATTTACATGAATGGTTGCGTTTATTGCAGAGAGTAAATGATCATATTTTTGTGATGATCTGTTCATTTGATTGTCGCGGTGTTTGATTTTATGTTTGCTAGCGCAATAACTCAAAGTATTATGGATGGATCTTTATAAAATTTTCAGGAATTGTTTATCATGTTAAAAGACATAATTGATTAAATTTCGGTGATGATCGGTTCGTCCGTTTGTGTGCTTGACTTATGTTTGGTAAAATGCTTGTGAGCAGCATAACTCAAACAGTTGTGAAAGTATATTCAAAACTAGAGCACTCTGAGAGCGCATACCTCCGCCAAGTGAAGCAACGGTAGCAAAAAATTAAAATGGCTCAGAGACCATAATGTTCTTTGTATAAACTCCAAAATCTAATCATTTGTGCCTTTTTCTATTATTAACAGTTTATCTAGTTTTCTTGAAGATCCGTTCATGACTTTTTGAGTTATACTGTTAACAAACGTTATGACAAACATGAGTCAAACATACAAACGAACAAACCAATCTACACCAAAATTTGATCATTTATGTCTTTCAACATTACTAACAACTCCTATAAATTTCATAAAGATCCATTCGTTAATTTTTGAGTTATTGTGCTAACAAGCATAAAATTAAAAACAATAACAAACGAACAAGCAAATCATTACCAAAATTTGGTCATCTACTTTTTGTTATATACCTAACAACTCATGTTAATTTCATGAAAATCCATCCATAACTTTTTGAGTTAAAGCGTCGAGAAAAATGAAGCAGACAAACAAACAAACAAACGGATGGACATATCTTCACCAAAAGTTAATCATCTGTTCCTCCTAACATACTTAACAATCCCTGTAAATTTCATTCAAATCGGTTTTTAACTTTTTGAGTTATCTTGGTGACAGACAAAGAGACAGACAAAGAGGCAGACAGACAAACACGACGAAAACATAACCTCCTTGGCGGAGGTAACAATTGCAGAAACTGTTAATACTATTAAAAGGCACTATTATTAAAAGGCACAAATGAATAGATTTTGGAGTTCATGCATAAGAAATTATGGTTTAAGAGCCAATTTTTATTATTCGTTAAGGTTGCCTTGCTTGGCGGAACTTTGTGCTCTCAGAGTGCTCTAGTTAGTATCTACAAACATTATTAAAACTTTACTGGACCAGGGACAACTCACAACAGTCCTGCCATGAACAAGGGCCTTCAGTAGCCTACCCCTTATAAATTTTATACCATTTGATGCTTAAGCTCTATGCTCTCGTACAGGACGCTGCTAACAGTCACAGTCTAAAAAATGTGCTCCGGAATAATTTTTCCCCGACTAAATAAGACTGTACAAATGGATGGCACGTCCCATGGTGTATCGATTTTCAGAAATGACGGCCAACAATTTACAGCAGCATCTATACATTGTTCATGCACTTGGTTATGATTCTGCTGTAGTGGAGGATATACAGAGTGCATCTGCATTTCAATCTTTGCTCTGTGAGGCCGGTGCCACACTATGCAATCGTGTGGGAGCGCCTGTATATATATATGTATATAGTCTGGCACTATATCAGTGGTTAGGGCTGGTTTACACGGTCCAAAGGAAGACCAGCCCAGTGCCGCTAGTACTACAATATTATTGAAAGCAGTGTGCGATACTTTAACCCACTATATATAGCTAGAGGCGGCTTACCTGAGTTCTCTGTAACAGAACTACAGTACATACCCTGTTATCCACTCTGAGTGTCATTAACCCCTTGCAACGTACGTTCAATCGGTATAAGAATCCATGGACCGTGTAAACCAGCCCTAACCACTGATATAGTGCCAGACTATATACATATACAGTTATATACAGGCGCGCCCACATAAGATGGTGTGTGGAAGTTGAGCCCACGCTCAACTTATGAACAGCCGTTTAGCTCTCGCGTCGTTCCGTTACACAGTGTGAGGAGGTAGCGAAAATTGCCATACGTACCTTACCTTGTGTACCTTGTGGGTCTTCGGAAGAAGTCCGGGTGACGTTTTTCACCTCGCCCCACGTGTGCGGAGTCTCGCTGCTGGGCGTCTTCTGTGGTACCGCAGTTAGCGACCAAAGAGAGAGCCAGCAGTGAATTATCTCCACAGTGCACGTAACCGCTGACCGCTGGTCTATCTGGTATTCTTCTCAAATAAGAATCCAGCAAATTTCTAAATTCTGTAATTTTGATAGCAGTGGCGTTTCGAATATGCCGAGGCATTTTGTTAAACAATATTGCTCCCCGTACAGCGAAGCTATTAGAATATTTTGTGGCCACGGCTTTTCCACCATCTCTGCTGGGAATGCGAATATCACAGGTCCTTCCAGTTCTTTCAGAGTGTCTGGCGACAATCCGCTCATTCACATTCACAGTGATACGTTCCAGAATTTTCCAAGCATATATGTTCGTAAATCGCTCGAATCTTCGTTGTAGTGAATACAATTGGAGACAGCTAAGTCGTTTGTGGTAATGGTACTCCTGTATGCCTCGAATTCTGGCCCCCGTGAACGATCTTAGGATAGCGTCAAGTTGTTCTAGCTTTTTTCTTGTACTGGCATCCAAAGTGGAGAACAGTATTCTATTCGCGGAAGAATCACTTGTTTCCATGGAGTGAGCTTTTGGAGTGAGCATTACATCAACTTCACGTGAAGAGAAAATTCGTAGAACCCATCCTCTCAATCTTTTTTCCACAGCTATAACTGTAGCAATATGTTCTTCGAAAGTAGCATCGTCTTGCATTCTCACTCCGAGGTCTCTTGAAACTGTCTTCCTTTCAATTTTATGCCCATCGCTGGTGGTATATACAGTAGAATATAGTGTGGATTCGAAGAGTGTTTGATTTTTTCCGTATCTTAGCTGTTCGAATTTTGCGTCATTAAAGGTCATATTATTTTTTACCGACCATTGGCAGATGCTTTCCAAATTTTGCTGCACAGACAGCACGTCTTCCATAGATAGCACAGCAGCTAGTATTCATGTATCGTCAGCAAATAACGAAGGGACTGCATAGTTACATCCGTACCCCATGTCATTGATCATGATGAGAAAGAGAACAGGCCCAAGCACGGTGCCTTGTTGTACTGCACTGAGTACCGGCTGCCTTGATGACACTTTGTTGTTGACAATTACACTTTGCGGTCTATTTGACAGGAATACTTCAAGCCACCCAATGCATACTCCACGGATACCTATGCCAGAAAGTTTTACCATTAGAATTCCGTGGTCTACTTTGTCAGAAGCCTTAGCGAAATCTAAGTATATTACGTCCACATTCTTTCCTTGGCACAATGTCTCTACGATGGAATCATAATGCTCCAGCAGTCGCGAAGTAGTGGAACGTTCATGTCGAAAACCATGTTGTTTTGATGTGAGTAGTTCATTACTCTATAGATGGTGCACTAGGTGTTTACAGAACATCTTTTCACTATAGTTAGGTAGATCGGTACTATTTCCAGCTTTTGGAATTGCGGTGAAGTTGAGCGACAAGCGTGCTGAACGTTCGTTGATGATTAGAGCTTTCGATTGTATGTGTGATCCGGGCATCTCATCAGATGAAAGACGTGAGGTGTGGCCAATTCTACTTCGGCCAATCTTTACCGTCCTCCTTCCCGTGAGATCCACAATCACAACAAAAATAAGTATTACTACCTATATTTTTTAATGGACTACAAACTGGTAAAAATTCTTTCTCTTGCCTCAGCCTTACCCAAGATACACATATACTGGTAATAAGTATGGCCATAGACTACATAATACGTTGGCTGCTCACAGCGGTACAATCTGTGGCAGACGTACAGAATGTGCACTTAGATCTAACCAGTATCTTTCACTGGACATCGGCTAGCAACATAGCCTTCAACGAAGCCAAATTTGAACTGGTCTACTATGCGAAAAAACTAACCCTTACTGAATCGACGTCCCACACGACGAGAGATGGGAACAATATTGAAAACAATCAAATTTTAAGGAACCTTGGGGTGAGAATGCAAGATAATGCCACTTTTGAAGATCACGTGGCTCGAGTTGGGTGCTTCGAACTTTTTCTCCACGAGAGGCAGACACAATGCTCACCTTATGGAAACAACTGATACTGCCGATCATTGCCTACTGTTCACCTCTTTGCATGCCAAGCAAACGGAAAGACCTAGAGCCAATCGAGGCTACCCAGAGATCGTTCACTGCTAAAATGCAGCGCATGCAAGAATTAAACTATCACAAAAGACTTGCTCACCTTCAAATGTACTCAATTCAACGAAGATTATAGCGTTTTACGATTATATATGTTTAGAAAGTTCTAGAAGGAATTGCTGTCAATGTCAATGAGCGGATCAGGGCCAGACCCTCAGACCGTATTGTTCGCACTTGTGAAGTACGAATTCCGATCAAAAATTGTGGTGACGAAATAGCCACGAAGTACATGTATTGTAATTGTTTCGCGGTAGCGGGGGGAGGTTGTTCAACAAAATGAGGCGTCGCATTCGAAATGCCACAGGTACAGAAAGTGAGGAACTGCAAAATTTAAAAACTTACTGGACGCATACTTACTGAATGGGCCAGATAAACCAGCTGTAAGGGGCTACGTGAAATGTGGGGATAACTTGCTACTATCGCTCCCGCTGGTCAGGGACTGCAGTATCGCCTCTGCACGAGATGAACGGCGTGTATAACGCCACCTGGACCTCGTTCGAAGAAGCATCAAGGTAAGGCCGTCTGGAATCTGTTTGTCTGGACACATTAATTTTACGCATGAAGCATCATGCATTGTTCTTTTTATCCCTGCTGAAGTCATGAAACGGTCCTTCAGTGCCATGCGCTTAATGATAAGATCTCCCCTTTTTGTAGTTCTACAGGGCATGCCAGCTTTATGTGGACTCACTACGCGTCCCATATTATTATAGCGATTGCCTGTCCTTGAAATTGAAATTCTTCGAGACATTTGATTATGTTTTACTCTGTTGAACTTGTTTCCAAGTGTACTGTTTCAGTGTGGGTTCGAGAAATTTAAATAAATATTACTATTACTACTATTACTTATAGCAATTGCCTATCCCTCCAAGAAAACTCTTATTAGATAGCTTCACAGTCTTTGAAACTTCTCTACTGGTATAATTTGTGTTGTACAATTTCAAAGCGGTTTTTTCAGAGTATTATCAGCATTTCCACTTTTAGCCATGGCGCTACTATTGCAATTTTTACAAACGGCCATCAAAAACTTTATTTTCTCAGGAAATTGGAGAAATCTGAGTTTACCGTACAAATTTAGAGGAATTTTCTTTCTTTTGTCCCTTAATTTTGAACACTTCAAAAATTAGAACAAACTTTATGCGACTGTAATTCTTTTGATATCCCTCAACCCTTATCAAAATTTTAGTGGCTATTGCTAATGACAAGGGCTATTTAATGTCAGAATTCCATGTTTCTATGTTGATAAATCAACAAACATAAAGTTTTCAACGTCTTTTTTTTGGTCTTGAACTCAACTAGCTGTTGGTTGAGAAAACTTTAGCCATTTTTTTTTTCTTAGCTTACCAGAAGAAAGTTTTTCTTCAATTCTCTTATTAACAACAATATCAAGGTGTCAGCAATTGGCACCACAAAGTCGAGTCAAGCTAAGCCCTGGAGACTTGACTTGTCCTACACTTCAGACAGGAGCGTGGTTTCGCCATTTCGAAATGAACTTTAGGAGTGGACCTTGACTCGATTAGCTCTAAGATGGCTGCAAGTTTAAGACTGCCCTGTACAATGGAGTTTATACGGCGGTCTGAAGGGAAGTCTGTTTGTTCTTAGCCTTTTGAAACGGGATTCAAAGTGGCGCAATCAAATCTTCTGTCCGGGCAAGCACAGTTTAGCTTTACTCGTCTTCGGCGTGTCGGCCGGTGACACCTCAGCTCTAAAGTGGTTCCCTGTGTGTCATCTCTAGGTTTGCATCGGGACGAGAACCGGCCGCTATTTGGTGGTATTCTACGGATGCCTGTCTATAATTACGAGGCCTCCAGTGGGGGAAGCTAGGGCAGCAACTGGATTCAACGCGATGGGACTGGAAGGACCTGACTGGAATATGGCTTTATTGGTGGCCCGCACCGTCGCTACGGCAGCAATTATTACTTGAGAGAAACCTCTTTTTCCTCCAGGCTTTTGGTTCTGTGCTCAGTAATGTCGCCTACGAGCCTCTATTCAATTTGCTGATCATGGCTCAGAGAAATAAATATTTATTATATATTCGCTGTAGGGAGGGAGCGCAGTCTTGTATTTATGATACTATGTATACGGATATATGAATTTCAGACATGATGAGTTTTGAAAGTTCATAAATTTAGCTCAGCAATGCATGGCGCTCTTGACACTCAGCAGAGACCAACCAACAAACTGTAGTTGCAATATAAGAAAGACCGTTGTGTATTTATCTGTTTTTTTTTACGCTTTGAGACGTCAGGCGAAAATTAAGCCTGGTTATCGACTGTGGCGATTCTGTCACGCTGTATAAAACGGGTAAAAAATTTTATCAGATTGCAGCTGATAGCGGAAAAGTCAGGGATGCAGTCTTATACTTGGATGCGCTTCTTGCGTTGCTAATTTCAAGTTCAAGAAATGAAGATATCCACAGCTTCTATTAGCGTTCTGATGCATCCTGCTTCTTAGCTTCTTTTCATATCCAAACTTTAGGGGTGTGTCGCAATCAGCATTTTTTGGGTTACCGGTGCTACACCGGTGACCCAGGCAGTCACAACCCGTGTCGCAATCATGGCTCAAGAGACGACTGCGACACGGGTTACGGCGATGTAGGTCACCGAGCACAAATGTCTATTTTGAATGAAAGAGCGCTAAATTCATTCAAATACGTAACAAATAAACACCTTACACCAGAATAAGTAAATTAGATCAGGTACTTTGCACTTTCAATGAGAAATATTCAAATTAAACGAAATTTAAAAATTTTTGAACTTACTCCGATCGTCGCTAGTTGGCGTTCTCACGTATTACAGTAACCTTTTTTTCAGCCCGGATTTGGCGTGATTGCGACACACCCTTGCTGCTCTGGGTTTACGTGTAAATTAAGTAAAGGATCGACTCAGTAAAGCGCCGTTCAGACTAATAGAAATATCTGTCCACAGTCTACACCAGGAAGCAAGAGTGTAACGGGAGGACTCAATGGGACCAAAATAAAAATTAACCGTGACTGCACGTAGCAGAGTTTTGTCACATCGACGAGTCAAAGTATTTGAGGGTGGGAACTCCGGCCTTCTTAAGTTGGGTTCTTAATCCTTAACAACAAATATATGCAGCGTTATATTCTGTACGCGAGACAAACCCCAGTTAAAGTGAAGGATGAAGCAAACACGTCCGTTTTATGAACGCGTCGCGTAATTCAGTAGAATTCAATTTAGTATTTAAAACCTGTAAATACTGAATTAATCCACAATACTGTTTTCAAATCGTATTTTCAACTGAGCTTGGGTTGACATTTTCTCACTTTTCTTCACCACTCGGTATTGTTTTAGAGGTTGTCAAGTAAATAAATTTTTAAGTGGGGTTCCTTCACAATTTCTGTTCCCCATACCTAGTGCAAAGTGTTCAGACATTTCATTTCGTCTCTTCAACACAACTGTGCAGCGACAAAATGTCGATGAAATGTTGACCGCCAACTCAGTTTTCGACATAAGTGTCATTACTGCAGTGAAGTTTCATATCATTCGTCAAATTTGCAGTGAATTAGAACTCAGAGAAACTTAAGGCTTTTAAATGTTTATAAAGAAACAAGAAAACGTCATGCAGCGCCTGATTTATTCGCATTGCGTGAGAGGAACAAAATATTTCAGGGTGAGTCTGCTTTGTTCGCAGCCTACCTATATCGCTCGGAAATATCCAGCAAGTTAGAAGGTCGCGAAAACGCTCAAAGCTGCGATTTGACGACGAAAATTCGCAGCGATCAGCGAAATCGCCACAGTGTGGACAGATTCTGGCGGTTGTCTGGACGTGGCTTTAGGAATTGCTGATCCCTAGTCGAAGTAGGTTATCTCACAAACGTTATTTTCTGCATTTTCAAGGGATCTTAAACTTTTGATCTGGAGTGTATGTAGGCTATATGGTGGAATCTGTACACTCGTTTATTTGCATATTTACTTGCTTCCTTCTTTGTTGCCTTAGATTCCTGCCTGTATACCTCTTGCATGACAGAAATTAGTGAGTGCAGTGCAGTGTCCGGCTAGAATTTTTGTGTTGTTTCTAAACACGGGTACACACGCTAGCCAAAAGAACGAGTTTCTTCAGCTAATCGTCCGTACGTTTTGCTGAGCCCTCGTAGACAGAGCTCCGAGTTTACAAAAAAGGTGTAAAAATGTTAGCTGTCGGTTCAATTTCTCCACAAGTGCTGTTAGTTAAGTTTCCAACATCTCTTCAACCCTGAAGGGAATTACAACTCAATATTCTTTGCAACTGCGTGCTATTTAAATAAGTATATCAACGCCTTCGTACGCGGAGATGAATAAACTCGTTCTTCTAACTAGCGTGTGTGACTGCCCCAAAGTAGAAACTGGCAAATAATAAGGGCTTTAGTTTTATGTAATGCGCAAGTATAAAAGTGAATAAATGGGATGGCTCAAACACAATAAAATAATGTTTTCAACACTATAATTGATTCACAGAGTCAGGAGCAGTCTAATATTGTATAGAAGAGAGTTGCTTCTAAAAATGAAGCCATGCGTCAAGGCGGCTTGCCAACTGACCGCTGGTATTCTACCGCGACCTTTGTCATCCTAAATAATTCTGGTCATGCTCGCTTCTGTTGCTGATGAGAACGATCTATATACTGAGTGCTGGCTTCCCTAATAATGCTTATTTAGTATTCCTGAGCCAGTCTCAATCGCGCCAACAGTCTGCGATAACAATGACCTGTATCTATTGCTGTTCCAGATTTTGATGGCGAATGCCTGGTGAAATGAGTTAAACTAAACAGCATTTTCTATGAAATTTCATGTGTATTATGTATATTTGAATGATCCAATTTAATTCTGTGTAGGCCTATATCCGCCTGGGCCCCAAGTATTGTACTTTCAAGGATGTTCACATGCAATCATTAGGCCATATTTACGACGAGATGCAAGAAACACATTCATCTCTGCCCTCCAGCATTGCTTCAATTTGCTTGATGCTCAAACGCCTTGACAAGTAGCGTAACTGTACAGCTGCAGGCACGAGTGCAGCCATGTAATTGCTGAATTTATAATTTTTACTCTTTGATCCAACGACCGAGTTTCAGATCATTATTTCGGTATACAGTACATTATTTGGAGGTTCAAACCACTTGGGATCATTAATTTTTACTTCGTAAAGATCAGTATAAGAAAAAGACGAAAACTGAGCGGCGATAGCGGTACTTCTTCCAGCAACTGTACAGTTTACGTTACCGTAACTTTACAAGGCGTTTGTGCATCCGGCCTCTTGCATGCAACTTGAGTCGTGATTAGGTTACATCAGACACGTGCCGGGAGTTAAAATACCGGGAGAGCACAAAACGAGCAAATGAAGAAAACGAATGCGCGCCAAAAATGTCAGTGTTACTGACCCGGGATCACGGAGCGCCTGCTGGACGTTTCTGTGTATACTGCTATAATTAATATTTTGCACCCACAAACGAAGTGAGAGAGGTGATAATGTTTTCGTTGAGATTTAAGTGTATATATATTTGAATATTTGTCCGTCCATCCAATAAGTGATCGAAAGAGTTCAGTAATATTTATAATTTTTTGTGGGGAGTTTGGAGGGTTGACCTAGATGTGACCCATGCAAAAAAAACTAGCTGGCCATAAATAATCACGGCGTTGGATTTTCCTCAACTGGAGCCAATTTGCCTCCATCGCAGCAGGTCGTCTTGAGAATGGGGCGTTCTATGTTTTTCTATGTTATTATTGAAGAGCTAATCCATGGAAAGAATGCGGCTGTGCCCTAGCCTCGTTCATCAAAAATGACTTCGTTGAACTTGCCCCCTACCGCGGGTGATGGTCTTACGCCACCGAGGCGTTCTATTAGTATTTATACTTGCCTTATAGCAGTGGTTCTTAACCTTTTTTTTTTCTCCAATTCCCCACTTTTTTGTGAGCAAACTTTCCGTTCCCCACTGCAGCATCGGTCCTTGACCAATTCGATTTTAACCTATGCAGTGTTAGTACGTAGATATAAGTTTTGCTTTTTTGTACCATTTTAAGGCTTTTTCTTTTAGTTTCCGCCTTGTTTTAATAAACATAAAACGTGTATTTTTTGTGTTCGCTTCTTAAGGAAATAGGCAAAAATAGGGCAGGTTGCAGATTTTGTAATTAAGTTATTTTCATGGAGAGTGATGATCAGGCAGCAGAAGATGGCGAAAGTAGGATCCTTATCCCTTGATCTGAATGCACTTCTTGCTTGAAACACTTCTCAAATCGAACCAAAGACATTTACAACTTCAGGAGTTCGATTTTATAGCTTTTTTCTTGGTCACGTCATATAAATTCAGTAGATGATCAACGAAGCACTCACGAAGTGACAATTTTTCACGGGGCACTAGACATTTATTTCTTCTATCATGGTGTCTTTCTATGACGGAACAGTTTTCGCTTTGTAGACCAGAATTTCAGCCCTGGAATGAAGAAGATATTTGAGTTTGCGAGACAGCATCATGGCTATATACGGTACGCTCACATTACATGTAAGCTGACTGGACTGCACTCAAGTTTATTGCCGTGTTTTGCTTCTTAAGAGTTTACTTCTGCCTGTCAATATGGGAGACGCGCGTGAAAGAAGAAGGAAAATAGAGAAGAGAAAACCTGAGGAAAGGAGCATTACGTAGGATCAATGAAGACAATGAAGAGTCAAGTCAGAGAAGAGGAGATTCCGCACCTGCATAAACAGTGCCTAGACATAAGTATTTGCACAACTCTATTTTTTTACGTATTTTTGAAAACTGTGGGTCTGCTTTAGGATAATTAATACAGGAAGGTTATATAACATACAGTAGCGGCCATAATGGTTCGGACACCTAACAGTATATAAAGAAATCAATAATATCTCCGAAAATTTGTAAAATACCTCTTTTAAATTTGGCACACATCAAGTATCATATCATAGCTGCATTGTGTCAAAATGTCACTTGTAAAGGAGAAATGAAACCAAAAATACAAACGAACAAATATTTAGTTTGAAAAATAGGTGTGGACAAAATGGTTCGGACATCTCAATTATTCGAGATTTTTCTACACGTATCAACGAAATTTCCAGAAAATACATTACGTCAATTGCTCTTAATAGGCTCCCAGTCAGTTTCTATGCAACCTTTGCCCTATCAACATGGCTAGAGGAGTGCCTACGCCTGCTCCTGTCCGGGAGTTAATTGTCAAGTTGCGCTATGATGACCACATGTCAATACGGGATATAGCCGAACACGTAAAGCGGCCTAAAAGTGTTGTTAGTGACATACTAGCTAAGTACAACAAATGTTATTCTACGGCTGCGGGAATTTCTTCAGGAAGACCTCGCATTACCTCGAAAACCGATGACAATACTCTGGTCAGATTATCAAAAAAGGATCGTTTTCAAACTGCTGCATTAATTTCTCGAGAAGTTAGCCAATCTCAAAGAATGCAAGTATCGAGGAAGACCGTTTCCCGTCGTCGGAAGGAAGTAGACTTGCACCCTCGTTCCACAGCAGTCAATCCTTTGATAAGCAAGAAGAATAGGAACTATTGGATGGATAAAGCCAAAAAAGAAGCCTGCAAAGCTGTGGTGAACAAAAGAGATCAGAGAGGCTAGGAAAAGGAAAAAACATTTTAACTAAATTGGTCGGAAAATGAGAAAACAAAGGCAACAAGGTTTACGGATAAATGAGGCTGAATATGATGTAGTATGGAAGGAGTATGTTAAACAGAAAGAAATAGTGAAAACAAAGGTTAGGAAAGCGATGATTGACAATGAGAGGAGTGTGGTACAGAAGTTGAGAGAGCGAGAGGAGGAAGGAGGTAGGGGTTGGTATAGGTTCTTGAGAGGGGAAAGGGAAACAACCCAGAATTTAAGGGAGATAGTGGTTGGTGCCAAATTAGTGACTGATAAAAGAGAAATGGCTAGGGAAA
>LQNS02276927.1:8442461-8467213 GCA_001587735.2 Parhyale hawaiensis | reverse complement strand
AGTTTGTGCAATTTAGTTTTCTCCCTCAGATCCGGATTTGTTGCTACAGCGCGAGGCTGCCATAGAGAGTGCGAGGAGACGACTGCAGGAGCGCTATGCACAGGAGTCTTTGGTACATGCTGAGAAGCAGAAGCAGAGGTTGGTGCTGCTACAAATATTTAGTTATCGACAGAGTTCTGGTTTAATCTCAACCCTCTTGGCTACTGTAACCTTATACGTGGTAATAGTAAACTCAAATCTGGTCGCTAGAGCGCAATCTATCAGCGAGCGTAGCTGAACAACAGCAACAAAGTTCTGTGTCAATTGTAACTGCGTCTCCGGAACTCCAGTAGATATTCTTAATGAGAACCGCAAAGTTTACTTGTTGTTTTTTTTGTTTATTTATTCCTTTTATTTGAATTGGGTGTTTCGGAGCAATTACTTAACTCACAAGAAGCCATGTCCATGCCTCCATGGGTTCTACCAGCGTAAGCCCTCTACTCGGTCGATAGCCTAAACAGTGAATTTCTCTAAGGCCATTGACAAGGTCTCCCACCACCACTTGCTGTCTAAAATCACGCTTTCTGGCCTCTCCAACGCCTCATCAGATGGATCTTTGCTCATTTACGGAAGCGCTGCGCCTCCTGTCTGTGGGTGGGAAAAAATTCTCCTTTCCGCCCCGTGCATGCGAGCGTTCCCTAGGGATCGGTCTTCTCGCGGTTCCTCTTCAACTTCTAGGTCAAATGGTTTTGCCTAGATGGGTGACGTCACTTACTCATATGCTTACGATTTCACTGTTGTGTCCTCTGCTACTCTCGTTCCGGAGGCAGCGAGGAGCATGTCGGCCCATGCTACGGCAATCGATGCCTAGGTCGGAAAGAGAGCCTTAACTGTCTCTCACTCAAAAAAAAAACTCACTCCGCTCAGTTTACTTCAGACTATCATCAATCCTTCTCAGATCCCAAAATCAAGATGGGTGCGACGGACCCCACCCTGGAGCGCGACCCAAAAATCTTGGGCATGCTGTTTTATCCGCACTTCGATTTTCCCTCTCACGCGAATTATATTCACGACAGATGCTGCTTCTGCTTGCGGATCTTTTCTGCGCTAGATGGGGCAACGGGAAGAGACCTTACTACTGACCTATCGGGCCATCATCAGAAGCGTTATGTTTTATGCAGCCCCAGTTTGATTTCCCAACGTTTCAAAATTCAAAAACTGCTGTGAACAGACTGCAAGCAGTGCAGGATGCAGCTTTATGCATTGTCTCTGGGACTATGGGCATTGGCACATCACCTCTATCAGGAAACCTCAACCCTACCAGTCTGTGACAGTCTGGGGTTGCTGTCAAAACAGTATCGCCTCAGTGCTTCGCCGGTACATCATCGTGCTCGTGCAACAAGCATGGCCCCTTCCGGCCCTCGTCTTCTACGTCATAACGCTTCAATCAAGTTGAATTTGAAGCGGTTATTTCACCCCTCCTTACCGATGGGCTGCCTTCCCCGAACAATACCGTACTGCCCTGAGTTCATTCCATACTCCAGCAGTTGCAGCTGCATATCCCTCAGTAGGGTTCTGAGCTATCAATGCCCTCCTTTCTATTCGGATGTCTCTCTCCAGACCTTTCCGCTCTACCTTCTCTCAGCTGCGCTCAGGCCACTTTTCAGTTTTGGCAGATCATAATTTTTGAGTGCGACAGATTGAAGATATTTCCTGTATACTCTGTGGACTGGGTGTAGAGACTGTCTGTCACCTTTTCTCATGCCCTAGTCACCCCATTTATATTTCGCCAAGTAATTATTGGCTGGACCCACTTGGAGCTGCGTGTCTCCTTGCTTCTCTTTTCCTCATCGACTTTCTCCCCCTCGGCCCAGGCCTCCTCCGGAGCCTTCTCCCCGAGCTCGCTCTGACGGACCCTAACAAAGGCAACGGACGGCAACAACTGCTGAAGACATGCAACTAATAATTAAGGGCTTCCACTCTTCACTTGTACTGTACATACATATATGCCTTTTTTGGGGGGAGACTGTGTAGGTCTTCACAGCCTTTCCCACGCGACTGCACGGCCGCAAAATATATTCATACAGTTTTTGCAGAACGTGCATTGCAGTCGCCCTCCCCCCGTAGTTTGGCTCGGGGGAGCTTGCATTCTCCCGTTCCGGCCGTGTTACTCTCTCACGGCTCAGGTGTGGGCACCACCCAGGCAGGCCTCATGTCCTACCAGTGCAGAATTGGGCGCCAGACGTTGGATCTGTGCCGCTGTTACGTCGGAGCGTTGTACACCATCGAGCATTTAACAACCTTCTGTCCAGCTGTGGACCAACTAAGGACCGTGACAGGTGTCTCTAGGGCCTTTGATCTCTGGCGGACACCTGCGGAGGCGGTGGACTTCTTCCAGGCAATCGGGGTGCTGGACCCCTTAGCAATTGCCCTACCCCACTTCCCTTATACTGGGTGTCTCAAAATCATGTTACATTTTCCATTGGCTGCTGTTTCAATATTACTATAGTTAAAAGCAGATTCTAATATTTTACCTCTCCCGGTGTATAAAATACAGCCATTTGAAAATGTAACATTTTTTCGAGACACCCGGTATATCTCGGAGTAGGTTGGTAGGTATAGGGGGAGACGACATAACCGAAATATTGCAGCGTGCGGGCCACTCCATGGTACGAGCTGGCTGGCACGCCGGCTAGCTGGCTGGAATGGGTGGCGTAGATGCATGTTGAGATTTTTTCTTCTGTCTGTAAAGCAGAAGACTCGAGCTCTTCTTCATTTGCATACGCTGCAAATACCGTCCACGCTAGAAAAATTTGTGATTTTGTTTTTCGGTGCACTCGGCGGGGCGATGGACCGCCTGTGCCTTACTGCTAGGGGCGCTGGAGATTTTACTACTACTGCTACATTAGCTGGTAATGATTTTTTTCCTCTCAAGGGGCATAGGATGGGCCATAGGGTTAGGTTAGGTTCGCCCATCCTATGTTATGGGGCTTAGCAACCCCAGGGGGCCCGTGTAGGTTACCTCAGCCATTAGTTGGACCTTCGGGACGTCTGTTTTTCGTGCCCAATTTGCGTCTTTCCTAATTTCATACTCGTATTTGCTCATGCTTTATTTTGTTCGTCTTCTTCTTCTTTCCCGACTAGCTGTTCCCAGGCGTGTTGATCCTGTGTGGGAACACCTTCGTGTATGGGTTCCCCGTTTCTATCGGCATACTATATATATCCCTTGCTTTTTCTCTGGATATCGGTCTGTTTGGAAACGGAGGCTTAAACTTTCTGACTACAACTAACGATTTTTGTTTGCTATTAGGCATATTTACCGAGGTCCAGCTGCTTTAGATCTGATGCTGTTCCGTCAACTGTAAACCATAACTGTAGTGCATGTGATCAGTAGCAAACGGCATATTCATACCCAATACATGTGCGGTGTCTGATTTTATCTTGGTAATTGATACAAGTGGTAATGTTGGGGACAAGTGAGGTCTTCTTGGTTTTACGTAATGGATATAAGTTGCAGATTTTCGAACTAGTGCGGCTTTCTTGCTTTAGGTAATAGAAAACCCTGAGTGCTTTCTCCGCAGGGGGTGTTGCAGCTTGTCGCAGTTCCTGCCGCTGATTGAGGTGGACGACCTATTCCCACTAGACTTCTGAACTTCTTCTTTTTCGTTTCCCCTGCGCGGCGTAGCTGAGCGAAAGCGTTCAGCCGTGACTGGGGGTTGGAGATGCACAACTTACGCCCTTTTCCTGTCAGTAGCGCACTGACCACTTAGAATCAGAGACCTACCGGCAGAAAAGCAGAGACAAAAATCATTGATAATTTGAAACGAGACGTACTTCGCGCCCTAGTGGCGCACGAGCCTGTGTTGAACCACAGGAATAGTTCAGCGCGATATAGAGATATTCTCCCTGATGCGCTAGTAAAATTTTATACTACCTACTACATAGGTAGCTAATAGGCACATGAGGCAATATCTAGAATTAGTGAGGCCTCTTGGCCTTAGATAACTGATAGACGTGGCAATAATTGCCACAAGATAAATAACAACACAATTGATAATCTCTGACACAAATGGGCCTGCTAGACTCAGGGAACTTACGGCAGTGCGTTTGGGCAGAGAGGAAGAAAAGAGAAGAGAGAGGCTAGAGCTGCTGGAGGCGCAGCAGAGGGGCGAGGGCGGCAGGAGGCTGAGGGATCGCCCAGAAGCCTCTCAGGCCCCCGCCGCTGCGTCGGGTGAGAAAAAATGTGAGAAGAAGAAACCTGCGCTTAGACCAGGTGAGTTTCTGTCTAATTAGTTTGGAGCCGTTGGTGCACACTTGTCTGTCAGCGGCGAATATTTTCTGCTTGGTAATTGAATGCTACATTTTACTTATTCATACTTTTGAGTCCTCATTTAAGTGGGATAACACCATTGACTTGAGATATGCTATGCTATTTCCATTTACCATAGCCTTTACTATGGGTTTTAAATTCTTGATTGTATCACTGTCCCTTGTTGTGGCTGTAGCCGCCACCTGGTGGAAAGATGTTTTCTTCCCTTTCTGCTGCCTAAGAAACATTCATTTTCAGAAACATTTACTTTCCTCTATTAGGAGAGGAGGAGAGGCAGCAATTAGCTAGTAAGGATTAAATTCCTTCTTCTATGAGCAATATGACTACAGAGGAACATACAGTACCGTCCAAAACTAAGGGATAAATTTTCCAAAAGGCTCAACATTTTTGCTAACCATGCCAGGTAAGATGTTGATTATTGTGTTAAAATTTGAGACATGTATGAAGGATAATAAAAAGTTATGAACGAAAAGCTTTTGTATTGAAATTTATAACGTCCAAAACTAAGGGACAAACAAGAAAGAATTAGTTAATTTCTTATTCAGTCCGTATGTCTTTATTTACGTCGAAGACAAAGTTTGGCACTGCCCTTTGTAAACATTGCTGTTCGTTTCGTGATGGCACCACATCAGAATGTTGATTATATCCTGTCACAAGATATCACCAAGTTGTACAAGAATAATTTCACTATTGGAGAAATTTCTGAGAAGGTAAACCGTTCGAAAAGTGTTGGGGGCAGAATAGTGGAGTCGTACGATGAAACGCTGCATTGGTGCCGCTAAAAAAGCCGGCAGGCCCCGTAAACCGTCAGTTAGAGAGGACAAAGTCATCCAGCGTACGTCATTGAAGGATCGTTTAAAATGCTCAGCTGCGATAAGTAGGGAAATAAATGACACAACATTTATGAACGTCTCACGTCACACCGTTTCTCTCAAGAAAAAGGATTATTTGCAAGACGCCCACAGAAGAAACCGCTTGCGAGTGCCAAAAATAAGAAAAAAAGATAAGAGTTTGCAAACAAGCATGTTAACTGGTCCCATGAAAATTGGGCTAGAGTGTTTTTCAGTGTTGAAAGCAAGTTCTATTTGTTTGGTAATGACGGGAAGAACTTTGTTAGAAGACTTGAAGGTGAGAAATTAAGTTTAAAGTGTACTATGAAGACTGAAGTTTGGCGGCGGGAGCGTGATGGTTTTCGGTATGTTCTCTAGTCAAGGGACATCGCCTCTCGTTGGTTTACAAACCCGTGCGAATGCTCAGGTGTATAAATATCTGTTGAAAGGTATTGTCGTGCCTAATATTGTAAACTCAGGTGTCCCCAGCCCTATCTTCATGCAAGACAATGCTCTCTGCCATAAGGCAAAGTCAGTCATGAGTTACCTTGAGCAGCACGATCTCGAAGTTATGGATTGATCACCACAAAGTCCTGACCTAAATCCAATCGAGAATCATTGGAAAACGCGAGGGTTGAAAGTTATGGCAAGAAACCCTATCAATACGGAAAGTCTTTGGATGAAACTTCAAGAGGAATGGGCGAAAATTACTGTTGAAGATTGTCAGAGTCTCATTCGGTCATATACCGTAGTCGACGATGTGCAGCTGTAATCGAAAGCAGGGGACTATTTACCAAATATTGATTGTTCGCCACCATTTAGCCAAATATTTCTAGCAAAATATTGAGTTAAATGCATTGTTTCTTGTTTGTCCCTTAGTTTTGGACGGTATAAATCTCAAGAGAAAAGTTCTTCGTTCATAACTTTTTTATTATCCTTCATACACGTTTCAAATTTTAACTCAATAATCAACATTTTACTGGCTAATAGTGCGCAGAAGAAGAAGTACCTGGCATGGTTAGAAAAAGTTATGCCGTTTTGAAAATTCGTCCTTTAGTTTTGGACGGTACTGTATTGTGTACCATGGCATTGAAGGTTTAGTAATAATTTGTAAATGTACATACAGGTTGGGGTTGGTCTATGGTATGCTTCAACACACGCTGCTTATCGCACAGTTCAGCACCCGACTGTCTTCTTGTGGCTGTCTTCACTGCTGATGCCGTTCCTTTAATTTTCAGAGTACAACCCTCTGTTGGGCGGCAGCTCCTACGCTGGCTACAGACCGCCCCGCCGAGGCGGCGCTGC
Organism: Parhyale hawaiensis; assembly: GCA_001587735.2. Taxonomy (NCBI): domain Eukaryota; kingdom Metazoa; phylum Arthropoda; class Malacostraca; order Amphipoda; family Hyalidae; genus Parhyale; species Parhyale hawaiensis. The sequence goes on along the minus strand of LQNS02276927.1, from coordinate 8,460,769 downwards.
TGGTGGAGGATGAGGTTAGGAGGGGCGCAGCTCCTCAGTAGTGTGGACCCCCTTACTGTGCACATCACCGCCTCATCTCTATAGCCATGCTACCTTGTAGCTGCCCAGTGTTGATTTATAAACTTGGTGTCGAGAAGGCCATGCAGAACATAATATGCTTTGTATGAGGAGCGCCCCATGCTTCTATCGCAAATTGACTGAGGTGCTCCAAATGGTACTTTTATTTCAGTTCCATACGTGTCATAATCAGCTTATAAATTAGCTAAATCGGCTTGTGGGTCTATTCTGCCACATCCCCTGATCTTGGATGCCAGTGAAAAAACAAATGCCAGCTGAATTTACAATCGAGTTTACTGTATTTCTTCTCGTTAACTAACCAACTACGGTGCTCTATGAGCTATCAGTTGTCCGAGGTATATTGAAACTCTTTGCATGAACCTGTTTGCATTCATGGCCCGTGACGAGGTTCCTACAAATTGTACCAAATGTGCGCCGGTTTTAGCTTACTTTTCCGGAGACAAAACCAACCCCAGACAAGGTTGCCTGTGCTGTAGAGATGAGACGGTGTGCCGGCAGTATCGTCGCTGTGATCTATTAAATATATTAGAGTGAGGGAGAGGGGAGGGGGGTCTGCCCTAGTAGCTGCGCAGTTATTTATAATTGCTTCGCTTCGCGCCCTTTTGCTTGTGAGCTCCCTTGCCAGTGCCTGTATTGCAATCTTACGTCTTTGTCCTGAGCATTGCAGCTAATGGTGCAATGTGCCACTGATCTCTACCGAGTTTTATGGATCTATAGTTCCTGCATTTGCTTTAATATTTTTATGTGTAAAGGCTCATTACATGCTGTCGTAATGCGTTACTACTTATCTTTGGAAACCATTGTTAAATTTTCGGTAAACGGCTTTCCAGCTGCTCAAGAGGCCTTTGTTCAACAATGCTCTGTTTCATAATTTTCTTTTGCCACTTTAGATTGACTAATACTTGTTTCAAGCCTAGGCTGCTGAATCTTTTCCTCGTGTTATATCGTGTGTATATATGCTACATTCCACAGTGTTATTCCTATGGGAACAGCCAGAGTGACCCGTAAATTAAATATTTCATTTCCTACCAATACAGGTGGATATTTTACTCTACCAGCAAATTCCTTGCAAAATATTTAACCATGGATATATGGGTGTATACCGTCCTTTCCCTAACTTGTCACTCATGTGTTAACTTGACTAGCCTAGGTACTGGCTGTAGTGGCAATTACACTGTTGCCTTAAGTTGCACTGCTATGGAAACAGAGGCAGTGATATTGCTTTGAAACAATTGGAGGGCCAATTTCACAAGGGCTCTTTTCGCTCGTAAGTGAAACTTGAGCTTTTCGATATAATGTGGGTACGGTACTTGGTCATCCATTTTCCCCATCAACCCTCTAATTGTTGTGCTATGGCAGCACTGGCAAGGTTTGCTCACTGGCCACCAAACAACTACCATGACGAGGCCTCTACCAAACGACAAAGTGTCGCTGGAGGCCTCTGAAGTTCCTTTAGTTGGTTGGTGTCGAGGGTGCGGTGTGTGGAGCTCGTGTTTGTCTTGGTGGCTCTCTAGCTCTTGCCGAAGAGTTACTGACTGATAAGGGTCAAATTAACGTTCTAGAAAAAGTGTTATTTCAAAATATGTATTCCTGTATTTACGAATGTCAAAATGAAACGATACGTTACTCTGCAGTGCCACTTTTCACGGCAGGATTACCTAGTATTCTTCATAAAGGACTTCTCAAAGTTCAAACACTGTTATTCCTACAATAAACGAAGTGTTATTTTACGCCTGAAGTGTGCATTATGGCTGAACAACTGGCTAGCAACTGTCAATTCTACATCACGTTTCGAGGAATACATTTCGTATTAAAATGCACTTTTCTGGAGCGTTAAGAATACTGATCTGATCCATCGTAGGTATGTGCTGTTTTATATTATATTCTCACTTGTGTTTGTTTTAATACACTAGATTACTGCAGTGCTGATACGCACAGTGTTTAAATTGCGCCAGATGTCTAGCACTGCTCGGCCATACTTTACGACCTCGTCCGTAAATGCCGCGGGTTATTTAATTATTAGCTCTAGAGTTCAAAGAGTGCCTAGACTCGTACGGTGACCAGGAGCTTGCTGCAGTCCACTCCAGTTATTGCTATCGAAATGTAAAAAACCCAAACCGTAAATTGAAAAGTAAGCTTCCCCCTTATAGGACATGGAATGAGCCGTAGGGTTATGTTAGGTTCGCGCCCTAAGGAGTGGAATCTGTAGGTTACCACATCCTGAGCTGAACCGTCGAGACCTCATTCCTCATTGGCCCCATTGCTTCTATTTTTATGCTGCAGCAGATGGTGCTTGTCTCTGTTCTTTTCTTTCCTGACTTACTGTGCGTCGGTACTTTGTGGAAGCACCCTTGTGCAAGGGTTAGTTTCTATCGACCTACTACGTGCCTCTTATTCCTTCTTCTGTTAAATCGTAGTTGTTTTGCAGACACGGTGGCTCAAACTATTGAATATAATGCTTGTCTTAACGCTTCATGGTGACGCTACTTCCATGAAGTGCAAGTAATACGTCGTGACAGATACCGGTAGTCGTTCCATGATAGGTGTCTGTTGCCATTGATTGGATCAAGTGTTCTCTGCCTTGTTATATTTGTTTGCTCACGACAAATGTCGAAAAGAATTCTTGAGCAAGTTACATCTAGCCTGTCCACCGTCTTTCGGTTTAATCAGTTGATTAGCCAATTGATATCTTGAGAAAAAAAAATTTTGAAGCCTGTGGTAAAAGTCGATAGATATTTAAATACAGTATATTGAAAGCTGGAGCTAATAGCAGTGAGAGTGATAGCACAGCGTTACCACTGCTTCTTATTAGCCGTTGACATAACAGTAGGCCGTAAGGTTATCAGCTATGCAATTACCGTGCGTCATTAAATATCCATACAGGTAGTCTGTGTGCATTGCAAGTAACTTGCGTTGGTCGCCGTTGTCTCAGATGCTGTTACTGAACTAATGTTGAGGCGTTCAAATTAAAGTCCATGCAGAGAGTGAGGTCTCAAAGCTAGAACGGCGGACAAGCTGCAATTGCCGTACGGTATGAGCAGGTAAAGGCGGATATTTTTTGTCGGTACACGGGATGACGTTCTGGTTTGGAACAGCTTGTGTAATGCACGACAGCTGTAAACTGTGCGGAAACTGCAGTACTTACCTTGTGCCGCTCCGAAGCGGTGACGCCCCTCTTGCGTGTTTGTGCAATCACTTTTGCTATATTTTATCTTCCGTGTTTGTGCAATCACTTTGCTATATCTTGTCTTCAGTGTTTGTGCAATCACGTTTACTGTATTTTATTTAAATTTAAGCGATCTGCATGCTAATGTATGATAAAAGGGACAGTGAAATTAAAGTGATCTTCAGTCGTTGCTATACAGAGTCGAACTGAATCATTTATACAAATTGATGTAATGCAGTGTGCGTCGTGCCGCGTATTGCAGGTCCATCTTTGCACTATTGTCATTGTCTCTACATAAATTGCCAATAGTTCCTTTTATGTAATGAGTGCTTACCGCCGACTCCAGTTTGCAGGAGCTGCCATTGTTCACTGCATCGGCAGTACGGTCTCGTGACCTTTTTTTGTTTACAACTTATAGCCACAGCCGCTAACACTTACTAGATTGCGTAACAGTTGTTTGTGCTGTGGCTTCTATGACACCCACGTAATTTCGAGCCTCTCATGTATTTTACGCTTAAAATTTTGAGATCTGCAGTTAATCTCATTGATAAAAATTTACCACACGTTTAACGTTGGAGGTGCTGCCTGTCTGAGTTTTCGATGCCGTTATTTTTGCAGTCGTGAGCTCTAGTGAATCGACTAGATTGCACTGTTAATTGCAGAAGTACAACAACCTTCGTTACAAACCGCTAATGATTTCGATAAAAGTCTAATGTCTTCAAAACTTTTGTTTTGCTTGGTTATCTCTTTGTAGGGAAGTATTATTACAGTGATCTGCCTTGCTTATGTACGGTACCTATATAGATATATTGAGCACACACACAGGCTATATATATAACTTGTGGATGGCGAAGTTAAGCATAAACCAGCGTTTTCGTCGTGTTTGTTGAACCACACCTGTCAGACCTCCTGATGTTATTACAGTTGGGTATTTTTGGAAAAGGAGTTTGAATAAATCCCTCTGCATCGCTTCAGCAGGATTTCCCCCGAATTCTAGAACCACATGAATTTTTGTACATAACAGTTCGCACAGAATCTCGTAAGCATCAGTTCCTCATAGCACAGTTCATGGCATTATACCAAGCAATACAATCGATACATCTACGTCGTTCAAGCACGCCACTCATTGCTGGACACAGGAAGACACCTATGGGCAATATAAACAACAGGTACTGCTGGCAATAGAAAGTATATGTAGGTAGTCGCGCGCCCCGGGAGGGCCGACAGTGGACCATTTACATTCTATGAAAGTGAAAAGAAAAGAGATATGGTATCTATTGTTTGCACGGTTACCAGTTTAGAAGGTATCACTTAAACGCAGTTATACAATGGATAACTAGGAAAAGCTGTTGCAAATAAGAGCACCTGATAGGTATCTATCAAAGGGACGTCACCAGACGTGCGGTATTCAACGGTAGATATAAGATTCGGTTCCTTTTATTCTTAGGAGTCAGTCTCTAGACTCCTAAACAAATCGTGCCTTTAGCAGTAGGTCTGTTCAAGCCAACTGCTAAATGCCAAAAAGATACAGACGGATCAGGCTAGAGAAAGTAGAGGGCTACATCTAATATTGGTAATTACCTACATAATTTTTATCTAGTGGGGCATGAAATTTTAAATCTATTTTTTCTTCACATATATTCAATCAGATTTCAAGAGTCTTTGACACTTCTATTTATTGCGACTCCTGGAACAAGGGAGCGTCCGACTCGCAAAAAATAAAGAAAAAAACGGTCTTACACGAGAAGAACAAAGGCCTCCTAAAGTACATGCCTGGATCTATGCCTCGACAACGGTGCGACCACGTACAGTCCCTAGACAAAGTATTAGACGCAGCCTGATATTTTGATACTCTGCATATGTCGGAAGTATCTGGATAGAAAACTTTATTTTAACTACTTTAAGGTTGCAAATTATGATAATTTGAGTTTTTTTTACTTAGATAAGTTCGAAATATGCAGAGTAGGTACCAAAAACTATGAGGCTGCCTCTCGAAGCTGGCCATCATGTTCTGTTATAAGAGTTATTAAAAGGCCTCCTTAAGTGCAGACCCGGGCCTATACTTTTGGGAGGCCTTGGAAGAACTCTCATAACAGAATAGTATGGCCAGCTTCGAGAGGCACACTATGGATCTTCCTCTTCGGTATACTAAAGTTGCGCAATAACATTCTACATTGTAGTTATATTTCTCTCCAGCAGAGTTCACAGCCACGCTAACTCAGCACAAATAAAAACGGAACACATTTATTTACGTATAGTTAGTTAGCTGTTATTACGGACATAGATATGATGAACGGGTGCAGTGGACCTCATGAGTGACGCTAACTTCCGTCAGCCGCTAAGCTCAACCCTTTCATGCCGCATATCAAAAGACAAGCCAAGTTATGGTTCTTTAGTTCTTTTCCAAGTTTCTTTGGATTTCATCAACTGTATAGAGGGCTTCCTAAGCAGTATAAAATTCAACTCAATAAAGCAGAAAAGCTGCAACATTAGCAGTAACTTAGTCCCGATTAGTACGCTTAAGCCGGGGTTCCTCAGGGGAGAGGGCTGAGCGGGGGCGGCTTGACAAGAAGAAAGAAGAGCCAACAGCAGCTGGTGTAGACCATGTTAGGCCTGTCACTTATAGATTTGAACAGTTCTTTTAAATACATGTTTGTATAAGATTAAGTCTTCCTAAAACAGTATAAAGCTGTTCGATGAAAGGAAAGGAAGGGATGTGTAGTGTGCCAAGATAAACGGGGAACCCATGCGCGAGGGTGTTCCCACACAGGATCAACGCCCATGACCACAGAAAGTCGAGAGAGAATAGTATAAAGTATCATCAGTAGCTTCAACAGTAGGAGTATGAAAATGGAAGGAAAGCAAAGTAAGGCACGAAAAACAGACGTCCCATCAGCCTAGCTAATGGCTAAAGTAACCTACGTTAGCCNCATAACATATGAAATAGGATGGGCGACCTCAAGTAACCTAGCCCTACGGCCCATCTTATGCTCCTGACAGGTTTGAATCCAAAGGAAAAGAAGCTCTCTTGCCGTTTAGTTTGAAAAAAATGAAGAAAGGAATTCCTCTTGCATGCTTGACTGCAGCGCACGTCTGTTTTTTATTGCTTCTTGGAAATAAGTACTTAGGCGAAAATAACTTTGCTACATATTGCCGTTAAAAGGTAAAAATTTCCAACACTTTGGACGGGCTTTGGAAAATTTAGTGACATTTTAAGAAACAAAAGGAATGGATTTGAGACTTAAAACTTTATGTTTAGCTATATGTATTTAGTAACATAAAATCGTCATACCTTCGATCGACTGCGGCCGTGTATTTCTCTGGGCTGAGAGGACTTTCATCAGCAGCACGATTTAGTGCCTGCGATCTTTCTAGTGGGAGCGCAACGACAAGTTGACTTTACCAATATATTTTTCCGAAGAAAAAGTACCAATTTTTTACTCAACACCATCCATTTTCTACGGTACTTCGAACACCCGATGCTGTAATAGAAGTCGAAACTTTGCAATAGACAATCGCGTTGTAGTTCCGCTGGCAGCACCAGAATGAATTCCTTGTTAACGGCGCCTATACAAGCAAAGGACACTTCGTAGTTCATAGGACAGTTGCGGTGCCTTCCGCATCCGACACGTATGTAATTCACCCCACTTGGCCTATAGATAGTGCACAGTTCTGGACGTAACAAAGAGCGTTAATCGTGCGAAAATATGTACTTACTGGAGGCATGAGAGGGTTACCCGCCACTTGGTTAGCCGGCCCATGTCAACATGAATGGTTCCTACCTACAGTATTTGATATAAAAAAAAGGGCTTGCAGCAAAACGCGCGATTTAGATTACGCACAAACGTCAAACTCTCCAGTACCTCGAGCACTATTGGAAAAGAAGCAGTTGCAAGCCTGTAGCAAAACAGGCCGGCAAGTCCACCTACAAGCATCTAAACTCCACGGTCTCTCCGGCGCCCAATGATTCGAATACAACACCTACTCAGCTGCCTATAACCCCGCGGTCTGGGCCCTGCCCCAAGCGCGGTCCTATTTGCCGAGCTTAAACCACTTGGGTTTCTTGGGCTGCGCAGCGTCAGCGGACCGGCCTGGGGCCCCTGACGAAGTGCTGGGGGTGGCGTGGCCGTAGGCTGCTGCTGGAGTAGCTGCAGCCGCGAGACGACTTCTGCTCCTGAGGACGAAGAGCGGTAGCACAAAGGCGTAAATGATCAATGATAATACATTGCCGAGGGCACAGATTCAGCTTACACATAATAGTATTGGGGACGTTCGTTAAAACGTCAGCCGCAGCAGCAATGTTCGCACAAGAGAAGTGCCAATGGTATAAGTTTCGACTATTGCTCCAAGTTGTAAGCGACTTTACTCACACCAGTATCTGCATTTACCACTTTTAGTTTGACGTTCAAACACTTAAAGAGTTGTATTCAGGGTCATGGCACTGCAATCGGATTATTTGATTTGGCTCTATGCTATATCGCCTACGAAGCTCGTGTTAGGGCATGCGGCCTAACCTTCCAGGACAAGGGCAGAAGACTTCGTCGGCTATAATTTACAGCTGTATGTGCCTTATCTACACGTAAAGTCAGGTCGTGTAAGGTTAAGAGCTATTACTAGAGCATGATGACATCTTTCACTAGCAATGTTACATGAGCAATACCGGGTTCAGAAAACTAGCTTGCAAGTACCTCTTCTAGCTTTGCCATCTACTAAGCCTATGGTTCAGCCGACACCCTCACGGGCTGAAATGCTTACCGTGAAAACACAAGCGCATCCTGAGCGTGTTGATAGCTGGCGAGCTGGGCGAGTACGGACGGTTTGAGGATGTTGTCGTCAGTGCCACGCTGGCTGCCGTGGGGGCAGCAGTGCACGCGCGCTCTGGGCACCAGACCAGCCACGTGTAGTGTCTGTAGCCGCGATAGCGACTCACGTGGAAAGTGATTGACTGCAGGGCAAAAATTGCACATTTACTAATGATTAACTACAATTTTAATTAATAGGCTGAAGTTTAGGGATCTCTAAAAACTGAACAAAAATTTAAAAATCTATATTAAATTATTGATGACGTTCGCAAATTTATATTACATTATAGAGTGACATTTAAAACTCTAAATTAAATAACCGACTGTTTGAGAACAAACTAGTAGGTATAAAAAAATGATTGCCTGAAAATTATTATAGCTACCGTACATATAGAACATATCTGATTGACTAAAAAAAAAAAATAAATCTACATTAACCTGAGTAGTCCACTGCCCCCTCCTCCGAAGAAGGACGTTCAACAGAACGCTCCAATTACAACTGCAATTAATTAGAGCAGATTATGGTTAAGAGATAGACTGAAATCTAAGAATGAGCACTAGTAGACCCATTAAAACTGATGTATCTATACAATGCGTTTGACACAAAGGTAATAATGGACAAAATAAGTAGAGTCTGTAGCAGTAATAGCAGGATTACTAACACAGCAGTACACAGTCGCATCACGCCCAATGTCTAGTCGTAGGAGCATCAATAGCGCAGTAGCGCTCAGTCGGGGGTTTTATCTCTGATTGTCTGCCCGAAAGTCGCGAGTGCATGTTGACTCAAGTGAGGTATATTGGTCTTCAGGTGGTCAGCGCCCTACTACTGGCAGAAGACAAGCCGCCAAGCCTCTCAAAGAGGCAAGATAAAAAATAAAAAAGAGAGTTGACAGGGACACTGCCGAGGAGAAACTCTTGCGTAGCACCCAACACGGGGGGGGGGGGCAGGTAGGAGTTCCATGGAAGGGGTCGCTTACCAACATCTGCGGCCCACCTCACGGAGCAGGAGGGGAAGTATAGAGAGCCTACACTACCTTACGAACTAACCTTAGCAGTGGAACTGCGGCCAGAAGCATATTGGTAACAAAAGTATGAACAATGTTGACAGGTTTTTCACCAATTCATCGCCATTTTTAACGGTACTCTAGTTAAAAGATAACGCTTACTGAGCATAATTGCAAACAAGTTAGGGATAAATTTCATGTTCCTATTTTGCATCGTGCCAGATCAGGTTTGGAAGAAGCAAATCGTTGTGGCGGGAACAGCCACTCGTGTCAACTTATATGCTCTGTTTCCTCTGCCATAAGTGACTCCTCACTGCAAGAGCCCCTCTCCTCAACTTGTTTGGAACGAAGATCACTGAACTAAACTGGGGTCCACTTTAGGTTTGGTACGAAGCGCAGAAAGGTCCAAAAAATAAGCAGCAATATAAATACACACAAAAGACGATGTGTTGCTCTAGCACTCACATAAATCAAACTGGAGAGTCTCGTCTCTGAGCAGCGCAGTAACGAAGACGGCAACGTCCTGCACGGTGTCTGTGGGGCGGAATTTGGCCTGCACCACCACACCACCTGCACGGGTATGGGCCAAGTTCCTTGAGACTACAAGAATATAGGCAAATTGATTTAGTTGACTTGCTTGGAAAAAATATGCAATCTATCACACAAGATAGGAGTCCGTCTGGAAACATATAGCCCATCAGGGCATGTATCATCATCCAGCAAGTTGAAAACGTGCGGAAATGCACAAGTTGCAATATGAGAATGAAATTCACAGCGATATGGGAAAACGATACAGTTTCGACGTATTTATATGGTAGTGTGGACAGGGCTTTACTTCGAACAGACGTCCAGTGGCAAACTGTAGAATATAATTTAGGAGACATTTGAAGTTGGAAGCTGGCTGTGGTTGATTCTCGAGCTAAAAAAAATGAGTTGTATAGAAAACGTAAGTAAGAATGAGTGGAATTTCTAGAAATTACTGCAAGTGGCTACCTCAGAGGCGTGCACTGTACGCACAACGTGCTTGGCAAATGCCTAAGAGAAGTAGAACATTTCTGCTATCTAAGCATAGAGGAGTAAGTGCCGGAGGAGTGCATGAGTTCATTGCAAAAAAAAAAACACAGTTAAGACGTATTAGAGAGTGATTGCCATAAAAAATGTATAACATACATATACTGTAATATATAAATTTAGTGAACACTAACTATAAGTAGCTACATATAATAATAAAGAATGCAAGGGAAGTGCAAAAAACAGGACAGCATACGAGAGAGGAGTACAACAAAGAACAGCACTGGAGAGGAGTATGTACAAGAAAGAACAGCACTATTATTATTATGACATTGGTATTGTCCCGCTATTTCTGAGACCAAGGCAATCAATAGCGATCCAAGATGATATACTCGGCTTACAGCCGGAACCACAACGCTGTGCTCAGGTGGCAAGAGATGAAAGACGAAAAGAGAAGAAGAAAGGAGTGCCCGTGCGGAGGGTCCGTCCCTTCTGTGGCCCTCCGCACGGGCGAAGGTAAGAGCCTCGCAGAAAAAGTCGGTCACCTTGATCGGTGGCCCACCTCGCGGGACAGAGAGGGAATACAGAGAACCTACATAACTCTACAAAACTAACCTTCTCAGGAGAAGCTGCAGCCAGACGCTACATCCATTGCGGAGAAGGCACTAGGGAGCCTTGGGTGCACAAAGAACAGCACTAGAGAGGAGTACAACAAACAACATCACTAGAGAGGAGTAGGTACACCAAAGAACAGCACTTGTGAGGAGCAGCTATAAGGAAGAACAGCATACCTGGAAAGTGTATCCTCAATACAGTGACAGGGAAGCTGCTAATGGCGGTCAACAGCCTGGCTTGCTCCTCCGCCTCCCTCAGCCCGTGTGTCAGCAGCGGCGCGTTCTCCAACTCCCGCCTGTCAACATCAGCACTGTATAACTTCGGGGTTAGCTACCGGAAGTCCTAAGTGTAGAACCTCGATTTATGTGCAGTATTATTGTTTAGGTTCAAAATTTTCACCTCTACGTATTCTAGACACAGAATGTACTCTTGATTCAAAAGTACCGATAGCAAGTACGCGAAAGTGAAAAATTTTAACCTGAATAATAAACCTGTTCAAACATCTGGGGCCTATGCCAAGAACTACCTGTATTACAGATAGGCACGTGCCATCGAGCCACAACGGACAAAAACTAACGGTATTATAGTTTTATTACTTATGCATCACAAAATCATATGGCGGGGCTGATTTGGCAAGGTACAAAAGTTACGATGGGAAAACGACTAGGCTCGTGGCAAAAAATGAAACAGAAGGATCAATACTTAAATTCTTCTCAACCATTACTCTTTCCATCTACTGCAGCTGTCCGTAAGTTTTCTAAACCGACAGAATTTAAAGTTAGATTATTATTAACTAGGCTCCAGCAGAGATCACTTGCAAAAGTCTGGAGTTATTACAGGCTGTTTGTGGTAAAGTGAAAAGCAGAGTCACCTTCACTGAGCACCCAGACAAAGAAATCTTCGGGCACTAATTCGTCTAGCACATAAATACCAGCCAGCTTCCAAGAGAGTACGCTGCTGCAATCGATAGATTGTGATGGCAATGCAAGACGGAAAATTGCAACCCCCAACCATTCCCAAGGCAAGTCAAGTCACTGTCCTCGTATTGGGCTATGAATGTCAGAAATGCCGACGCTGCATTTCCAAGCGTCGCAAGATTTCGTCTTCTAGGATGGGAGACGAACTTGGAACCCCAGCACAATAGCGACAGGTCTCCAAGGTGTGAGCGCAAGCACTGCAACTACTTCTACACCTACACACACTATAATATTCTCTACATGGGAGTCAGCTTTTTGCGAAACATTTTCAATTTAATATGGGACCTATAATAAAGAGGCAAACAGTTCATAGGGATGCCAGGGACGCATTCATTAGCAAGCAACACGAATCCATTGGTATCGGCAATCGGTGGGAGGCAAAATGAACTAGAGCACTCTGAGAGCACATACCTCCGCCAAATGAGACAACGGTAGCAAAAAAATTCAAATTGGTTCTGAAACAATTTTCTTTGTATAAACTCCAAAATCTAATCATTTGTGCCTTTTTATATTAATAACAGCTTGTTCAATTTTTTCGAAGATCCGTTCATAACTTTTTGAGTTATACTGTTAACAAACATAAGTCAAACATACAAACGAACTAACCGATCTGCACCAAAATTTGATCATTTATGTATTTTCACATTACTAATAACCCTATGAATTTCATAAAGATCCATTCATTATTTTTTGAGTTATTGTGCTAACAAGCATAAAATTAAAAACAGTGACAAACGAACGAACGAACAAACGGATCATTACCAAAATTTGATCATATACTCTTTATTATATACTTAAAAACTCATGTTAATTTTATCAAAATCCATCCATAACTTTATGAGTTATGGCATCAAGAAAAATGAGGCAGACAAACAAACAAACAAACAAACAAACAAACGGATGAACATATCTTTACCAAAAGTTAATCATCTTTTCCTCCTAACATACCTAACAAACCCTGTAAATTTCATTCAAATCGGTTCATAACTTTTTGAGTTATCTTGGTGACAGACATAACCTCCTTGGCGGAGGCAAAATGAATTATGATCATTTTCAGTTCATTTCGGTGTACTGAGATTCAAGATTTATTGAACACCGATGATCTACAAACATACTGACGACTTCGTGTATTATTACTGATATATATATTCCTTGTATCACCATGAACAGTTCGCTTCTCTAGATTCCTACTCAATAACTAACGTTGCAAAGTGGGAGTCGGACACATATAGGTTCTGGAAGTCGGAGCCAGAGTAAAGGGACAGGCTCCGACTTCTGCAAACTAATTTATACCGTAATGGTTTACATTTTAAATTTTTTCAAAATCTTAGGTTCCAAATGATGCAACAGATGATTCAAGATATACAGTAATTGCATACCTAAGCAAATACTTTCCTTTGCTTAATTCAAGTCTGTATCCGGTGTAAATAGTGGGCGTAAATATAAAAAGTCACTAAATGTTACTCAAGTCCAGCAGTTGAAATAGGAGTCATACTCCTCAGCATTCAACTGTGGTAGGGTGCCAGTAAGGTTCGCTTAAAGACTACAGCAAACGATACTCGTTGCTTACGGGTCACTTGCCTAAAAGATGTACCGTATTGAATAGACAACTGGCAATAGGCTGACCAACAGGCCCAAATTTGACCTGCTACGGTACCTAACTTGCTTCATTGACCGCTAGCACCAAGGTGTTACTAAAATTCCCTCAAATGCAGCATAGACTGGCGCAGTGTAACCCACTGCACTCCACTCAAACCTTCCCTTATTTGGTCCATTCAGGATTTATGGTCTAGGTGAGGCGCGGCCTCCTGCACTGGACTGCAGGTACGAAACTCAACCTATTTCCGGCATGCGGACAAAGAGGGCAGTGCTCATGCTCTATTTTCTTGAAGCTACCCAACAACAACAACAACATAAATGTTATTTGCATCTTCTTGAAGGCTCCCAATAATAACACTAGAGCATTCTGAGAGCGCATACCTCCGCCAAAAAAGCAAACGGTTACGAAAAAATAAAATTGGTTCTGAGATTGAGATTTTCTAGGTATCAACAGCAAAATCTAATCACTTGTGCCCTCAACAGTGTTAACAGATTCAGTAATTTTTTGGAGATCCGTTCATAACTTATTGAGTTATGCTGCTTACAAACATTATGACAAACATGAATCAAACATACAAACGAACCAATCGATCTGCACCAAAACTTAATCATTTATGTTTTTTAACATTACTAACTACTGCCTATAAATTTCATAAAGACCCATTCATAATTATTTTTTGAGTTATTGTGCTAACAAGTAAAGAATAAAAAACAGTGACAAACGAACGAACAAACGGATCATTACGAATATTTGGTCATTTAATCTTTGTAATATAGGTACCTAACATCTCGTGTAAATTGCATAAAAATCCGTCCATACTTTTTAAGTTAGGGCATTGAGAAAAATGAGGCAGACAAACAAACAGATGGACGGATCTTCACCAAAAGTGAATCATCTGTTCCTCTCAACATACCTAACAATCCCTGTAAATTTCGTCCAAATCCGTCCATAACTTTTGAGTAATCTTGGTGACAGGCAGAGAGAATAACAGACAGACAAAGCCGACGAAAACCTACTGTACCTCCTTGACTGAGGTAATAATTGTTAATTTATGCGGGCCGTCAAGTGCGGGCCCTGTACAGTAGTCTACGGTTCACACTGGTACTGCAGCCACTTCTTGTACGACAACGTCCAATTAAGTAAAAAAAACTGCTGCTCAAACTGCTACTACGGCCTGGGGTCTGCTACTGCGGTATTGCCATACGTAGTGTTTAACTGATATTAGCTCAATTAATAATGATCTTCAGGTATGTCCATTAAATTCAAAAGCATTGGTTATCATTGGCGTACACTGATCAAAATCCACACTTATAAAAATGTCAGGTGTTTGGAGGTTTCGTCAAATTTGGAAGGAATTACAACCGAGAGAGCCCAACACTTCTCAGCTATTCACACGGACACACCAATGCCTTCCGATGCTGAGAGCTCAGCGAATGCTATGTTTACTTGACTATTGTGAAAGAGACGTGCAGAAGGTCTAATTAAGGCTAGAAGGGAGATCGTCCTGAAGGGGTTATTCTCAACAACAAACGAAGGGTAAGCCTAGCAAGCCAATTTTCACCTTATGCCCTAAGACGACTGCCTAGTGTCTGTCATTTAGTGACAGTGAGAACTTCGATATCGTCCCGGATAGGGTCCTGAGCCGCCCCAAATGCCAAAACTGTAATGCAGCTTCTGGGTCCGCCAAAAGTTCTTATTTAGGGACAATCCATGCACAACAGATGGTGATGGCTACGATCCTCTGGCAACTCCAGCAATAGCTAGCCTGATGAATGACACTCAGCAGGAGGTCACGGCAGAATGGAGAGCCGTCGAGACAGTATTAGCAACAGCGCCAAGAAAAGATCATGAGTATGACGTCATAAATATCGTATAAGGTTACCCAGTAATGAGAAGAGACATGAATTTATCACCAATTCAAAGTTGCGTGGATTGTAACAGTAACTAGCGGCATGGAAAGAGTACTAGCACCACGTCGCAACTACAACACAGTGATTTTTGAAAACGATTTGCCGCCAAGTACTGCAGGTCAGTCAAGGGCATGCTAGTGAAGGATCCGTAGCTTGACAACGACATGCAATGTTGCTAGCAGGATGCCAGTAATACCAGGCCATCGAGATAATGCTTATAGCGCCAAGCACAATACCTACTGCAATGAAGCATCACTTCAGAAATAAATAGGCTGTCGAGACCGTAATTATAAAATCGCGACAATTAAAATACTTCTATGTTGCATGTATATACTACTAGGCTGTCAGTAACATTAATGCCATATTATAGTCAAGTGGGGGAAGAAATGAAAGGTTGACGAGAGGGGCAGTTAATGAACTAGGATATTTTACTGCACGAGAGCGAGTTCATTTCTTACCTCTAATGCGGGTCATTCATTTCTTCCCTCACTCGACTATACACAGCACTGGCCCCTAGCACGACTGAAACGCAGCGACGGTTAAGTATATTTATACACATAGCAGCAGGTAACGCTCCGCTCCTTCGCAGGCACGTCAACATTGAACAGACATGTTAAGACTCCACAAAGCAATACCCACAGCTGGTTGAGCTGGTCCCTGTGCTGGCGCTTGATATCGTCAAGTGTGATGTCGAAGAAGCTGCCGTCCTCCTCGTACGACGGGCCTGAGGTGGCCCCGCTGGCGCCGTCGAACACCACCGCACCGCGTGAGCAGAGCTGCAGGGCAAGGGGCTTAATATGTACTCCCTCTGTTCAAAAAAAGTTATTCCACAGCCAAAAAGTTTCTTTGCAGGGGAATTCAGGATTAATAAAAAAAAAAAACGAAGGGAAGACTTGTCTAAAAGGTTCAGCAACTTCATCCTCTACATAAGTACCGATGGATGCTTATAGTTTGTTTTTATTTGGGTTGTTATCTAATGGAACAATTAAATGAGAACAAGTCTCCTTGACAGAAATTCTTCCTTTTTTTCCTCGGTTTTATATAGTCATATATCTTTCGAAAGAGACGAAGACTTGTGATCAGTATAAAATAATGACAAAATCCAAGTCGGGAAAATCAGAACTTCTTCACGGTATCTACTGCATACGTCACATTTCCAAAACGTTACGAGGATTTATTTGTGAAGCCACGCCCAGACTTGTCCCGCACACAGAGCTTAGATACTTTAATAAGTAACTAACGGTGGCAATACAACGGTTCACTCTTTTGTATATTGGCTATAAAAGATAATGGGTACTTAGTTAATTTGTTTCAACTTTCAAGGCGGGCTGACAAGACAGCCTGTTGGTTCTCATATGGACTACTGTGTGTCCGAATGCCTGAAAAGCACAAACGTGCTCTGGTTTCAGAGCTCAAATGCGCTCCAAATTAGTTAATGTCGATCCTTTCTTTGAATTTTGATGAACAATGAAATATATATTTAATATCGGCACCCAATGATCTATCTTTGGGTCCTTGATGGAAACAAACCGAAATGATAGCAGTATCCTGAGTGGAGTCCACTTCCATGAGCTGACTGGGGGGCGGCTGGAGGGCCCCAGCGCCCTCACTGAGGGCAGGCGACTGGGAAGCGGCACCGAGACTGTGGCCTGCTCCTGAAAACGGCCGCAAGGAACTGCAGCTCGCCTCTGCAACCAAGACACGGAACATTGTTATACGACGGCCCCGCTAGGCACTCATATCCTAGAGAAGGCGATCCCAGGGGCTCGTGTAGGGTACCTTGGCCATTAGCTAGGCCTTTGGGACGTCTGTCTTTTGTGCCCACTTAGCTTCCTTCCATTTGCATACACCTACTTGCTCATACTTTATTCTGTTCTTCCTTTTCTTTCCCGATATACTAGACGTAACTTGTTCTTTCCGCTGTGACATCGTTCCGCTCGGAAACGGAGGCCTAAACTTTGACTATAACCAGTGGCGGCTCGTGCCCCTCACAAATGCTGGGGCCAGCTCACAGTAAACAGAATTAAGCCTTCTCTGTACTGTGGGCCAGCTTGCTTATAGTTCAATCAGAGTTTAAATAAGACAATAATACGAAGTTTACAGGAACAGTTAGCCTATACACATAAGATGTAAATATGCATGCAGTGGTAGCTCGTACGAGTTTGGAAGGGCAAGCGGCGTGTCACACACGAGCATAATAGCACTACACACACCACGGAGTCTTGATGCACACAGACACTTGCAGAGAGACAATTGGTTTGTCCGTTTGTGTGATGAACTGATGACAGTAGTATAGGTAACTCAAATAGTTATGAACGGATATTTATGAAATTTGTAGGAATAGTTAGAAATGTAAAAAGGCACAAGTAAACATTTTTTTGTGATGATTGGTTTGTCTGTTTGTGTGCTTAACTAATGTTTGTCAGAACATAACCCAAAAAGTTGTACAGGGTTATTCTTGAAATTTCAAGGGATTGTTAGATAAACGTGTTACAAGGCACAAATGAGCAAATTTGAGTTTTTGGATGAATCTTCAAGAAAATTGCAGAAGCTGTTATTACTGTCAATAGGCATAAATGACCAAATGTTGGTGATGATGAAGAGGAAATATTACCTAGTTTCAGAACAAGTTTTAAGTTTTCATTAACATTACCTTGCTTGGTAGAGATATTGACTCTCAGAGAGCTATAGTTATTATATTGAATAGTTTTAAGTCATATTTTCCACCACAACGACAATCTAATAGAGAAACGAACGACATATAGTAAGTCGATAAAAACGTGGAACCGATGCACGAAGGTATTCCCACACATAATCAACGCACATGGGAACAGCAAGTCGGGAAAGAAGAAGAAAAACAGTAACAAATTGATGGAGGAAGCACAGTTGGTTCTTTTCATTTCGATGGGCCTAGACCTTAGTGGTTTCCCTCCAGCGTAAGCACCACCACTGCAATAGATTGAGTCCCCTCTGTATCAGTCAAACAGGTTACCCAACCAACATAACATAACAGAAAGTTCAACTAATATCTTACGGCAAATTTTGCCTTACTACTTACCACCAGCTAGCACATCAGGCGGGCGCGATTCTTCTCCCATCACAACATCGGGAACAGCTTTACTGGAACTAACCACATCTGGCGACA
>LQNS02276927.1:8390803-8403941 GCA_001587735.2 Parhyale hawaiensis | reverse complement strand
ATAAAATTCAATGTAACTATTTCAAATGGCCAATTCTCATGCCTGCCTGACGGCAACACTGAAAGCTCCAAAAATGACGAGGCGACACGTGTGGCGAAGATCCCTTCTTCTTCGTTGTGCCTCCTTTTGGAGCGGTTACGTTATGAAGTGATACATAAGTGAAAAGTGTTAAGCCCAACTTTTCGAACATTGCTCTGAGAAAATGGAGCCCTATCTACCTAACCTTGAAATTAAGCATGAGTTTCCCCAATTGTCTAATTTAACTTATGTTTTGTATTCATTCTTTGTTGTTTCCATTAGTTTCGCCACAAAATGATTGATGACGTTCGCAAATTTATATTACATTATAGAGTGACATTTAAAATGTAAATTAAACAACCCACTGTTTGAGAACAAACTACTAGGTATAAAATTTGATTGCCTGCAAATTATTATAGCTAGGTACATATAGAACATATCTGATTGACTAAAAAAAAAGAAATCTACAGTAACCTGAGTAGTTCACTGCCCCCTCCTCCGAAGAAGGACGTTCAACACAACGCTACAGTTACAACTGCAATTAGTTAGAGCAGATTATGGCTAAGACATAGACTGAAATCTAAGAATGAGCGCTAGTAGATCCATTAAAACTGATGAATCTATACAATGCGTTTGACACGAAGGTAATAATGGACAAAATAAGTAGAGTCTGTAGCAGTAATAGTAGGATTACTAACACAGCAGTACACAGTCGCATCACGCCCAATGTCTAGCCGTAGGAGCATCAATAGCGCAGTAGCAGTGAGTCGCATCGCGCTTGAGTCTCAGTGGTTTTATCTCGGATTTTCTGCCCCAAAGTCGCGAGTGCATGTGAACTGAAGTGAGTTGTATTGGTCTTCAAGTCGTCAGCGCGCTACTACTGGCAGAAGACAAGGCGCCAAGCCTCTCAAAGAGGCAATAAAAAAAAAAAAGAGAGTAGACAGGAACACAGCCGAGGAGAAACTCTAGCGAAGCACTCAACACGGGGGCAGGTAGGAGTCCCATGGAAGGGTCGCTTACCAACATCTGCTGCCCATCTCACGGAGCAGGAGGGGAAGCATAGAGAGCCTACCCAACCTTACGAACTAACCTTAGCAGAGGAACTGCGGCCAGAAGCATATTGGTAATAAAAGTATCAACAATGATGACAGGTTTTTCCCCAATTCATCGCCATCATTTTCAACGGTACTCTAGTTAAAAGATAACTAACGCTTCTTGAGCATAACTGCAAACAAGTTAGGTATAAATATAATGTTCCTATTTTGTATGGTGCCAGTATCAGGTTTGAAAGCAGCAAATCGTTGTGGCGGGAACAGCCACTCGCGTCAACTTATATGCCCTGTTTCCTCTGCCACAAGCGACTCCTCACTCCACGAGCCCCTCTCCTCAACTTGTCTGGAACAAAATCCACTGAACTGAACTGGGGTCCACTTTAGGTTTGGTACGAAACGTAGAAAAAAAGTAAGCAGCAGTCTACATACACACAAGAGACGAGAATAACTTTGAGTCGCTCTAGCACTCACACAAATCAAACTGGAGAGTCTCGTCTCTGAGCAGCGCAGTAACGAAGACGGCAACGTCCTGCACGGTGTCTGTGGGGCGGAATTTGGCCTGCACCACCACACCACCTGCACGGGTATGGGCCAAGTTCCTTGAGACGCTACCAGATAATAGGCAAATTGATTTAGTTGACTTGCCTGGAAAAAATATGCAATCTATCAAACAAGATAAGAGTCCGTCGGGAAACACATAGCACATCAGGGCATGTATCATCATCCAGGCAGACAAATGCAGAAACAGAGACAAGTAGGCACAGAAGATGGAATTTGTCCTTGGTCCCAAGCCCAAACCGAGCTAGGCCAAAAGGACTGTACAGACGGCTACGAGTCCGTTCGGACACACACACACACTCGGGTACGTACCTTACCAGCACCCTGATGACAAAAGAGAGAAGTAGGTGCGCACGCAATTCTCAATACAGCCACGCTTACACTAAAGCAGGCAGTGAACACTTGTATAATTTATTGTTTACTAGGGCTGCCGATAGCCAATATGCCCCCACCCAAGAGTTTACTACGACATGCTAACGGTCGTGCACGAGCTAGGTAGGACAGTTGCCCTGACGCCCTCGGTCTTCCTATTAAATCGTCGAAAAAAGTAGGTGCGACCAACTGCTTAGGCCAAACATAGACACATTTTTCCTGTCCTACAAAAACTACAACAGAAATAGAAATGAACCTTTCAAACTAGCAGGTAGCTAACTGTTATTAATAAATGCAATGCGCCTCAGCAGCATTTTTATGTAGCAATGCACGACCCTCACTTAATATGACTTCATGAGTTATCTTCAAAGTCTTGTTCTACTAGGAATCGTTCGCATTTAATTTACAAAATGACAACAATGTCAACAATGCAATCCTCATTACTGGCTTATGGTGAACGAAAGTGTGTGAAGTAGGCTTATCTCTTCGTGTTCTGAATCTTGCGAAAATATCCAGCAAGTTGAAAACGTGCGGAAATGCACATGTTGCAATATGAGAATGAACTTCACAGCGATATGGGACAACGATACAGTTTCGACGTATTTCTATGGTAGTGTGGACAGGGCTTTACTTTGGACAGACGTCCTATGGCAAACTGTGGAATATAATTTAGGAGACATTTGAATTTCTTGAAATTACTGCAAGTGGCTACCTCAGAGACGTGCACTGTATGCACAACGTGCTTGGCAAATGCCAAACAGAAGTAGAACATTTCTGCTATCTAAGCATAGAGGAGTAAGTGCCGGAGGAGTGCATGAGTTCATTGCAAAAAAAAACCGCAGTTAAGACGTATTAGAGAGTGATATATAAATTTAGTGAACACTAACTATAAGTAGCTACACATAATAATAAAGAATGCAAGGGAAGTGCAAAAAACAGGACAGCATACGAGAGAGGAGTACAACCAAGAACAGCACTGGAGAGGAGTATGTACAACCAAGAACAGCACTGGAGAGGAGTATGTACAACCAAGAACAGCACTGGAGAGGAGTATGTACAACCAAGAACAGCACTGGAGAGGAGTATGTACAAGAAAGAACAGCACTATTATTATTATTACATTGGTATTGTCCCGCTATTTCTGAGACCAAGGTAATCAATAGCGATCTGAGATGATATACTCGGCTTACAGCCGGAACCACAACGTTGTGCTCGGGTGGCAAGAGATGAAAGACGAAAAGAGAAGAAAAAGCGCCCGTGCGGACGATCCGTCCCTTCTGTGGCCCTCCGCACGGGCGAAGGTTAGAGCCTCGCAGAAAAAGTCGGTCACCTTGACCGGTAGCCCACCTTGCGGGACAAGAGAGGGAATACAGAGAACCTACATAACTTTACAAAACTAACCTTCTTAGGAGGAACTGCTGCCAGACGCTACATCCCCTGCGGAGAAGGCACTAGGGACCCTTGGGTGCACAAAGAACAGCACTCGAGAGGAGCAGCTACAAGGAAGAACGGCATACCTGGGAAGTGTATCCTCAATACAGTGACAGGGAAGCTACTAATGGCTGACAACAGCCTGGCTTGCTCCTCCGCCTCCCTCAGCCCGTGTGTCAGCAACGGCGCGTTCTCCAACTCCCGCCTGTCAACATCAGCACTGTATAACTTCGGGGTTAGCTACAGGACGTCCTAAATATAGAACCTCGCTTTATGTGCAGTATTATTTTTTAGGTTCAAAATTTTCACCTCTAGGTATTCTAGACACAGAATGTACTCTTGATTCAAAAGTACCTACCTATAGCAAGTAGCTACCTGAAAGTGAAAAATTTGAACCTGAATAATAAACCTGCTTCAAACATCGGGGGCCTGTGCCAAGAACTACCTGTATTACAGATAAGCACGTGCCATCGAGCCACAACGGACAAAAATCAACGGCATTCGAGTTTTATTACTTACGCACAACAAAATCATATGGAGGGTCTGATCTGACAAGGTACAAAAGTTACGATGGGAAAATGACTAGGCTCGTGGCAAAAACTGAAACAAATCAGAACAATCAATACTTAATTTCTTCTCAACCGTGAGTTTTCTTAACCGGCAGAAGTTAAAGTTAGATGTACGAAAGGCAACTGGAACTGGGGATATTAACTAAATTTCGTTCATTTTATGATGGGCTCCAGCAGCGATCACTTGCAAAAGCTTGGAGTTATTACAGGGTGTTCGTGGTGAAGTGAAAAGCAGAGTCACCTTGACTGAGCACCCTGACAAAGAAATCTTCGGACACTAGTTCGTCTTGCACATAAATACCAGCCAGCTTTCAAGAGAGCACGCAGCTGCAATCGATAGATTGTGATGGCATTGCAAGACGAAAAATTGCAACCACAACCATTCCCATAGCAAGTCAAGTCACTGTCCTCGTATTGGGCTATGAATGCCAGAAATGCCGACGCTGCAATTCCGAGTGTCTCAAGATTCCATCTCCTAGGATGGGAGATGAACTTGGGACCCCAGCACAATAGCGACAGGACTCCAAGGTGTAAGCGCAAGCACTGCGACTACTTCTACTCCTACACACCCTAACTATAATAATCTCGACATGGGAGTCAAGCGCATGCTAGTGAAGGATCCCGAAGGATGTCAGCGACAACAACATCCAATGTTGCAAGCAGGACGTCAGCAATACCAGGCCATCGAGATAATGCTTATAGTGGCAAGCACAATACCTACTGCAATGAAGCATCATTTCAGAAATAAATAGGCTGTCGAGACCGTAATTTTAAAATCGCGACAAGCAAAATACTTCTGTGTCGCATGTATATACTAGGCCGCCAAATGTAGCTATATAAACAGTAACGCCATCTTATAGTCAAGTGGGGGAAGAAATGAAAGGGTTACGAGAGGGATAAGGAATGAACTAGGATATGTTACTGCACGAGAGCGAGCTCATTCCTTACTCCTAATGCGGGTCATTCATTTCTTCCCTCACTCGACTATAGACAGAACTGGTGCCTAGCACGACTGAAACACAGCGACGGTAAACATATTTATACACACAGTAGCAGGTAACGCTCCGCTCTTCGCAGGCACGTCAACATTGAACAGACATGTTAAGACTCCCCAAAGCAATACCCACAGCTGGTTGAGCTGGTCCCTGTGCTGGCGTTTGATATCGTCAAGCGTGATGTCGAAGAAGCTGCCATCCTCCTCGTACGACGGGCCTGAGGTGGCCCCGCTGGCGCCGTCGAACACCACCGCACCGCGTGAGCAGAGCTGCAGGGCAAGGGGCTTAATATGTACTCCCTCTGTTCAGAAATAGTTATACCACAGCAAAAAAGTTTAGTAGTAGGGGAATTCAGGATTAATAAAAAGACGAAGACTTGTCCAAAAGGTTCAGCAACTTCATCCTCTACATAAGTACCGATGGATGTTTATAGTTTGTTCTTATTTGGGTTTTTATCTAATGGCACAATTAAATGAGAACAAGTCTCCTTGACAGAAATTCTTCCTTTTTTTCCTCGGTTATCTATATAATGGCAATAGCTCATAGAGGGCCGGGGCGTAAGTTCCGGTGTATCTTTGGGAATGGGCCTCTTGGTTCGTCTACTGCCGCCTATCTAATCTAATCAACATAAATAACATTCAGGCACAGCTATTTCGGAACAGAGAGAGCATATATTCATCCGAGTCTGGCTTATCAAACACGCAGCAAGGGATTGCAAATGTACGGCTGTGGGGATGAATACACGGGTATAAGAGCCCGTTCAATTGGGCGAGGCAATGAAGCCTTCAAGGCTTGAATTGTCTAAAACTTCAGACAGAAGCTGTGTCTTCGTCACTGTGAACCGTGTTACAAGTGTTGAAATAAAAGCGATTATCTAGGATGAACCGGCTGACAACTCTGATTTTACGGCACAACACTGAGTTTCTGGCAGTTTTATAACCAACTAAAACGCTCTGTGGTGTTAGACCATCACCCGCGGTAGGGGTGGGGGCTACAAATGAAATGCTGGCATTTTTATGCCGAGGTAACTCTAACTTTTTGGGAATATTTCAAATTTCAGTCAGGCCCCCCCAAACTGCGTGAATAAGTTGTATGACGGCCCAACTCCTGCCTCGTTTTGAGTGGACAGACACATAACCGTAAGTGGAAACGGTATCACCTCTCTTCGCTACGCTCGCGGATGATACTTGACCCCCGCAGGACTTTTGGCCGTTTAAGAGGACAGTTGTATAGGAAAGGAACCGGTTTTGAATCCATGCGTGGGTTACGCGTCATTACTTGAAACTACATTCAGGGAGTTAGAGCCAGCGCACCTGTCTTAAGTTTCAGACGAGTCAAATTTCGAAGGCTTAATTTTGTCGCACAATCGAACGTGCCCTAAGTAAAGCAAGTGGCATGTGATATTATCCCAAGGTCTGGTTTCTCTAGCAACTTGTCAAGTTATGGGGATGGTTAAGGGCACAAGTCCACTGGTGTACCGTCTACAGATTTGCATTTATTTCTCGAATGGAACAATTTTGTCTCATTAATTTATATAGTCATATATCTTTCGAAAGAGACGAAGACTTGTGATCATCGTTGAGATCAGTATAAAAAAAATGACAAAATCCAAGTCGGGAAAATCGGAACTTCACGGTACCTACAGCATAAGTCACATTTCCTAAACGTTACGAGGAGTTATTTGAGAAGCCACGTCCAAACTTGTCCCGCACACAGTGCTTAGATACTCTATAAAGTACCTAACGGTGGCAATATAACGGTTCACTGTTTTGTATATTGGCTATGAAAGACAATAGGTACTTAGATAATCTGTTTCAACTTTCAAGGCGGGCTGACAAGACAGCCTGTTGGTTCTCATACGGACTACTGTGTGTCCGAATGCCTGAAAAGCACAAACGTGCTCTGGTTTCAGAGCTCAAATGCGCTCCAAATTAGTTAATGTCGATCCCTTCTTTGATCCTTAATGAACACTTGAATAATACCGGCACCCAATAATCTCTCTTTGGGACCTTAATGGAAACAAACCGAAATGATAGCAGTGTCCTGAGTGGAGTCCACTTCCATGAGCTGACTGGGGGGCGGCTGGAGGGCCCCAGCCCCCTCACTGAGGGCAGGCGACTGGGAAGAGGCACCGAGACTGTGGCCTGCTCCTGAAAACGGCCGCAAGGAGCTGCAGCTCGCTTCTGCAACCAAGACACGTAACATTGTTATACGACGGTCACGCTAGGCACTCATATCCTAGAGAAGGTTATCCCAGGGGCTCGTGTAGGGTAGGTACCTTTTGGCCATTAGCTAGGCCTTTGGGACGTCTGTCTTCCGGGCCCACTTTGCTTAATTCCATTTGCATACTCCTACTTGCTCATACTTTATTCTGTTCTTCCTCTTCTTTCCCGACTTGGTGTTCCTATGCGCGTTGATCCTGTGTGGGAACACCTTCGCGCAAGGGTTCCCAGTTTCTATCGATTTACTAGATGTAACTTGTTCTTGCCGCTGTTACATCGTTCCGCTCGGAAACGGAGGCCTAAACTTTGACTACAACCAGTGGCGGCTCGTGCCCCTCACAAATGGTGGGGCCAGCTCACAGTAAACAGAATGAAGCCTTCTCTGTACTGTGGGTCAGCTTGCTTATAGTTCAATCAGAGTTTAAATAAGACAATTGTACGAAGCTTACAGGAACAGTTAGCCTATACACATAAGATGTAAATATGCATGCAGCGGCAGCTCGTACGAGTTTGGAAGGGCAGGCGGGGTGTCACACACGAGCATAATAGCACTACACACACCACGGAGTCTTGATGCACACTGACACTTGCAAAGAGACAATTGGTGACGATTGGTTGTGATGAACTGATGTCAGTAGTAACTGTAGGCAATTCAAAAAGTTATGAACAGAAATTTATGAAATTTGTAGGAATAGTTAGAAATGTAAAAAGGCACAAGTAAACATTTTTTTTTGTGATGATTGGTTTGTCCGTTTGCGAGCTTAGCTAATGTTTGTCAGAACATAACTCAAAAAGTTATCGAGGGTTATTCCTGAAATTTCAAGGGATTGTTAGATAAACGTGTTACAAGGCACAAATGAGCAAATTTGGGTATTTTGGATGAATCTTCACGAAAATTGCAGAAGCTGTTATTACTGTCAATAGGCACAAATGACCAAATGTTGGTGATGATGAAGAGGAAATCCTAGTTTCAGAAAAAGTTTGAAGTTTTCATTAACATTACCTTGCTTGGTGGAGATATGGGCTCTCAGAGAGCTTTAGTTATTATATTGAATAGTTTTAAGTCTCCTTTTACACCACAAGGACGATCTAATAGATAGAGAAACAAACGACATATAGTAAGTCGATAAAAACGTGGATCCCATGCACGAAGGTATTCCCACACAGGATCAATGCGCAAGAGACCAGCAAGTCGGGAGAGAAGAAGAACAGTAACAAATTGATGGAGGAAGCACAGTGGGTTCTTTTTATTTCGATGGGCCTAGACCTTAGTGGTTTCCCTCCAGCGTAAGCACCACCACTGCAATAGATTGAGTCCCCTCTGTATCAGTCAAACAGGTTACCCAACCAACGTAACATAACAGAAAGTTCAACTAATATCTTACGGCAAATTTTGCCTTACTACTTACCACCAGCTAGCACATCAGGCGGGCGCGATTCTTCTCCCATCACAACATCGGGAACAGCTTTACTGGAACTAACCACATCTGGCGACACATTCTTTAAGCTGTCTATCGATGAGGGTCCGCCCACTGCCTCTCTGGCTTCCGCCATTGGTGCGTCACCCCCGAGAGCTCCGCCCATGACAACATCAGCTCCGCCTCCTTGCGATCTCCCTGGCTCCGCCATTGGAACGCCACCAACAGGAATATCGGCTCCGTCCATTAAAATATCAACGCCACCTACTCCACTGGGGTTCGATGCTCCTATTGCGCCACCCAATACAACATCAACTCCGCCTACTGGAGCGCAAGCCCCACCCAACACTGAAGCTCCACCCGAGTCTCCAATATCTGGACCAATGACAGGCTGCGATTGGCTAGGGGCGGGAGTAACATCGGGCGGCTTGTGTGCACCACTGGATGAAATAATTTCAGGTTGTGTATTTACAGGAATAACTTCAGGCATTTGTACAGGAATTACTTCAGGCATAACGGGCTGGGCGGCAGGAGCTGGGGAGTCACCACCCACTTTCTGCAGCAGGAATCTGCGGAAAGAAGATCGTACCAAATACTGAACGAGCGGATTATAAGAAGCTCCAAACGCGCCACAGATAAAAAAAAGCTGATAATGTCGTAGTAGTAGTAGTAGTAGTAGAAGTTTTACCAGCGCTTCAGTGGTATAATGCCTATATCGCGCCGAACTATTCCTGTGTTTAACCACAGGCTCGTGCGCCGCTAGGGCGCGAAGTATGTCTCATTTTATATTACAGAAGTATTAAGGAGGAATTATTATTAATTTTATATAAAGTATATGTATTTAGAAAAGAGGATAATGTCATAGTTGGTGGTGGTATCTATCGCTATGAGTTCATCACAGTTTATTATAAAAAAGTCGCATCTAATAAGGAAAGTCTTAAGGGCATCTCAGTTAAATTGGCCATGAGGTTCCTTAGCCAGCATTACACGAAGTATTGAGTCTGCATCCTGTCCATAAAGGTCCGGATAACAGCCCCTCCGCTCGTTGCAGAAGGTAGGGCACTTGGCGACCAAATGCCAGACGGTGAGGGGTACGAGGCAAGCGTCGCAATAGGGTTGCGGGAGCCCCATCCTCAAAGTCATGAGTAAGTCTCAAGGGCCCAATATGCAGGCGGCACAGTACAACGTCCCTTCGGCGGTCGTCGCTATTTGACGAGTGCCACTGTCAGACGATTTCTTTGATTTTTCGTAATTTATTATTGCTCTGGGACTGCCATAGTTCGCGTATGTTTCGCTTGATTAGTGGGTAATAGTCTCGGCAGGGGACTGCACGGTTTGCCGTGGGCAATTCAGTCAGGGCCACCTGTATCGATTCCTCATCGGCGAGCTCATTGCCCGCGACATCAACATGGCCAGGCACCCAACAGATACAAACTGACTTTCCAGTCTGTTGTAGTTGTATCGTGGTTACTATTCGGTTGATGACGGGACGGATGCTGTCGTATGCTCGAATGGCTTGTACTACACTCAGTGAGTTGGAGAACATTGTAAAGTTGCTTTCATCGCTGTCTCTAATGAGAAGCAGCGCTGCGCACACGCCGATCAACTCGGCGGTGAAGGTCGAGGTCTCTGGCAATAGCCGGCATACTCTAGTTTCATCAGTCGTACAGGCTGCGCATCCGACTCGGACTCCCATTTTAGATCCGTCGGTATAGACGTGGGTAGTCACCATGTTGGTCCCTCACATGTTCCGTGAAGAGGGTCTTAAGTAGCAGACGGTGGTAGTCTTTTCTTTTTTGGGTATAGTGAGCCGGGGATAAAAGTTGAAGCTGGTATGCGCCAAGTTGGTAGGTCTCTGAAAAGGACCCGGGCTACCTTAAACGGCTCGATTTCCGCTCTGAACGAGAGAATTTCATAGTCGTTGGAGCAGGGAAGTTTGTACGGGAAGTCAGTTCATTCTTCCTGGTCTCGGCACATAATATTCCAGGCCGGGGTGCGAGGGGTAACGGGAAAGAAGCCCCGGTAAGAAATAAGCCCAGGTTTCTCTTGAAGCTTAGTTTGAGATCTCGATTCATTTATGTGAATACACAATATTTAAGCAAACTAAACTGTATTGTGCTCAGCTAAATTTGACTCAGTATTCGCTAGTGCGAACGTGGGTTGCAAGAACCCCTGAAATAGGTAATGTGAGATTAAGTTAGATTTAGCTAGGTGAACTTAGATTAGGTGATCATAGGTTAGGTGAGCGTACGTTATTTAAAGTGAAGTTGGGCTAGGTAAGGTGAAGTAAGACCAGGTTAGGTGAGATCAGTTTAGGTGATGTTAGGTGAGTGAAGTTAGTTTGGGTTAGTGAGGACTGCGAGGTTGGGTTAGGCTATGCCGCTATACCTATGCATATGAGCCCAATTTTTACATTTTAAACTTGTTCTAAGTCCAAAAATCAGATATCTCGGGTTATCCCTATCATCCTATCCAAGAAGCAAAGAGCGTAACGGGAGAACTTACGAGAAACTAGCATAAAAAGTGACGTCTTTAATCACGTCAACATCGACGAACGTGCCCGCTGAGCAGCCTACGAATATTTTAATCAATTTTGCCTAAAAAATCGTCATCAATAGCGAATTTCAACCCTTGAGCTGCAGAGATTAGTCCATTAACAGATTCCCTGGACAAACTATTAGATGTGGCAGCCAAGCATGAACAGTACGTTGCCAAATAATATAGTCACGTCTGTGGTAGCTAGTACACTTTGTCATTATGTATTTTGCTTATGTTGTTTTCTATCAACTCAGATGCACTACATGTCTTTATGACCAAATTATACAGTGTGTCGCTGGCTTATGGACGATAGTTTCAGTAGCTACCTGCAATAAAGCGCGACACATAAGAGCAGTGGTTCCCTAGAACTGATCAGTGTACTGTAGACCCCTGCAAAGAAAGCAGTGAATCGTCATAGACCCCTAGTGTTCTAGTACGTGTTGAATGTATGCATTATGCAATTAAGTAAAACCTGTGTTACAAAGGATAAAAAAAATCACTGTCTTATCAATATTAACTAGAACACTCTGCGAGCGCCTATCGCCGCCAAGCAAAGCAATACTGCCGAAAAATTCAAATTGGTCTGGAAACCATAGCTAATTTTTTGTATCAACACGAAAATTTAATCATTTGTGCCTTTTGATAGTTTTCTCCACCCGCTGGGTTGGTTGCGTGGGGGTTTGCTAACCTCATGGAGTTTCTCCGTTCCTACGTCGCCAGCCTGGTGTGATTTAATAATAATAATAATAACCAATAGTTTCTGCAATTTTCTTGAAGACCCAATCATAGCTTTTGAGTTATGTTGCTAACAAACATGAGTCAAACACAAAAACGGACCAACCGATCATCAACAAAATTTAATCATTTGTGTCTTTTAGCATTGCTAACAATTCCTGATTATTTCATAAAGATTCAACCATAACTTTTCGAGTTATTGTGCAAACAAGCAACAATTTAGAACCATCGGGTATTGCAGAGTGTCAAAAAACTGCCACAACCTAACCTTGTTAGGAACAATTTTTTTATTCGTGCTTTTTAAAGGTATATTATTTAAGTAGGTAGACGGATATGAAAGTGATATTTTTTTTGTATCGTTTCTGTGTTTTGTGCTCACTTGCCCCAAAGCCAGGAGAAAGTGAGCGCACCTATTTCATGATTTATTACACCATAGACTTTTGGGAGACAAAGCTGTCAGTGCTACTGTAGATACAACAAGTACTGATGTATTCAATGATATATTAAAACAGCATAAAGTCAGCATAGTAGCATAGTTTTTTAATGCCCAAGTGAAAACCCTGAAAATGCGAGCTCACTTCCCCTGTTTACGGTATATTATTACAGGTTGAAATTTCATATGTAAAGAAACCTTTACTAAGTTAAGAATGACGAAACTACAGT
This sequence comes from Parhyale hawaiensis, assembly GCA_001587735.2. Classification (NCBI taxonomy): domain Eukaryota; kingdom Metazoa; phylum Arthropoda; class Malacostraca; order Amphipoda; family Hyalidae; genus Parhyale; species Parhyale hawaiensis. Next base: position 8,391,370 of record LQNS02276927.1, on the reverse strand, counting down.
ATAACAAGATTTAGTTTAGGTCAAGTTAGTATTCACCCTACAACTAAAAGAAAACGTTGCTTTTGAAGAAATGTGAATTATTTCAAAGATAACTCAGCAGATCTTTTGCTATAATTGTGAAAAACTAATCAGTCATGGATATTGATTGTTTTATTTTACTTTAATACTGGATGCATAGGTTTTTGTAGCAGAATTTATTTTCAGCCTTTAAATACAAAACAGAGAAATAGAGGTTTTCTTCAAATAGACCCCTTAGTGGGTCTATGATAGACCACCTGGGGGTTTACAGGGGTGTATAGACCTCTTATACATAAAGAACTACTGCATTAGAAAGCGAAACATAATATACCATTTGATATAAATTCGTATATACTACACCAATCGTCTTCAAAATTGATAGAAATATTGAAGTTAGTAGGACCTTCGTTGAATTGAAGCTCTTTTGATACTGCACCTGATGCTGAAAAGATTTCGAAAAAGGAACTTGAATAAAGCATGAGACGCACGTCAGATCTCCTTCACTCACCGTAACGATACCCTTCCTCCACTAAGTCCTAAGCCCTTAAG
>LQNS02276927.1:8229162-8243653 GCA_001587735.2 Parhyale hawaiensis | reverse complement strand
TGTATGCGCTCTCAGAGTGCTTTCTACTTTTACAATGAATTTCCTTTGAAGGCGAGCTAGGACTGTATTCAATGCAGGATAAAGCTATCACATAATTACCTCGCATACGGGCCACTGCCGCTGCGGTGCTCAGCAGTTAATGCGCTCACATTCCCGTGTCTGTACGTCACACGTTTACTGTTCTCTGGGTCACCCGGGGGCGCTACCGTCGTTCACGACCAATTTGTGTGCGTGTTTGTGTTCACAGATCGTGTGCGTGTGAGCGGCGTTCAAGTTGGCACGCTGCGCTGCTCGCTGTATCGCTGATTAAATTAGGTTAGGTAAGGTTAGGTTAGGTAACGTTAGGTAACGTTAGGTAACGTTAGGTAACGTTGGGTAACGTTAGGTAACGTAAGGTAACGTTAGGTAACGTAAGGTAAGGTTAGATTAGGTAAGGTTATTTAGGGTTAGAAAGGATAGGTTTGTTAAGTTGCGTTAGGTTAGGAAGGTTAAAAAGTTAGGTAAGGAGGTTAGGTTAGGTTAGGTAAGGGTAGGTTAGGTTATCCTAGGTTGTGTTTTAGTGGTAGCGCGCGCGCAGGAAAGCTTACGTGAACGCAAAGTGGTCGAGTGGTCGTGAACGACGGTAGTGCCACGGGGAGCCTCTAAAGTTACCATGCTGACAGCCTTTAGAACGTTCTACTATTATTTCTCTTTCATTGCATTGTGTTTAGTCTTCTGTCTATCACTATATGGAGCTGCGCCCATAGGTTACGTCGCTAACTTAATAAAAGTTCTTGGACATGCGCTCCTGTCTTCCCGGACAACTACCTACCCCTAGGACAAGAGCGCCTTAGGACAATTACCTCTATATCAGTGCCTTTCGACAGCACGCTTTTGAATGCACTTCTGTAATATATCTTAGCCACAAAATAAAAATGCCCATTTATCAATCATGTCATTAAGTACCTAAAGTATTTGAAATGAAAATGCATACTAATCTAGCATCATCTGGAACAGACTTCCGTCCGAAGTTGTCACTATAGAAATAGGAGGTTGAGTTGAAGAATCGTTTAGACAAATATTGGGAACTATACCCTCCACAGCTGCGAACACCTCCAAGAGTCTTAAACTCTTAACGGTCAAAGTTTCAGAAGCCATTTTAATCCAATAGGTATCTTTCATGACCAACTAACTTAACGTCTTCAAGCTCCACGGAGCTGTAGCAATGGATCGTGCTTGACGATTATTTCTTTTTCTGAGTTGATTCTCTTCTTTTTTCCTTCCTGAGATACTGACATAGTGGAACTGGAAAAAGTTCATAGTTCTCTCTGCAAATGGGTCCGCTGGTCCATCTAATCCCAGCTATCTAATCTCAAAGTAGCCTTATGTAATCAAACCTAACTCTCGAAATTAACTTTACCTAATCAACCTCATATAACCTAAATTACCGTAATCTAATCTTGCTTAACCTAATAGCACGAAATTCGATCTCACCTAACCTAATCTAACTTATCTTAACGTAAATTGACCTTTACAGTCAATCTTAAACTCGCCTAACGAAATTTAACATTGCCTAATCTAACCAAAAGTAATCGAAGCTAGTCTATCCAGACTTAGCCTAACCTGACTATTTTCAACGTAGCGTACGTATATCTGCCTAACTTAATGTCCCTAACCAAATATTATGTACCCTAATTTCACCATAAAACGCTAGAGGTATGGAAACTATGCTATTGATGATAGGGCCTATAGTCCTTACTTTATAAGCGAAGGAGTATTTACACTAGGACGTTATTATCCAAAGAATTATCGTCGTAAGAGGGGTAGGCTAATTAGGTACCTATGTTCGGGTAGGTAGGTAGGTAGTTGTCCTCTGGGTAGTTGTCCGCTGGTGGTTATTGTTGGTTAGGTAATTCTCCTGTAACAACTTAAGAAGCTCTATGGTGGTCCTTCACAAAGGCACTTCAAGTAGAGCTATTCCTACATAGGCTAAACCGTAAGGTGGAGCATTTTTGAACTTTGTTCGAAATTTAACAGAGCTGACCCATCGAAATATACTATACCCTAATGAGAAAAAAAAAATTTGAATTCAATCGGAGCTCATCTTCTACCTCCTTAACGCATCTAGTTTGATTTTTATCATCGCGAACGGAGTGTGAGAGGTGATGTTTCGTTGAAGATTTAAGTATATATATATATATTTTTGTATATATATATTTGTAAATGTATGTATTTATCTGTCCACCCAAAAAATGATCGGCGGAGTTAAGCAATGTCCATAATTATTTGTAGTGAGTTTGATGGGTTGACCTAGATGTGACAATGATAAAAAATAGGCCTAGCTGGCCATCCACATGGACGGCGTTGAACTTTCCTCCGCTGCGGCAGATTGTCTTACGGCACGAGGCGCTCTATTTTTCTTATGTTATTATTGAAGATTTACTCAAGGATTAGGGCTGTGCCCTAACCTCGTTCATCAAAAATGACTGCGTTGAATTTGCCCTCGTGACGCAAATGGTCTTACGCCACGAGGCGTTCTAGTTATACCTATTTTTCGCAAAAATCTCAATGCATATTTACACTTTTCATGCTTTCACTTTTTTTTTGAGCTGAGGCTCAGATAATGAGGAAATAACCTGAATTTTACTATTATCACTGATTGACCGCAGAAAATTATTATCTCTTACCCCCTCAAAGATGTTTAGTTTTCTAAATTTTTTACGAAAAATATGCCATTTTTTCGAAGTAATATTAAAAATGGTTTTCTAGTCAGAGCTGGGGTACAGATATACTGTATTCTATCCTTACGACACAGTTTAGAAGTTTAAACAACATAAGACAATTTTTTCTGCCTCCTAGACGTTAATGTTTATTGTAACACTAGAGTGCCCGTGCTGTCAAATATGGCAGCAAGAATTTGTGACGATCCGCTTTCATTATCATAAGTTTCCTATTATTTGCTAGGGCTGAGCAGCGCTAAGCATTCCTTCCGATTATATGCTAAAAAAAAGCTATGTTTTTTGCCCGCATTCGATATTGTCTCCTAATAAATCCTGAGCTCTGTATTCTGGACACTGACGCTGTCTTAAAGCTCGGAAGTTTTTCCTCAAGTGAATTACTGTTCCGTTGAAAGAAGAGCCCAAATTGGAGAAAAATATTTGATGACCAGAAAGCCTCTTGGTCTGTTCTCGCTTACTGACCGCTGAAAAATATCTTGTAACTTGCTCCGAAGATCATGCAGCCAATAAGATCATCAGCGTAAATTTAGGGCAGCCGAAGTTTGGATGAAGGTAACCCCAGAAGAGAGTAGGGCCTAGGTACAAAGGATGAGGCAACATAGTGCTTAGAGAAGTAGTATGTATCTGCATTGAGTGAACTGCAACGTTGGAAAGAAAGAACTGCACTGCGATATACGTTTACCATCTGCAACCCGGCCTATTTCTACCTATCAGTTTTCAGTTACGAGAACAAAAATATGTTTCGATGTATGGAAACAGTGATAAAAGTCGGGTCCTATAATCGCGCTAAGAGATGCTCAAAATGAATTAATTATTTCGATGCCAAGAACTGTTTGAAGCAAGAAGTAGGTACACTGAGATAAATACAGGAATAAGGATCCTACTTTCGTCATCGATCTCCATGAAAAGGGAATCGAATTACAACATCTGCAACATGGCCTATTTTTCGCCTATTTCTTTCAGAGCGTGACCCAAAACATACAAATATATATATATATATATATATATGTACAAACAAATAAACACACGACGGTATTTATTATGTTGTGTCGATATAGCTTTTTTTGGTATATACATTTGAGTAAATAAGCTATTACCGTATATAATTACTAGTGGACCCGTGCGTGAAAAAGTCCCGCAATAATCGATATGTTTGCCTACTACCTGTAATATATTGTTTTTCTGACGAGGGTGAAGTTCTAATTGAGTTCATCACTGTACTTGGTTGTGAGAGTGAACTTGAAGGCCGAGTATAGTTATCAGGCTACAGTGCTGGATGGTGAAGGAATCTCGTAAAGATCTTCTTGTTTATTTACATCTTATTATACAAGACTTAGAAGATATGATCCAATAATAAGTAGCAAGCATGCTACTTGATAGATGCAGACAACAGAGTACAAGTCTACATCTAAATAGTGTTACAAGCAGAATGCTGTAGGCAATGTTGGTACTGCAATGCCAAGTACTTATCGAATTAAGCTGACGCTTGATCGTGCAAGCGCCTTAAATATCTATGAATCCAGCCTTCATTAGAACTCCGGTTGCTTCCGCCGGATTCGAGTCGGAAATCCGCCGGTAAATTACTGTACGTTTACGGGCATAACAAATATCTTCGAAACTCTGGCTACAGGCTTTGACAGACCGCTTTTACTGATGTAGTTTCCGGCCGGAAGGTTATTGAGAATTACACATGTCACTCAGAGGCCGTGCTGGTAAACCAGCACATTTTTGCATGGTCATAAACGACCTTTTAAGTTCTTTATCTTAGAAGCTCTGACCTGAAGAAGCCGGCCGTGGCTACATCTGCTAGGCATGAACTTGTGATACAAAGAATGCATCTATACATTTGAATGTTAAGGCTAACACATTGCAATGTTATATGTGCGAAACGCGTGTATAACACTACCTATAGGCGGAAACTTTGGATTCTTCTCTGACTTCTCCATTGTCTCCATTAATCCTCTGTCGTGCTCTCATCCTTAGGTCTTCTATATCGATAGGCAGAAATAAAATCTTGAGTAAACCTCTCCATTAAACTTGGATGCAACGCCAGTCAGGTTAGCTTATATAGTACAATGTTAGCCCTCCGCAGCAATGATACCTTTGATACCGTCCAACTCAAACATCTACTTCATTTGAAGTACTGAAGTTTTGGCCTATGAAGAAAAATTGCTTCGTCAAATAAAAAAAAAACAGTAAGCTAGAAGAAATGATTGTCTACTGCCCCTGAAAAATCACCTCTCTAGTGTGCTTCGTTGACCATCTGCTGAATATAATACGTCGTGACCTGAGAGGAAAAAAGTTATGAAATCGGACTCGAGAAGCTGCATAGTACATAGTGTTCCGATTTCAAGAAGTGAGTGTTTCAAGCAAGAAGTGTCTTTAGATAAAGGGATAAGGATGAGCCGTCGCCATCTTCTGCAACCTGGTCATCGATTTACAAAATCCGCAACTTGGCGTATTTTTCGCTATCTATTTCCCACAAAGCGGACAGGAAATACATACACGACGCGTTTCATTATATGAGGATGCTCTATCATTGTAAAAGTTTGACACTACGCATACAATTTTCTTCAATTAGTAGCTCTTAGCGTACTTATTAAATTACTAGTGGACCCGTGCATGAAAAAATTCTCGCAGTAATCGATATGTTTGCTCTCTTCTTTGACTTGCTGTGTCCACAATTTCCCGCTCACGCTTATTAGCAACTCTTTTTTTTTTTCCTTTTTTAACCCTTCTGCTTCGTCTTTTTTGTCTCTGTGCCTCGCCCCATAGGCGCTTCATCTCTCCATTGATAGCACGTCTTCGTTCCTGAGAGTGCAGTAGTCTCATTCGTCTTTTACGTTCCCTATCCTCTTTCTTAATTAAACTTGCGTCTTCCAAAGTAACATCTTAAGTAAAACTCTGCAATAAATTTGAATGCCCCTGCAATCAACTTATATGCAATGTTAGTGCTCCGTATGCATAGTACCGTCTTCCATACTTAACTCTCTGCTTCACTGAAGTGCTCGAATTTCGGCCTCTGAAGCGAAATATGCACTCTCAGAGAAAGACTGTAAGCTAGAAGAAATAAATGTCTACTGCCCAGTGCCCGTGAAATACTTGAAGAGAAAGCTACTACATCAGATTTAATAAGAAAGACAGTAAGCTAGAGAAATAATTATCTGCTGCTCTTGAAAATCATCACCTCGTGTTCGTGTAACTTTTGCAGTTTAGGCCTTAGTTTTTCCAGAAAATGAGATTTTCATTTTTTTTTCTTATAAATTTTAAAAAGAATGTAAGTCGATGAGTACGCTAAAAACAAAGACAGTTTTGAAATCCTTGAAAGATTCCCTACCAAACTATGAAGAGATTTTTTTTAAATTTCCTTCTAGTTTTTTTTATTACCTATATGAAATATCAAGAAAATTTAAATATTTTATGAATTCTTTGGTAACCCATCTAAAGTCTCATGTCAATAGAAAATGAATAGGAAATTGAAAAAAATCCCTTCGTAGTTTTGTAGGGAATTTTTCAAGGATTCCAAAACTGTCTTTGTTTTTAGTGTACCATAAAAACTCATCGACTTACATTCTTTGTAAAATTTGTAAAAAAAACGAAAATCTCATTTTCTGAAAAAACTAAGGCCTAAACTGAAAAAAGTTAGACGAACAAAATGTTTTTATTTTTTGATTCTACATCTTAGGCCTATGTGCGAATTTCAGAAAAATATGTTCAAAAATAAAGAAAAAAATTATAAAAGACCCCCTTAAATGAATTAAAAGAGAGAGCACTTATCTCCAATGACACATTGAGTCGGCTGTGAAGCATATCCGTCCGAAGCATACGGTATGTATTAGCAACGAAATCGTGTTAATTGAACACGGGTTTTTACAAATTCCTCGCTCTCATTCTTGACAGCGAGAGCATTCTAGTAAATATATAAACACATGACGGTCATTCTGAGTAGTATTATATTTTTAATATTACTTTGAAGAAAATGTAAAGAAAGGAAGTCATCACTGAAAGCACGGGGTCGTTCATTTGAGTGGACGCTTCTGCATGTGGACAGCGACAGAAAAAGTTGACTTCAAGCTCGTGTTCGTTTACGTGATTGAACGCGTTTAGATGAGTGACATGTGAACTCTCCCTTAGCAAAGCTCAGAAATGAAGATATTATCCAATAGTCAGGTGCTTCCTTTCCAAAATCGCCGTGGGAGTGCTCACAACAACCAAACAATTATTTAAGGAATTTTCTCACCCTAGAAGGGTTCCGTTTCTACGTCATTGCATAATTATTGCTGAGTATAAGCCTACTCGTACACGAGGAAACCCTTCCAAGCAGACGTTTCGTTCATAGTCAGCCTCAATGCTAAAGTCTCTTTCCGTTTACCTATTTCAACGTGCTCCCTAAGCTAATTGAAAGTTCCACCAAACTTTAATTATTTAGAACTAGTTTCCACTGAAAAAGCGGCCAAAAGCTGGCAAAACTAATGCAATTCGAGGTATTTAAGCGGAAACTAGTTGTACAATTTTGCCAAACCCACGACACATAATTAATATTTTAAAAAGTGCTCTTCTACGTTTCATTTCTTACTTATGTGAAGATATTCAAAACGCTGTTTTTCCATCCGAAGAGAACACTAATCGGTTCTCTCTACCTAAACCTCATCACCCCACCAGGGTCAAAACGTATATAACTTGAATACTGTACTTTAAATCAGTTTCCTAAATTTTCCTCTGAAACAACGAGACTGGTATATGTTTATGACTTGGGTTTCAACTTACAAAATTTTCGTCCTGATTTCTTGCTAGTCGCAAGTACCATCAACTTATTCCAATGAATCATGAAATCTCTCAATCTTGCTAGAGTTGAAAATCGGGAACAGAATCGTTTTCCGATTTACCTTTTTTCTTTTTACCGGGCAATATGGAGAAATTAATTTAAAACACTGGATTTCATCATTCTGGAGCGACGTGTAGTCATTTACCACAAATTTCAGAACTATTTTAATGAACACTCGCAAATGTAAATCCTTTTCAAAACTTTCTGTTGTTACTACTGGACCGGTTTGCAACATTCTGTTGTTACTATTGGACCGGTTTGCAACATTCTGTTGTTACTACTGGACCGGTTTGCAACATTCTGTTGTTACTACTGGACCGGTTTGCAACATTCTGTTGTTACTACTGGACCGGTTTGCAACATTCTGTTGTTACTAATGGACCGGTTTGCAACATTCTGTTGTTACTACTGGACCGGTTTGCAACACTAGTGTCAATAAAGCTGCACGGACTACCAAGTTGACACTACATAGGTGCCCTTGCCCTCAGAGGGCAGGCCATAGGATGGGCCATAGGGTTAGTTAGGTTCGCCCATCCTATGTTATGGGGAGCAGCGCCCCCAGGGGTTTGTATAGGTTACCTTAGCAATTAACTAAGCCTTCAGGACGCCTATCTTCGTATCCACTCTTGCTTCTTTCCATCAACAAAGGTACTTTTGCTGATGATACTTGGTTCTGTTCTTCCTCTTCTTTCCCGACTCGCTGTTCCCATGCGCGTCAACTTGTGCATGGGTTCCACGTTTCTCTTGGCATATTTTCTGTCCCTTCTTTCTTCCTCTCTTTTTATCACAGTGTACTCTGTGGATAGGGAGGCTATTCTCTATCCGTCAGTTAACCATGGTTGAATATCGTAACAGGTTACCTCTTCGCCTGACCATTTTAAGATTGTTCTGGGCATCTCCCTGTGTGATGTCAGGGGTGCGAACGCTCGTGAAGAACTTCAGTCTTGCATCGACATCATTTCTAATATTTTTTACGATTTTTTCGTTATAATGGGACGTTGTTCGATGTATGGCTATTGTGAATATTGCGATAACAATTTATTAAAAGCTTCATCGTGTTCCTAAAGATCTAGAGTTGCAAGAAAGAGTGTTTGGATTTGCAAAGGAGCCGACTCACATTCCGCTGTGGCAGGCCGCATGTGCTCCAACGATTTTTCGCCTCAGCAATATGGTAACGCTTAGTTATATTGTATCAATACAATGCTTAAGAGTTGGAAAATGTGCATGTGCGTGTTGTTAATGCTGAACTTTTTCACTTTAGTAGATAGGTATTTTGCTTGGGAACCAAGACCTCAGGGTGCAGCACGAAAGGTTTCTTGGTTCACAGCACGCTACTATTTCGCTTTTTAACGCTTCGAAAAGTACTCCCTAGTAGTTATAAGTTATACAATTTTTCTTTCAGGTTTGCCGAAGTAACGCAAAACAATACTCATTTTATTCAATAATTTAATGAAAATTAGTTAAATTAGAAAAGCTAGTTTTTGTACACGAATGCATTTCTGATGAGTATGGCCTGGATTAGGTTTTTTCATTATCTCAACAACAAATGATGCGAGTTCTATGGGATAGTGTTTTATTAGGTACTAAGGGGCTGTTCGGAAGATTGAGATACAGTAGGTAGGCCTATGTGGCGCTAAAACCTACAAAACACATCTATTCACTTGAGAATTAGATTTTCGTGCTAAGAAAAGCCCTTCATTATAATGAATTATCAGCTACATTTCACAATTCTGTACTTACAATTAGCTACTTCTAGAGCTTTTATGTCTCGTCCGACCAGATGTAGGTACCTTCAAATGAGACTTTTCGCCAGCAATGCAGGGACAAAACTCACGGAGAATTGAGCGCGATGTGACTTACTATTTGTTCGCTAGTACCTAATTGTTTTATTATCAGTACTCAGTTACTCTTTAATGTAGTTAAGATTATGTATTAACTGACGCTCGTGTGATAATAGTGAGCAAAGTATACAGTGCATGTCTATCAAACGTCTGTAAACTTTCAATTGCGACATTGTTTTTAGCGCTGTAATATGGGTCAAGCGTTAATATACTTTTAAGATACAACCCTAACTGGGTGAAAGTAACTGGATGAAATGTTTTTCCCAGCCAACAACAAGGAAAAATATTTTGCCATAGAATACTCTAACTGATCTCTCACCAACGGAGAGCAAAATTCGTTTCTCCATAAAACGTATCTCTACCCTGTTTGCTAAAAATGCGGATTTAACCCTGAACATTTTCATGACTTTTTCTTTGAATTTCTGGAACAAATTTAAAAAATTTTGCACTTCATCCACTTACATCAATGCACCATTACCTTACTCTTAACGGTCCAGGCAACCCTGTCGTGGTTTACAAAGAAAGTACACAATTTTAATGTTATTAATAACTTTTTATTAATTTAGGAATGAAGGATACTTAACCTATTACTTCTTCATTGCAAGTAAGAGTGATGAAAGTGAAAGAGATCAGTACAATTATTATTGAGTAAATATGAAAATTAGTCGAACACCTTCAGCTAGAAAGGTTATGAAATGGATCAAACATTCGTTTCAGGATTGAATCCACGTTTTTATAATCCTGGCAACCTAGTGGAAGGTTTCTTTGAGAANAGATCAGTACAATTATTATTGAGTAAATATGAAAATTAGTCGAACACCTTCAGCTAGAAAGGTTATGAAATGGATCAAACATTCGTTTCAGGATTGAATCCACGTTTTTATAATCCTGGCAACCTAGTGGAAGGTTTCTTTGAGAAATTAATATTGCTCTCTTTTAGCGATGAATGAGACCAACTCTGCCGGGCAAAGATATTTTTATTTCTTATTATAGTAAAATACTGATTCGTGCTGCGAACATTTTAACCAGAATTTTCAACGCTGTCTTTACAAACTTGAGATAAAGTCTACATATTGGCCCTCAGGGGTATATTCTGGCAGGCCCTATCCCTGCCACAATATATTTGGGCATCACGCACCCAATTAAGGGTCCCAAGTGCCTCCTCCGCAGGAGATGTTGCAGCTTGCCGCAGTTCCTGCTGACGAGGTTAGTTTTGTAGAGTTAGGTAGGCTTTCTACTTTTCCCTTTCTGTTCCGTGGGGTGGGCTGTCGATCGAGATAGCCGACCTAGTACGTGGGACACTTCTGGTCTCTCTCTCGTGTGAAAGGCCACAAAGGAGCCGTCCACTCGAGTGTCTCTTTCTATTCTTTGCGCTTTTTTTCTCTCCAGTACCTAGTAGCGCACTGAGCCAACAGAGTTTTTGCGGCAGGAATACCGAGATAAAATATTCCTACTGATGAAAAGCGTAATATTTTCAGTTGAGCTTTATTCTTGAGTCGCCTCGCTGCGTCTAGGGTGGTTAAACACTGAATCTAATAATGATAACAATAATAACTAGAACACTCTGAGAGCGCATACCTCCGCCAAGTGAGCCAACGGTAGCAAAAATTCAAATTGGCTGTGAAACCATAATTTTCTTCGCATAAACTCCAAAATCTAATCATTTGTGCCTTTGTATATTAGTAACAGCTTTTTCAATTTTTTTGAAGATCCGTTCATAACTCTTTGAGTTATACTGTTAACAAACGTTACGACAAATATGAGTCAAACATACAAAGGAACCAACCGATCTGCAGCAAAATTTGATCATTTATGTCTTTCACCATTACTAACAACATCTATAAATTTAATAATAATAATTTTGTTGGAAAAGAGGAAACATAAAAAAATACAATAGAATATAGCCTAGTTAGCTCTCGTATAAAAGAGCCAACTACGAGAACAGAACTAATACATTGCTCTAATGGCCTCATTTTCCAAGCCCAATGAATAGCATTGCTATTTGGGCAATAAAGATCCATTCATCATTTTTTGAGTTATTGTGCTAACAAGCATAAAATTAAAAACAGTGACAAACGAACGAACGAACAAACGGACCATTACCAAAATTTGGTCATCTACTCTTTGTTACATACTTAACAACTCATGTTAATTTCATCAAAATCTATCAATAACTTTTTGAGTTATGGCATCGAGAAAAATGACGCAGACAAACAAACAAACAAACAAACAAACGGATGGACATATCTTCACCAAAAGTTAATCATCTGTTCCTTCCAACCTATCTAACACTCCCTGAAAATTTCATCCAAATCGGTTCATAACTTTTTGAGTTATCTTGGTGACAGACAAAGAGACAGACAAACAGACAGACTGACAAACAGACAGACTGACAAACAGACAGACAGACAAACACGACGAATCATAACCTCCTTGGCGGAGGTAATAATAACTACAAATTGATACGCTTGTACCTACCCAGGTACTTGTTGTGTCACGTTCGTTAATAATGGGTAGAAAGAAGTTGAAGATGATTTGACTTCAAATGGGAGTCATTTCACTCGTATCATATCTACAGCTTTTAATTTTTTATACATTCTACTCTTTTTGCTGGTAGCTGATGACATTGCTGCGGGTCCCCGAAAATCGACAGATTCCCGGTAAAACTGACACTTGCGCGCATTGATCTTAATATCATAACTTCCTAATGTAAGCAAAATCTTCTCAACTAATTCTAAAGGGTGCGCGAAAGATTCTGACATAAGAATATCGTCAATATAGACTAGAACATTATGGTGATAGAATTCTGCCAGTATATGTTGCATTAGCTTTTTGAAATGCTATAGCCTACCACGAAGACCAAAGAAAAGTCGCTGAAAATTATAGTGGTCGTGAACAGTGGCGAAGGCAGAAAATTTGCGACTATTTTCATCTAAAGGGCCTAAAAGGCCCATGATGATAGCCCCTAACACGATCCAGCTGTTTGAAATACTTCAGATTGAGCGAGCGATAGATTGTTTCTAATGCATCAGGCATCGGAAACTTTTCGGGTTTTGTTATTTTGTTTATCTGCCTATAGTCCATGCAAATTCGTAATTCTCCGTAACGGCACAATGAGCGCCGAACTGTCAGAATCATCATTATGTTCTTCTCTAATATTATTTACTCTCTGATGAGAGCAACTCTTTACATTGGCGGTATATTTTGCGGCTTACATGTTCAGAGAATCAGCGTGGTTTTATCCAAATAGGTGTGTCGTTCGTAAGCTCTATAGAATAGGGAGTGACTTCAGCCTGACCAATATCTGCGTTACACCTACTCGGTACTCTCTGTGTACTGTGCAGCGTCTTATACTTAGTTTCTGTTGGTTTGAATCAAGTAAGTTGTCGAATTTTATTTAACATATAATTTTTTCTTGCGTCCAGTCTTCATTGTATCTTCATTAAGCTCAGGTATAGTTAAAAGAGTACATAGGCCTACTTCTGTATTTGACTTTTGTGCACAGACTTAGCATCCTTAACATTCGAGCACATAATTATAGAAGGTTCGCTTTGGTCAGTCGATACAATCATATCAACAGCACATAGACTGAACTAGGTCTTCCCTCCAAAATATATGCAGTAGGTGCAGCATCACTTGTCACGTGAACGGAGCTGTTACAAAATAGGTATCCGTCTTTGGCCCTTTCACATCCCTGGTAGCGTAAGCTGGTACACGCTCTTGGATAATAGCCTGAAGCTTATTAAACTCAAAGATAAAAATGGATTTTCGACACATCGGTCGCGCACTGATTTTACGTTTGGCCATATTGACAATTTTTTCTTCTTTTTAAAATAATGTAAATCCTAAGATCAAGCCGTAATTAGTAGAGTTATCAGGTATTACAGTTACTAGAATCTCAGTAGCAAGGTGTGAAAAAATTTAAGTTTAAAAAATCAGTCCATCTTTCGTTACAACATGAGCATTTTCTAGTCCTTCCCTAGTTACAGTTCTACGAGACTTAACACGTTAACTGCGGCGTGCCCACATGTGGGTCACTCAGGTCATCTTCCTACTGCGGGTGTCCTCCCGCAGAAGGATCTTAAGATCTTAAATCTTTGAACTCACTTCCACAAAGTAGCACACAACCGCACAAGTCAGGCTGCAGCCAAATTAGCTTGTCACGACTTGTAATCTCCAGCTATCTGCCTACCCCCGGTGTGTGGCTGCCGCAGTTGACGTGTTAAGGATATTTATTGAGGATATTACATTCTGCCTAATTGAATTTTTAGAACCTCCACTGTCAAATAGTATACTACCTAACTTCGCTACCAGACAATGTTAACGGTAGGACCATTAGCGGTGTTTGTTCAAGACACGACATTGTTACCATTACCTCATTCTGAGCATCCAGGCCCTTAGATGGTACGAGATGGCCCTTCAATGGTACGAGAGACGGCGCTGCCTTGTTAGGTTAGGCGTTCGTAGCGGTTGTAGAGTGGAAAATCATTCATTTGAGAGGATTTTCTGTGATGACGCCTGGGCTCAAACATTACTTCACCTGGGCCGGAGCGTCCTAGTATGACAGATTATTCTTGGCTGATTCACTATTTCTCCGCTACTGATGTCATCCTCTCGCATGGATGCCACCGTCATTGTCCCGTCTCTCAAAGTAGCCTACAACGTATTTTTCCTTTCTAGTATGGGCAATCCTCTCACATGGATGCCACGTCTCTCAGAGCACCACTCATAATATACTCCTTTCTTCTTGTTTGGACTACAGTGAATAGGTAGCCTACTGCGGGCAGTGGAGCTCAAGTCTCTCCTGAAGCTGTTTTATTTTTTACCTATTCTAGGCCAGGCAATTTTATTTCATGCGCAGCTCCACATTTGTTGGCGGTAACTATCGATGAATTTAACCACTCGGTTCCATGGCCTTCCATGAATCTAACCACTCGGTTCCATGGCTTCCCATGAATCTAAGCGCTCTGTTTCATACTTTCCATGAATCTAACCACCCTGTTCCATGGCTTTCCTTGAATCTAACCACTCGGTTCCATGGCTTTCCATGAATCTAACCACCCTGTTCCATGGCTTTCCATGAATCTAACCACCCTGTTCCATGGCTT
>LQNS02276927.1:8138071-8158312 GCA_001587735.2 Parhyale hawaiensis | reverse complement strand
AACATCTGTAATGTTATGCATCCAGCCGGTTTGTATCCGACAGTTGCACAGATTATAATTAAACAGTGACCTGTGTGTTTAAAAGTACCTAACATCTGTAATGTTATGCATCCAGCCGGTTGTATCCGACGGTTGCACAGATTATAATTAAACAGTGACCTGTGTGTTTAAAAGTACCTAACATCTGTAATGTTATGCATCCAGCCGGTTTGTATCCGACAGTTGCACAAATTATAACTAAACAATAAACCAGGCCAGGGATCTTCATATGAATTTCTCCCTAGTGTCTTCCTATCTCAGCTACTGAAGGCTCTGAATGCTTGGTGCTGTTATAGAGACAATTGCAGAATTCTTATGTAAATGGTGTTATTCCTGAGAGGATTTTACTGTGACGGCTTCATTCCGCTAGCACGGATTGTGTATAAAGTATCAGAACGAAAGTGAGTTACGTGATACTCTGGAATAATAAGTGGGCTACATGACCTAGTTTTCGTATAAAAGTGATTTCCCTTGCGCTCTCTAGCGCCGCACTGAATGAACTACCTTACCTAAACCTAATAGTAGAGCTTTGGTTATCTAGCGCAAGAATTTAATACATAAACTTGATCCATAAAATATGTAAATGCTACTGTGCCTTGTGTGTCATAGAAAGCATTGTTTGATCAGCTGTCTGGACTTGGACTTCTGACCCATGGAGGTGTGATACTTGCAGTTGGTAAGGGAGCTGTTGTGCACACGAGGCTCTCGAAAATGCTCTATCGCCAGCAGAGAAGATCTCAGAGCAATAGAAAGTATCCCTTAGCAGGTGGCTCTAAAGCTGTGGGAGCAGCTTCGCATGTGATCGTCCTGTAGCTTTGTACGAAAGAAAGTGTGCAGTGGAGGGAAGCAGTAGAAAGCGCGGGAAGACCAAGACAAGAAATGCTCAAAGATTGTTCATTGCTGTTGACCTCCGAGAGAGAGATGACCACAGCAGGTCAATTATCCTCTCATGTGAGTTGCACATGCAATAGCATAGTTCTTCACAGGCTCATCTGGATTGCCCGTAGCGCAACTCAGTTGATGAGGCACGAGACAATGGACGGACCAAGAACACTTTGTCGTAGAAGAAACGATGCGAAGCTCTTGGGCATCTGCCGCCGCTGACGTCCTGAAACGTAAAGTAGATAAGCTCCATCATACGCGCCAAGTTATGCATTGCAGCTGAGAGGCTGAGTTTGCTCATAACTTGAGTGCATTGGTGGCAGAATTGTTGCATTTCAGAGATATGGAAAGAAACTATATATCGAATATTCTACCATGTTGAGGTTAATCTATATATAATATTATGATCCGTTCATAACTTCTTGAATTATAGTTATGATAAACATTTTGACAAACTTTAGTCAAACGCACAAATGAATTAACCGACCATCACCAAAATTTGATATTTTATGTTTTATGACATTTTTAGCAATTCCTGTAAATGTTAAAGAAATCCTTTCCAAACTTCTTGAATTATTTTGCAAACAAACACAAAATCAAACACAGCTACACATAAGCGAACAAACAAATCGCCACAAAAATTTAGTCATTCACTGTTCGTGAAAACCTTACAAGTCCTATAAATAAGGTCGACTAGTCTAACACAAAAATTTGATGTTTTGAGTCGTCCTTATTTCCCATCATCAGAAAATAAATGGAATACTATTCCGCCTCAATACATTGTATTGAGCCTCAATACAATGACAACAGTTGTACCTCTCATCACGGTCCATAACTAATTTCCTTTTTTTTCCTCCATCTGTACTAGCTCTGATCCCTCCGCTCTCTGACTGTACCCACCTGCCTCTTCGTAATCGCCCGCCTGTACGAGCATTCACGTTAGGCCTCCCGGAAGCACAAGTCTGCGGTCATTCACGCTTTACACCTCACACTGACAACATCTCGCTCCCCATTAGGCTTTAAGTTTAAGAAATCTTTAAATAAAGTTTTCCTTTTGTAGTTAATAGTATTCCATATATTTTCTGATGATGGGATAGGACGTCCGAAAATGTCAAATTTTAATTTAAACTAGTCGACTTTATATCTATATGAAATTTACCTAATTTTAACTTTACAACTCATGTATATTTCATAAAAATCCGTCCATTCATTTTTGAGTAATGGCATTCTGAAAAAAAAGAGGCAGACGAACAAACAAACAAACGGATGAACGGATCGTCACCGAAAGTTAGTTTACCTGTTCCTCCTAACATACCGGTGCCTAACAGTCCCTGTAAATGTCGTAAAGATTCGTTCATAACTTTTTGAGTTATCTTGGTGACAGACAAACTCGACGGAAGCATTACCTCCTTGGCGGAGGTTATGAACTTCATTTGATACTCATGGAAACATAACGAGATTTAAATGCACATGGTACACAAGAGAATGTATCTTATTTCTAGGCTACAAAGAAACATAGGAAATGCCGCAGTAGTCTTGAATTTTAGACCTCGTTGCTTGGCCTCCGTCAGGCAAGAGTATGCGATACCGTCGTAGATATGATATCGTTTGTAGCCAGAACCATTACGGATGGCTTTTATTATCGACCTGTTGGAGTTTTCAGTCTTGTTATTTAGGCTCAAGGTGCATTTATTGGTCCTGATTTTGAGACGATGTATTTTTGAGCGAATATTAAACTTGCGCTTTTAGATTTTCGCAAATTCATTAGTCTGAGGAGTAAGCAACGTGCAAGCGAGCAATGGATTTCTCTTTAAGTTTCAGAAAAGTTTTAGTTTGGAATTAAAAAGCAGACAATT
This sequence comes from Parhyale hawaiensis, assembly GCA_001587735.2. NCBI lineage: Eukaryota > Metazoa > Arthropoda > Malacostraca > Amphipoda > Hyalidae > Parhyale > Parhyale hawaiensis. Next base: position 8,155,535 of record LQNS02276927.1, on the reverse strand, counting down.
GCTAAAAATGATACATTAAAATATTTCGGAGACCTGCTCCATCACCTCCGACTTTGCATTTTTCAGAACTGATGACGACGCAGGTCTCCAAAACCTTTTAATATGATACCATTTTTAGCTATTGTCTTTTCTTTTTGAATTCCTTATTAATCTGCGATATAAGCAACAAAATGACTTTCTTAGTTCTGAGTTGGAGATGGACAAATTATTTTCTTCAATCCTCTAAGTTTTCCCTCATAATTGTTTTGAAAATCATTTAGCTCCCTCTTCAAGGGGCTGAACTAACAGCAATAGACGAAGAGGAATATAAAGACCGAGTATCAGGGCGCGCAAGGGACAGCCAGGTAAAGAGAGAGGAGATCTATAGAAGGGCAGGACAAGAGATGACGAGGTATGCAGAGAAACACAAAGGGAGCGGATCACATTGCTGTTGCAAGGCTCATTTCATTACGGTACCTCTCCCGGTTGAAGTGTGGGCGCAACAGAGAAAGCTGAGGTACTTAGCAGGGTGTGTCGTCCTATAGAGCAGTGGAGGCTGCATTCAGACGACCCTGGCTGGTGTTTTCTGCGGGACTACTACACTATCACAAACAAATTACAACACAGTCAGCAAGTTGACAAGAGTGTGAAAATGGCAAGTAGAGTATTCTGATTCATCACCAGAAATTTTGAATACCGTACAAGTTCTAGGACATCATCGTTCCCTTGTACTAGGCATTAGTGCGGCCACACTTAGAATTTGCTGTTAAATTCTGGTCGCCACATTTGTGCAAAGATATCGATAACATGGGAAGAGTCCAACGCAGAGCAACGAAATTGATACCTCAGTTGCGAAACAGTCCGTATGAATGTCGCCTAAAGAAACTGGGTGTGATCTCTCTCGAGCAAAGACGACTCAGGGGGCAACTAATAGAAATATTCAAGTATTTGAATGGCGTCAACGACGTACCTACAACGGGATTCTTTGCAAGAGACATCAATGATTGCTTACGAAACAAAGGTAAAAAACTCGAGCACAAAGCTCAAAGAACGACCTTAAGTCAGCAGTTCTTTCCGTATTTCATAGTCAGCATTTGGAATAGACTCCCTTCCGATTTTGTAAGAGCGGAATCAGACAACGCGTTTAAAATCGTCTTGATATACATTGGGAGAGACATCCCCCACAGCTAAAGATTCCTCCTGCAAGTGTCGCACACTCTTAACGGCCAAAGACTCCGAGGCTTCCTTAATCCGTTTTCTCTCTTCCGCTCCAACTACTCTGTCTGACAACTTTAACTCCGCATATCAGCGGCTATTGATCGTGATTGCGTGCATTCATGATCGTCTCTTTTGTTGATATTCTTCTCTCTTTTTTCTTCTTCTCTTTTCCCAGTCTTTTATATCCTACTAACATAATGGCAATAGCTCATAGAGGGCCGGGACATAAGTTTCGGTGTCTCTTTTAGAGAAAGGGGCCTGTTGGTTCGTCTACTGCCGCCTATTTAATCTAAATTATAGCAAACTCGTCAGCACTAAACAGTGAAGATCGCCTGTATGTTCCTTCCTCTCTTGAAATCGTGCGCTATGACTAGAGATATCTAATGCAGCACCATATTTGAGGGACTGACTTTCTAATGACTCCGCTGTAGAATCTGTACAGTGTCATTTGAAGCCTTAATCCCACAATAATAGCATTCCTGCTGATCTTCTATGTCATGGGAAATGTGCTAAGGCAAATAGATGAGATATGGTAGGTTGTTATTATGAATTGCTACCTATTTGAGAAATTATGTGCATATGTAGAGAATCTATTGACATCACAGAATAATTACCACCATGTGCATNATAGCATTCCTGCTGATCTTGTATGTCATGGGAAATGTGCTAAGGCAAATAGATGAGATATGGTAGGTTGTTATTATGAATTGCTACCTATTTGAGAAATTATGTGCATATGTAGAGAATCTATTGACATCACAGAATAATTACTACCATGTGCATATCAAATAAATTTCATGTTCTATCTTTCCCCAGAGTAAGTACGTACAACTTCAATGAGCTTCATAGCTATCGGCTGCTGTCCGCCTCTGTAACAGATGGAGTTTCTTATTCATATTAGTTTAAGCTAATATTGAGTGGAGGTGTAGCTTGCTGACTTATTCTATAAGTCCAAAGTTGTAAAGTGTACACATTTCCGACGTGCCTTCGTGTGCACTGAAGTTCAGGAAATATCTGGCGCCCACAAGTGCAGTAAACTTGTAAAGTGTACACATTTCCGACGTGCCTTCGTGTGCACTGAAGTTCAGGAAATATCTGGCGCCAACAAGTCTAACGTGTCAAAATTCATTGTCTGAGTTGTTCATTTATTTTTGGCTGAAAGGATGAAATAAACCTGCAACGATGGGGCAGAAGAAACTGCAGAAATTCATGATCTTATTCGACAACGCCAGCCTCCTCTACTTCCCTGGGCATTTCATATCTGGCCGAGTGATCGTGGAGCTAGAGGAGGACACACCAGTGACAGGTGAGTCTATTTGCTGCAGTTTGGCCACGCGTATCTCCTCCCATATTTCATATTTAAGCTCAAGCAAGTTTTTACAGAACTTTCAGTTATGGAAGAAATTATTCGTACGCCCTTAAATGGGGCTATTCAACATTTTCACCAGTTTCTTAAACGTGATTGTGCAGACCCGAGTTCTTTATATGTCTATAAATATGTGAAAATGAATATAAAACTCAATCTTCGTAGGAAAAGATGAGCTATATGACAGGTAAATGAGCTAAATTTTTTAGAACGTATGAAAATAAAATTAATTCAATCAGAAAAATTACATGCAAACGAGTATCTCCATGAATAGTCCTGGCTCTAGGGGGCTGTCTGTGTACATTTCTCTTTCACGGCTCTACCATGTATTTTCGTATTCCTTATGATGAGGACATTAAAAAAAGTTGCGTAGAACTTTCGCAACTGGTACATTTTTGAGGGGGGCTGGGGGGGGGCATAGTTATCAATAGTGGATTGATTTTTTTTTGTTCGGAAACTTGCTCAGAATATGTACTTTGAAAAAGAAATACATATTTTTCCTCCAACTTTTTTGAATTAGGCCTTAGTTTTTGAGATAATGGGGTTTATAAATACATAAGTATGTTTTGGAAATTTCACTCGAATAAAAACTCAATGAGTTTTCGTGATAGAATAAAAACAATGGCAGATTGGAATCCTCGCAACAATCCTAACAAAACTATTCAACTGGATTTTCCATTTTTGTCCTTATAATATGTTTTTATCATAGCTCAAAGCCGAATCCCTTAATGTTTTTTCCCTATATTTTAGTTAGCGATCGCAACAAAATAGAAAAAGGAAATCCAGCTGTGATAAAAAATAATTATGAGGGCACAAATGGAAAATTCAACTTTATAGTTTTGTTTGAAATGTTTCAAGGATTCCAAAACTGTCATTGCCCTCAGGGGTATATTCTGGCGGGTCCTTTCCCTGCCACAATATATTTGGGCCTCTCAACCCCAAGGTTCCCCAGTGTCTTCTCCGCAGGGGTTGTTGCAACTTGCCGCAGTTCCTCCTGATGAGGTAAGTTTTGTAAAGTCAGGTAGGCTCTCAATACTTCCCCTTCTATTTCGGGAGGTGGGCGCTGCCGATCGAGGTGGCCAACCTATTCCCGCTAGTTTTCCACCTTCTTGTATTTCGTCCTTCCCCTGTGCGGCGTAGCTGAGGGAAAGAGTTCAGCCGCGCCCGGGGGTTGGAGATGCTCAACTTGCGCCTTTTTCCTGGCAGTAGTGCACTGACCACTCTGAGACCTATCGGCAGAAAAGGCGTGACAAAAATCATTGACCATTTAAAACGCGTACTAGTCGGCGCACGAGCCTGTGGTTAAACACAGGAATATTTCGGCGCGATCTAGGCGGTGTGCCACTGAAGCGCTAGTAAAAACTTCTACTACTACCTACTTCTCCCCATCCGACGTTATCGGTGCGGAGACAGTCAACGCGTGTAACGATCAACTTCAAAAATATTGGGAAGGACATCTTCCACAATTAAAAACACGTCCTCCACCAGGGGTAGCAAACTCCGCAGATCAGCGGCTATAAATTACGCATGCATGATAAACTCGTGGCTGAGATCTTCCTTTTTTTCTTCTTTTTCCTTTGTCATCTATAGCAAGCAAACAACGGCAATAGCTCGTAGAGGGCCGGGGCGTAAGTCCCGGTGTCTCTGAGGGAATGGGCCTGTTGGTCTGTCTACTGCCGCATATCTAATCTAATCTTTTTATTCTAGCATGAAAACTCATATAGTTCGATTCGTTTGGAAATTCCAAAACATGCATATACATTTATATGTAAACCCCATTATCTCAAAAACTGAGGCCTAAATAAAAAAGTGAGAACAAAATGTGTTTCTTTTTCAAAAATACACAGCTATTCTAAGCAAGTTTCAGAACAATCAGTCCACAATTAAAAATTTTTCCTCCCCATGTCCACCTCAGAAATGTACCAGTTGTAAAAGTTCTACCCCACATTTTTTTATGTCCTCATCATATGGAATAGGAAATACATGGTAGAGCCGTGAAAGAGAAATGTACACAGACACCCCCCCCCCCTAGAGCATGAACTATAAGATGCTTTTGAAAGTAAATGCAGAGATACGTATAATATTGCATTTATTTAACATATTGCGCAGATCGTCCTAGAATTATTTTCCCTCTAGATATTTTACGCAGATATTTTATGAAAAGTAATGTTTTAGGGACCTTGAAGGGTACAGAAACTGTCACCGAAAACTGTAGTACTGTACTGCTTCTGTACGTCACGTTCAAGTTTGAAGCGTTAACTTAATTAATCTTGTCCTTCAGAAGAAAATATCTCAGTTGTTAGCAGGTTGGCATTAAATCAAATTCAGTTAATTTGAATAAAATTGAATTGTTATATAAAAATTCGTTGATTTTTTATTTATTTGCTTTATTTTTTATGAAATGGAATATTTTTACACAATGAAATGATTAACTCTTATGAGCATTTATCAGGGCTGGCTTTTATTAAATCAAATTGATTTGATCAACTGTAAATCAGTTCATTTTTATAAAAAACTAATTTATTTCTTTTTATTCTTTGATTTATTTGATTTGTTCCATGAAATAGAATATTTTCACACTATCAAATGATTAACTCATAGAAACGGTTATGCAACACAACACTGGGTCAACATACCTATGGTTCCCCTTAATAGAATTTAACAACCTCTACCTCCACATAGCTAGCTAGCTAGCTAGCTAGCTAGAAGATTAAAATACGAGGGAGTGCATGCCCTAATTTTTTATGTTTAAATAATTTAATGCTTTGATTGAATCTAATCTATCATCTATTGAGTCATTATGTAGGTAACTACTATTGCAGTATCAAAGATAAAGAACAACCAATAAACTCTACTATCAGTTTGCCGAGTAGGCTGTAGCTAAACACTTATTAGCTCGCTGTTGCCCATATTTGAGTTTTTGTTCAAATTTCTTTCTGAGTACCGATAGAAATTTAGCTATTATCCTTGTCATTGGTAAAGGATTTTCAGTTAACCGCCGATAGTTAAATTGAAAATACCAAATGTAGATAAACATTTTGAATCAGGGTTGACACTGATGAAGTGATTAAATCAATTGATTTTTTAAATCATGATTTTTTATTCATATAATTTTTTAGATTTCATCAAATGGATTATTTATATACAATCAAATGATTAATTAATTACCGTAAAACAAGAGAAAATGAATGCTTGAATTTTTATGGTATTTAAATGATCTACTGCTACTGCAGAAATATTTATGTGCCATTAGCCATTACTAGAGCTAGGACATTGGAGTCTTAAAAAAGAGCTAGAGTAGCGGTTAAAAGTAGTGCTTATGGCGCTATTAGTGTGCAATTGTAGCGATAGAAAAGGGCATCAGGAACACTTATGGGAGCGTTTGGACCAATTACCGGAGCATTTAGAGCACTTATAGGAGCGCTTGGAATAGTTGATGGAGCGTATGGAGGCAGTTATCGGAGCGAATCGTGCACCAAAGTATAATTTATACACCTATCGAAGTAAGAATTCAAACGAGGTTTTGCTTTTGAATATATTTTGGAAAGATTCAATACAAGAATTATCCTCAAAAATCAAACTATATAGGGTATTGCGTTATTCGATGCATGTATTTTAACCATATACAGAAAAACGAAAAAATAAAAATTTTCAGGATTGACAAAAACCTCAAAACTCCTTCGTTTTCGAGAAATGACGATCTGAAATGCAGTACTTACAGGAAGGGTTCGAGTGAAAATGAAAAGTTTTTATTTTTTGGACCGACTTGAATGAAACTTTGAATAGATACGTATAATCGGACAAGAAATTGTCTTTACTCGTGCACTGTTTTCATTTCCCCATAGAAAATGAGTTAGTAAAAAAAACGGAAAAAGGGCTGGGGAAAACCCTACTCCTACAGTTTTTGAGCCAGATGCAAAGATGATTTTGGTATCAGAAGAAGCGAAATTTGATCCTCTATCAGGGTCTTATTTTTCAGTTTGATTTTTGAAATAGTTTTGTGAAGTTCGAAAAGCTCAAAAATTCTTTTTTTTTTTAAACTGCGCTGTCACTTTTCATAAACTGCGCTTTCACTCGTTTCCTAATTCGAAAATCAAACTAAAAATGTTATTGTTATGCAAAATTAAATTCAGTTTCTTTTAGTACCAAAAATCATCTCTGTAGCTCAAAACTAGAACGCCTTGGTGGCGTAAGACCATCGCCCGCAGTGGGAGCAAATTTCATTGCCGTCATTTTATATGGCCAGCTAATCATAGTTTACTGGCATGGATCACATCAAGGACAGCCCACCAGACTTCCTGCAAAAAAAGATGATGATAGTTCAACTCCTACCTGTTTTTGGGTAGGGAGAAAATTTCATTGCCGTCATTTTTTACTACCCGCTAATCATATTTTCAGTTCTTTTTTGCATGGGTGACATTGAAGACAGCCCACCAGACTCCATGCAATAAATTATGGACATTGCTGAACTCCTTCTACCTGTTTTTGGGTTGAGAACTAATTTCATCGTCATTTTTTTATGGCCAGCTATTCCCAGTTTTTTTGGCATGGGTCACATCGAGGGCAAGCCACCAAACTCCCTACCAAAAATTATGTAGATTGCTCAACTCCTTCGAGCACTTATTGGGTGGACAGACAAATATATATAGCTAGATCGGGCATTAAACGTAAGCGAACCTGACTATAAACGACGTAAAGTGTCATCTGCGGAGGTTAGGTGTAAGCTTCAACTTTACTCCTAACGACCACTACTCTACGGGGTTCTCCTCGTACGTTTCTCGACAGATAAACGCTCTGACCTCGAGTCTTAGGCCGCCACCATCCTCAACCACCAACGATACTACAAAGCCCCTTAATGAGCTCCCGCTCGGAAGGTTAGGTGAAGGCCAGGACTGGTTCTGCTAGAGTCCATCAGTGTTTTTACTGCATTTATATGGGTTTTTAGTGTTATTATTTGTTTTTAGTATTTAGGTAAGAATTTTTTGTTCATTTTTTTTACTTGACGTCAATCTTTGATTGGCCTTACTTTGCGTCAATTTTTGATTGGCCTTACTTAGCATCAATTTTTAATCGTATATTTCGATCGGTAGCAGAACCAGTCCTTGCCTTTAACCTTATGAGAACTTATTCATTGGCCTGTAGGCTATTACACTAGAAAGCCTATTATACCGTACAATTACACCTAATGAAAAAAAAATTACACTTAACTGACCCATTTACACCCAAACCCTCCGTTAGCTATATATATATGTATACACAAATATATATACTTAAATCTTCAACGAAAACATTATCTCCTCTTTCACTTTGTTCGCGAGTGATAAAAACTGTAGGAGGAGTAGGGCTCTTCCTGCCCCCCCCCCCCTTTCTCGGTTTCTTTGAATAACTCGTTTCTATAGAGAAAATGAAAAAAGTACTCGAGTGAAAACAATTTTTTTTTATTTGACATATCTACCGTATACCAAGTTTCATTCAAATTCGTCCAAAAATTAAACTTTTTATTTTAACAGTATGTCAGGTGGTCATTTCTCGAAAACGAAGGAGTTTCGAGGTTTTTGTCACTCCTGAAAATCGTTTTTCTATATATGGTTGAAATATGTGCATCGAATTACACAACACCTTGTATATATTTAATGAAAATCAGAAACTGATCATGCACGTCTTGTTCACCTACCAATTATGCCATTTTATTCCTTGATGTGTCATAGTATGGGGACCTCGTAATGAAATGACCCCACCCCCAAGAAGTTCCCTACTTCAACCATTTTGCCACATTCAAGCTGATAGACATCTTGTCATTTGTCAATATGTATTGAATATTGCTGTTGGTGTTTATTTATGCTTGGCTCAAGCTCGTTTATACTCAATACACTTGAAGGTACGACTCACCACCTGCTAAAAATGCTCCAGTTATTTGAGATTGCTCCAACTTTATGCGCAGTTAGAGTCAAATGGAGCAATAAGGAGCACTTTGGAATCCTTATAGCGTTTGGAGCATTAACATCGCTTGTAGCATTTTACGTATAAATGCTCCAATGTCCTAGCTCAAGTCATTAAATTTCAGTGTTGTCTCCACAGTTGTATAGTGAGATGCTATGAATCTCATGTTTAATTAGGTTACCCAATCAAGCAACGCGAACTTGTTCACCACTCTTGGTAAAATTTGGTTGGACAACAGAAAAAATCATTTACCTAGCCTACCTGCGTGTATATTTTATTGAGTTACCTATCATCTCCAAGCTTAAAGCTAATTTACCATTATTTCCTCGGGAATTGCATGGCTGATAGCTAATTATTACTCCACCATATACTACACTAGATTTTGTAGTTACGTACTTTATTTGTTTGCATTGCCTTACTTTATGTTTTTTTCACTGTGTGTTGAATATTTTAAGCACAAGGAAAGCAGGAAATCACTTCTTTTATGAGTACATATTATTTTTAGCCCACTGGCGAAGAATTATGAAGAATTATTGTATCATTTATATTAGGAAAGTGTGAAAAAATAAAAATCAAATAAATAAAAATTTTTTTTTTATGCTTTTAATAAAAAAATTACTAACACTGGTTGTTAGTCTTCAGCATGACTCAGGCACATTGAAGACACTGGGAGGAATCGCAGGTTTTGTAGAACCACCAGGCAATTTGATCAAAGGAGGGCCAGCACCCCAGATTATGCCCAGTGTTTCTCACAAATGAGAAACTGGTCTGGACGAGCAACAAAGTTTTCACAAGGTGGAGGCACATCACGCCACTTTTGTCTCTTAACTTTCACTATGAAACAAACACTTGAAGCGCTAATTAGCACGAATTAGGTTCGTCTGAAATGGAATACGTACAGGCGCTTGAACTTAAGAACGGTCAATTTTGAATCTTGACCCTAAGATGAACATTTAGTGTTGGTTTCGTTGATGCAATCAATTATGCTGATTAAACTTGAATTTTGGATTTTTTGGAATGGTCCCATTGGGATTGGTACAGGAACCGAAACTTAGAAAACGGCCATTCCAGGGTCCAATGGTCTAACCCATCATACTTCCAGTCTCAAACCTTTTGTACTCACAATGCTAAACATGTCTCCATGGGCTCCCGACTTATAAGGACGAGCCTGATCCGTTTTGGGAAAACGTTATCGTAGTCGGTTGAGACTAAAATAGAGCCTTTTGAACGAAATTCAAAGAACCATGCACGGAAGAAGGACGGAACGGCATTTGCTAAAAAAAAGACATCATTCCAACTGTGAAATTCGGTTTTGGTAGCGTTATGATATGTGGATGCTTTTCATCACGTGGAACAGGTAACATTCATATCATAGAAGGAAGAATGGACGCTCACATGTATCAGAACATTTTGAGGGAACATTTGCATTCGTCGGCTCAAAAACTCGGGCTATCGCAAGAATTCGTTTTTCAGGAGGACAACGACCCAAAACATACGGCAAAAACCACGAAGAAATGGTTCACCGATAATCATGTACGATAACTTGAATAGCCAAGCCAGTCTCCGGGCTTGAATCCGATAGAAAATTTGTGACGATTTCTGAAATTAAACATTAATGCAAGGAGGGCGAAGCCCATTCCGGAACTCAAAGCAATCTGCAAGGAAGAATGGGCTAAATTCCCTCGGGAAACATGTCAAGGCTTGGTAAAAAAAACATGGAGAGAGATTAATTGCCGTTGAACTGAACAAAGGCTATGCCACAAACTATTAAATGTTGTTTTAAAATAATTTTTGTGTTGTACGAATACTTTTTCAACCCTCTAATATATAAATTGTTAAATAAGTTCCATTATATCTAATCGAAGAAATAAAGGACATCCAAGTTCCATGTATTTAGTTAACGTAAAATAATACTGCTTCTTGATTACGTAATCCAGAAGAAGTATTATTTTACGTTAACTAAATTTCCATTATATTGGAATTTACTTGTTTTGTTGCCGCGTGTGAATTGTTTACGCAAAAATACTAATACTGTATCAATATTTTTATTTTTGGTGCGCTAAATTTTTTAAATAAATAATTTCATGGTGTACGAATATTTACCGTATTTCCCCCAATGTATGCCGACGATGTCCAAATAACAATCACGTTCGCTCCAGACGAACAAGAACGCGTACTCGGAGATGCAGAAAATCTCCTGAAAAATTTAAAAACTTGGTGCGACAAAAATGGGCTCAAACTTAATGCTGATAAAACCCAATGCATTGTGTTTCGCACTCAGCAGCTCTACAAGTAGCTGCATTCATTTTCAATCAGCTACCTTTAATAACTCTATAATCAACCCTCGCAATGTTGTCAAAGAACTAGGAGTGCGGATGGATAAAATCTTACGTTTGATCGTTGACGTCCACATTTAAAAATTATGCGAAACCGTTAGCGGTAAGTTTAATTTTGTCCACAAAACTAAAGCATCTGTTTGATCAAAAATCACGCCTACTCCTCACCTAATAAATTATTCTCTCTCATTTCAACTACTGTAGTGTAAGCTCTGGAAAAGCCTCTGAATATCTCTTATCAGATCTAGAAGAAGCCCAGAACTTTGCTGCGAAAGTGGTTCTCAACGGAAAATTCACCAAGCACGACCATGCCAGTCTACTATTAAAAACGCTCCAATGGGCACGAGTTAGCACAAACGTAAAATTAGATGAAGTCCAATATGTTTTTCGTTCACTCTATGGCGTTCTTGGAAATGCCGAGGCTGTGCAGTTCACTCAGTGACGATTTCTTCGGCGAGAGCATCTTCAAGTGTGCTGCACCCGCACCGAGACTAGTCAACGTGCTGTTTCTATTTCTGGACCTAAACTTTGGAATGCTTTTCCCGATTCACTACACAATGCGACTCAATATAATCAGCTTGCCAGGACGTTGTTGCCGTACTTTGAGCTGCCACAATAAATGGGCTACAGTTTTATAGGTAAAAGCAACAGACTCTCTCACCCGAAGCAAAATTAAAATTCATACCTTCTAAATTGCTCTTTTCGCTTTCTTATACTCCCACAAGACCAGTATTCACAAATAAGCTGCTGTCCATTACACACTGTATACCGGAGTCGCAGTCATAAAGTGAAATTATATTCGTAATGTGCAGTGTAATTCTAACTAGGATATGTTTATTTTTATGTATGAAATTTTCAGTCTTTGTTTTATAAACGGCACAAAAAGTTTTAAACCCAATAAAATGCCCACCGTATTTCAAACTGTAATATGTCTTATTATTTTTTTTATCCTTGTTATTATTATTGTAATTATCTAAATTTTCAGAAATGTTCATCACATATTAGGTGAAAACTGCGAAACAAGAATATTTATCCATTTGTGCTACTTGATTAGTTTCTACCGGGTCAAAACTGACTACCCACTAGTGATAATCCAGAATATAACGGTAAATCCCATCCCTTGTGTGAACTTTAAGAATGTTACTGTTAAGAATGAATACCTCAGGGTGCTGCGTCCTCAATTTGTTGGGCACTGTATCCATATAGAAGAAACATGGTCTATATATCTATATCTATCTTATCCCGCCCTGACGGGAACCGAGGGGATTGCAAATTGCATTGTTATGATGGCTGAACTTGTGCGCTCATGACCTGAAAGTTTCATCTCTCTGTTACAGGTATAGACGGTGTGACACTCTAAGAACGCAATCTCTGCCATGGACGTGCGTCAGACAGAAGTGCGTAGATTAATTCCTTCATGCAAAAAAAAAAAAAAAAAAAAGCAATCAACATTCACCGATGCCTGGTGAAAATTTACGAAGCCAGTGCATTGATGTCAGCCCAGTTAAATGGGTTTGTCGATTTCAGAGTGGCGACAGAGATGTGACAAAGTGCGCCCAGGACCCCATGTACAGCCACCACCCCGGGAAATGAAGTGCGCCTCGATTAACTCATCAGCACCAATCGGCGGATAACGTTGAATGAAATACGTGCATAATTGAATGTGGGTATCAGTGCGTTGGAGACGTTTCCATTCCTAGTATACAGCACAGTGCGTGGTAGGTGGTTTCACGAATGCTCACCCAAAAACAAAAGGACCACTGACGAGATGTCTATAAGTAGCCTACCATGGAATGTGCGATAAAGAAGGTACGGCTGGACGGCGCTGCTCACCCGCCGTCTAGTGACGACCTGGCACCGTCAGACTTCCACTTCTTCGTACGCCTGAAAGACGCATTACGCGGGTAGCGTTTTCCCGACAACAACAACGCCACCGTAATCGCAGCCGAGAAAAAAATGGACCGCATCGGCAGGCGCTGGCTTGTACGATCGAAGCATCAAGGATCTCCTCCATCACTGTCAAAAGTGCATTGAGAATGGTGGTGACTACATGGAAAAATAAGTTCTGGAGCACACAAGGTCACTTGCTATAATGGTGCCACTTCCGTCTTCTTAGCTCTTCAACTCTTTCAGTTGAAAAAAATAAGAGGTATTAATTTTGGATAGACTCTCGTATAAATCATGGCCGCTTTCTGTCCGAATCTTATGTCGAAATCAATTAATTCTGGTGTTTCCCAAAACGAGTCTTATCCATTTAGTCTTCTTAATTTATAATTGTGTTTTTACTCCCATGTAGCTGCATTCCATCTTTTACCAACCTTTCTTCTTCCCGGTTCCTCATTCTCTTCTCACCTCCAGTGTAATGTCTCTCGCCCCTTTCCACCCTGTTGTGCTGCCTCCCCCCTCCTCCCCCTCCCATATTCCGACTGTCACGACGCCCGTCAACCCGGAACCTGCGGCACCCTCGCCAGTGCAGCAGGTAGTGACTCAGCCGAGGATTTCGGGGTCACTGCACCCATCCCTCCGGCGGGCGGGTGACAGTCATGGGCAGTATTTAAAATACACCTAGAAGTGTTTGATATGTATTCCCAATGCATACATGAAGTGTATTAAACACATAATGTATTAAGTACATGAAACGTATGATATACATTTCATATCACTCCATCACAGACCACACCATACATCGACTGGACACTGAAATCGGGCCTCTCGCAATTGGGCCTGGATTCCGATTTACGGAAGTGTTAATAAAATGAGTTTTAATAGTCAAAGAGCTCAAACGAAGATTAATTTCTTCCGCGTACCATATCTAAGGAATGCGTTGTAGAGCAGGGAATCTAAATTCACAATCTTCTATCTTCAGTAAGCGATATATATATACATCATACCTTCGGACACCAAGAAAAATTGAAAATTCATCATAATTTCTAGGAATATTAAAATTTTCTGAAAAAATATTGGCTCATAGATACTCCACGTCATGCAAGTTAATATCATATTGAATTTATTTTTTTTCCAGAAATTGATGTATGTAGAGCTTGCGGCAGACCTCATCCCAATAGCCAAGTAATACTTCATTGGTAGCAATGAACTAAAAAGACATAATGAACTATGAGATAAAGATACCGAGACAGACGGTAGGTGATATTAAAAGCTGCACATCATAAGTGTCAACATCATTTCACATAACTGACTACGTATATTACACAATTTCGTGGTTGCGTACATTATATCACTTCATGGTTTTCTATGTTGCATAACTTTTTGGTTACATGAGTTAAATCACTTCATGGGTGCCGACCTTACATCACTTCTATTGTGCCTACGTTACTTCACATCATGATTACCTATATTATATCATTTAATGGATGACAAGGTTTTATCACTTCATGGTTGCCTAAGTCAACCCACTTGACTCACTTGACAACCTAAAAATAATTATTATTGTTATGGCTGAACTTCTTCCTCCTCTTAGTTGGTTGAGAAATAACAAAATGCATCACCGGCATTTTTGTATTGCCAGCTAATTATAGTGTTTTGTCATTGGTTACATCAAGGTCAACCTACCAGACTCCCCGCAAAAAAAAAAAAAAAAAAAATATTGCCGACAGTGTTGCTCAGCTCCTACTACTTTTTGGGTCGACAAATATACAAATATATCTTTATATATGCAAATACATATACTTGAATCTTCAACGAAAACATTATCATTGCTCTTTGCTTCGCTCGTGGGTGAAACCTAGATCATCGCTAGAGCTAGGACATTGGAGCTCTTAAAAAAGAGCGGTAGTAGCGGTTAAAAGGAGCACTTGTAGCGCTATAAGTGTGCAATAGTAGCGATAGAAAATGGCATAAGGAACACTTATGGGAGCGTTTGGACCAATTACCGGAGCATTTAGAGCACTTGTAGGAGAGTTTGGAATAGTTGACGGAGCGTTTGGGGTCAGTGATCGGAGCGATTCGTGCTCCAAAGTATAATTTACACACCTATCGGAGTAAGAATTTAAACGAGGTTTTGCTTTTGAAAATATTTTGGAAAGATTCAATACAAGAATTATCCTGAAAAATTAAACTATACAGGGTATTGGAAAATTCAGTGCAAATATTTTAACCACAAGTAAAGTCATCATAACCGTACCTTGTGGCGTATTTTTTTGGCAAGATTCAAATTTTTTAAAAAAAGTTTTTAATTTTATTTCGAAGAACAATTCTCACGGTAAAAAAACATCAATTTTCAACCAATTCTGATGAAAATTGGTAGCAAAGTAAATCTTTTATGCTCTATGGGCATATGTTGTCAAAGTTTGAAAAAAGTGCTAAATTACCGGAGAAATGACGTTCGAATTCAAAATAGGCTATACAAATTAAGAGTCACAATCGTGAAAAACGAGAAGCCCATGATGAAAGCCTCTTTCAAGAACATTCAGATGATGTAATGCATGATAAAAAATAACCAAATTAAGTGCATTTGCCAAAAGGAAAACTGATATAAGTTCACCGGTATTAACGCGCACCCGCATGTTGCCCTGTCACTGCACCAGGTTAGGCGTGGCTAGACGAACGTCAGTGCTGCGGTAAGTGGGGTATTACTACGGTTGAGGAGAATTTTTGGATAAAATATAAGTTATACTAGTTAGAGTTGCTAAGCATGGTGAAATTTACATACGTTGTGTTTGTAGATCAGAACTAAATGATTGGAAAACCACAGCCTAAATCTTGTCTAGTTATGTATTTTCTTATTTCATCAGTTGATTGAGTAATCGCTACTTTAAAACCCTAATGAGGTTCATTGCATTTGCAACAGAGTGGCCAATATTTAAAAAATTGTTTTCTTAAATAAATGACCATATGACAAAAAGTTTCTAGAAAGATATTGTGTGAGTAACTTCACACGACAAAATTTAAACGTTTAAAGTTTACAGACCGCAAAAAATTATTAGCTTCCAAGAAAGTTCCTCCGCTAGATGATTGGTTGCTTATCATTTCGTTTATGGACTTCATTGCGGTAAGAGAAGCACCAATTAACTGTAACACTGCTAACTGCCTAGTCATGCAACGTATAACCCATTTACGGCAGCAATGACGTTCGTCTAGCCATGACCATCTGGTACAGTGACAAGGCAACATGCGGGTGCGCGTCAATACTGGTGAACTTATATCAGTTTTCCTCCTGGCAAATGTGTTTAATCTCATTATTTTTGTCAAGACCTTCTGAAAGGTCTTGAAATAGGCTTTCATCGTAGTTTTCTCGGTTTTTACGAATGCGACTATTAATTTGTGCAGCTTATTATGATTTTGAACGTCATTGTTCCAGTTATTTTACACTTTTTTCAAATATTGACAACATGTGTGCATTAGGCAGCGAAAAATTTACTTTGCTATAAATTTTCATCAAAATCAGTTTAAAATTGAATTTTTTACAGCGAAAATTGTTTTTCGGAATAAAATTTGAAACGCTGTATATTTTAGAAAAAACTGTATTCTGAAAAAAAAAAAAAATTGCACCACAGGCTATAGCTATGATGACTTTACTTGTGGTTAAAATATTTGGACTGAATTTTCCAACACCCTGTATATTTAAAAAAATCATAAACTGACCATGTACGTCTCATTCATCTACCAATTATGCTATTTTATTCGTTAGTGTGTCAAAGTATGAGGGAACTCAAAATAAAATTGCTCCACCCAAACAAGTTCCTTACTTCAACAATTATGCCACATTCAAACCGATAGGACTCTTGTCAGTGTATAGAATTTGTTGTTGTCGTTTATTTATGCTTGAATCAAACTCGCTGATATTCCATACGCTTGAAAGTTCGGTTCACCACCTGCTATGAATGCTCCAGATATTTGAGATTACTCCAAATTTGTGTGCACTTAGAGTCGAATGGAGTATTACGGAGCACTTTAGAACGTTTATAGCGTTTGGGGCATCAAGAGTGCTAGTAGCATTTTACGTATAAATGTTCCAATGTCCTAGCTCTAATCATCGCCAAAATTTGATCATTTACTCTTCTTCATATATCAGTAGGTTCCTAACAACTCATGCAAATTTCATAGAAATAACCGCAGCACTTGAGTGCTGTCGAATAACTACAACTGACTGCAGTCTGCAGCAGTCGAGTGAATGCTGCTGTCAGATGCACGACTTCCAGTTCTATTGTTGGCAATAATTTTGTCGCTAAGCGCGTATGCAAACAATTTTAGTTAACAACTTCAATAGATTTATACTTGGCATTTCATTATAAATTGAGCATACCACGAATTTAAGAAGCTTCTGTTCTACAACATGAGATTTGTTTTACTAAGTATTGGGAAATAATTTACCCTACTGCAAACATCAAAGGATGTCAGAAACAGTTGCTTTACGTAATTACACTTCAAGCCTTAATATTTTTCTTAATTTTTTGCTTATGGAAATTTTAGAATTATGTACAGGTTTGCTAGTCATTACTGAATTAGGAGAACATATAAAAATGTGTCTGTGGCACCGTGCAGTCAAGTCCAATTGCGGGACCGAAATCTGCCTTAGAGTCAGTGTCCAGTCACTGTATGGAGTGGTCTACGAGTCTATATATTTCAGTTCATAACGTGTCTCATATGCGCTTGATCTCGCTCTCGA
>LQNS02276927.1:8119740-8132215 GCA_001587735.2 Parhyale hawaiensis | reverse complement strand
TTCGAGAGCGAGATCAAGCGCATATGAGACACGTTATGAACTGAAATATATAGACTCGTAGACCACTCCATACAGTGACTGGACACTGACTCTAAGGCAGATTTCGGTCCCGCAATTGGACTTGACTGCACGGTGCCACAGGCACATTTTTATATGTTCTCACAATTCAGTAATGACTAGCAAACCTGTACATAATTCTAAAACTTCCATAAGCAAAAAATTCAGAAAAATATTAAGGCTTGAAGTGTAATTACGTAGAGCAACTGTTTATGACCTCCTTTAATGTTTGCAGTAGGGTAAATTATTTCCAATACTTAGTAAAATAAATCTCATGTTGTAGAACAGAAGCTTCTTAAATTCGTGGTATGCTCAATTTGTAATAAAATGCCAAGTAAACATCTATTGGAGTTGTTAACTAAAATTGTTTGTATACGCGCTTCAGCTGGGCAGCATCCAGGAAAGTTAGATCAATGTAACCATCAGAGTACCTACAGTTAAGTCTCAGGAAGTGTTGGTGGTAAATTGGAAAGTTAGATCAATGTAACCATAAGAGTACCTTCAGTTAAGTCTCAGGAAGTGTTGGTGGTAAATTGGAAAGTTAGATCAATGTAACCATCAGAGTACCTACAGTTAAGTCTCAGGAAGCCGCTATTGAAATAGAGTACGGTAACTTGTGAGCGGCGGGGCCGCATCCAGGCACCGCGTGGTAAACGAACAGTACGGTCGGAAGAAAGAGGAGGCGTATCCAGTGAATTGGATAAAGCGCCTTTATTCCTCTTTTGCCTTTCTTTATCTAATTTTAAGTATTGTAAAATACTAAATATGGTACAGAGGAGTTGTATAAGAGGTAAAATTTCATGTTAAGTTAGCATGTAACTGTGCGTTGTGAGTTAAGATAAGGTGCCTGTGTTACATCAAGTTACGCAGATGTTGCCCGCAGGCGTCTACTTCCATGTGGTGGGCGAGGGTGTGGTGCGCGTCACCGACAGGCGCCAGCAGATTCTACACGACCGGGAGAATTACATCGACTTCAGAATGAGACTCTTCGGAGAATCTGGTATGACTAGAACCAAGTAAAACTTTACTTTTAAATTCAAATTTCCAAAACCACTAAACAATATAGGAATTTGCAAAATGCTTCCCAAAATTTAACACAAGATGAAGCGAACGCCGCTGCTCGCGTGCGCTGGCCAGGCACCAATAAGTCAATGATAAATTCTTGAGTGAAATAATTTTAATTTTAGGAATTATTATTGCTCTGCAAAATTGTGAGGGACGAAGCAATGTCAAATGTGTGATGGGGCAATATTCTGTCGAAGTGGTGTTTAGTTATAGCTACTGAATTAAATTTCATATTAAATTGCAAGCAGTGTCACTGTTACGCTGAGGAAATGGGAAGTTATAAAGAATCGAGCGATGGGCCATGATGTCGCGAGGATAAGAGTGCTACAAACCGTATATGGTGTTGTTTCGATGAAGGAAAAATAGACTGTATTGCACTGCAGGAAACCTCGCCATTGTTTGACATTAGAAGATGAGTTTCATGAAAAATTAGTGAGGAAATGCGTTATCAAAACAGTTCAGCTATTCTTTCCCAGCTTCATAAATGCCATATTCTGTCAAATACGATCATGTAGGAAAAGTTTCCTTATTTCTCTCAAAACTTTGCATTGAGTGAATACAAGAATTACATAGAGAGACAAGAAGGGTCGGTCCAATACACTAGGCACTGCCTGCAGCTGTGAGGTCTTGCAGCGAAAGTTCTTACACTTGCTGTCGTGTCAACTGCAACTGTGACTTAGTGCTGTAGAGCATTTTTGTCATGGCTTCTAATTAAATAAAAGTTTGCACCTGGTGGTCATTTCTGGCAAATTCGAATGTGTACTGAACAGAGCAAAGCGTGCAACTGTGCTAACATTGCACACTGTACTGCGCCCCTCAGGGCTACTCGCTAAGGTAGGTCATTTGTGCTCGTCTTTGTACAACAGCTTACCTTACTTAGTGATAATGCAAGTGCTTGTGGTGGCCTAAGGCTGACTGCTTATTTTCTTAAATAAATAGCAACATAGTCATGACTTGGCAGGGAAAGTGTCAAGTCTTAAGCTGGCTTCATACCATAGTCGTTCGGTTCCCGTATGCCGCACAAATCGTGCGACTGTCATACTGCTGCTGCTGCTGCTTTGTCAACAGTTGCAAAGTGCCCAGCGTGCCGAGCTCGCACTGCCACTGCGGCCGCAAACCAAAACCTCAGTTGCAGAGTGCCCAGCGTGCCGAGCTCTCACGCCACTGCGGCCGCAAACCAAAACCTCCTCCAAGAAACGTAACGCTAATAGCAAGAACAAAGCAACAGACCAAAGGACTGACGGATCGTCACTAAAATTTAGTCCATTGATCATCAAGACAATTCCTGTAAAAATTTACAAAAATCTGCCCATGACTTTTTGAGTTACGTTGCTAATAGACAGTAAGCAGACAGAGAGACAGACAGTAAGCAGGCAGAGAGACAGACAGTAAGCAGACAGAGAGACAGACAGTAAGCAGACAGAGAGACAGACAGTAAGCAGACAGAGAGACAGACAGTAAGCAGACAGAGAGACAGACAGTAAGCAGACAGAGAGACAGACAGTAAGCAGACAGAGAGAGACAGACAGACAGTAAGCAGACAGAGAGACAGACAGTAAGCAGACAGAGAGACAGACAGTAAGCAGGCAGAGAGACAGACAGTAAGCAGGCAGAGAGACAGACAGTAAGCAGGCAGAGAGACAGACAGTAAGCAGACTGAGACAGATTTCTTTAGAATTTAATTATCTGCTCCTCGTGACCTCCATAAGAATTCATGTAAATTTCATGGAAATTCGTGTGTAACGTTTTTGAGCTTGTATATTGACGACAGACCATCACCAAAACTTAATCATTAGTTTTGCTTGTCTCTTATAACAGGTCCTGCTGATTTCATGAGTATTCGTCCCAACACATTCTGAGTTATATTGGAAACAGACAAAAATCTGACTGCCAGACAAATAGACGAACAGACTGACGGATCATTTCCAAAATTTATTCGTTCGTTGTTTGATCATTCCAATAGCTCATGCAATCTTCATTATAATTCGTCCAAACATTTTGAGTTATCTTGATGACAGGTAGAAGAACAGTCAGACAGACAAGCAGTAACAAAGACATGACATTCTTGGAGGAAGTAATTGGCTAAAATTTTGAAGAGATTCCGAAACTTTGCTGCAGATACTTGCTATGTCAGCGGACACGACAGCTAGTGTCTTAGCCTGTGATTTAGGGGACACAGTCAGTCGTTCGAACACTTTGTCCTGCATCCGCAGAACGAAAGACCATAGTGCGGAACAGCCCTTAGAGCTCTGCGGTGCACGTCACTTTAGAATTCACTGACCTTCAGGAGCTACAGGCTCGCTAGTAGATGTAGAGAACGGCATCAGTATATTGAGTCCGGAACTCAGCTTATTCACCCGCCAGGGTTAGAAGAAAAATTTGCAATGGAAAGTAATTGACACACTTGAACAATGCAAGCACTGGTTCTTTTGCATTATTTGAACTTTTAAATATGCAGGAAGTCCTTTTGTCGCATTATCCTTTGTATGTGAGAGCTGTTTCAGTTCGTTGACAAGCGGTGCATACATAAATATTGTAGCCCTCGTGTGTACAGCATGCAAATAGAAGTTTTGAAGCGTCAGTAATGCCTCCTGCCACGTGAGTGCTCCGGTACCTCGTGTAACGGTCGTTAAATTTTTCAGACTCAAACTATCCAATGGACTCGGAGAGCGTCGTGACGTCTACCAAGGGTACGTGTCACTTTACGTACCTTTTTCATTGTTAATACAACACTCGCACTAATGTACTAATGGTTATTGCTCAGTGGCATACATATATTTAAAGCTGCTTTTTATCACTACTAAAAACTTGAGAAATTAACTGCAGCCAAAGCCATTAACCCGAAAAACCGCTGAATTTTATTACTCTTTTGAAATGTTACAATCAAAACCGAATAATCTGTTATATATTGTAGTTCTGGTGGGGTAGCGTTTTAATAGGAGTTCGTATTGAGTTCGTCACTGTACTTGGTTGTGACTTGTGAGAGTAAACTTCAAGGCCGAGTATAGTTATAAGGCTACAGGTTGGATGGTGAAGGAATGCCGTCAAGATCTTCTTGTTTATTTGCATCTTATTATACAAGACTTAGAAGATATGATCCATTGATAAGTAGCAACATGCTACTTGATAGATGCAGACTATAGAATACAAGGTCTACATCGAAATAGTGTTACAAGCAGAANGTAGGCAATGTTGGTACTGCAACGTCAAGTACCGAATTCAGCTGACGCTTGATCATGCAAGCGCCTTAAATATCTATGAATCCCGGCTTCATTAGAACACCGATTGCTTCCGCCGGAATAGAGTCCGCCGGTAAATTACTGTGCGTTTACGAGCTTAACAAATATCTTCTAGACTCTGGCTACAGGCTTTGACCGGCAGCTTTTACCACTGTAGGTTCCGTCGGAACGTCATTTAGAAATACCATGTCACTCAGAGGCAGTGCTGGTAAAAGCACATTTTGTACGGTGTCACAAGCGACCTATTAAGTTCTTTATCTTAGAAACTCTGAGCTGAAAGAAGCCTGCGGTGGCTACATCCGCCAGGCATGACTTCGCATGTTACAAAGACTGCGTCTATACATTTGAATGTTACTGGCTAACACATTGGAATGTTGTACGTGCGAATCGCGTCTATAACACAGCATTGGAATGTTGTTTGTTCGAATCGCGTATATAACATAATCCAAAAATGATAACTCTGAGGAAAAAGAGCAAATTAACTGTGCATTGTTCTAAACAGACTGTAAACTTAACCAAATAATGAAAAAAGTAATATGTGATTAAACTATGGACTAAGAAAACTGCACAGATTCATAAAGTAAGAAACGAGTTGTAGTATCTCCTATCTTCAATACCGTCAAAAATTGAAAAATTAAATTACTAATAATGTTTTGCACTAAAATTAAAGTAGGAAACGAGATGGAAAGGGCGAAAATGGTGTAGTTGTATGTCGATATCGGCCCTTACGGTTGTTGTATTCTACTCTTCGTTATCTTTTCAGCTACATCTTCTCAAATAACAGTTTAGTAGAGAAATATGCGTCACTTGAAATTGATGAGCTCTGCTCTCCTCTATAGCGGATGTAATAACTGTTACTGGCCACTGGGGGGCGGTGCAGCGGGAGTGGGCGCTGGGACCAACTACTGTATGCACTCACGAGTAGCGATCTCGAGCAATTATTCAATAATGCGGCCAAACATATTTGGCCGTCGAGACCAAGAAAGAGCGCTTTGTGATTACCATAGTACACTGCGAGAACCTTAGGCTAATTGTGGTGATCAAGTAACTGAATTAGAAAAATTTTGATAATTGAGGCTTATAATTAGTTATGCGTACCAACTCAGTTGGAGAACGATCTAGTTGATCCTCGCAATCAAATTGGTTAAGTTCCAATGGTTGGCTGCACTAACTGCTGCGGCAATTAAGCATCTCAATAGTTTCATTATAGCGTGCACAGTTGCCAATTATTTTCTACCAAAGCTTATTTAGTTGCTTTTGACAAGCGGTTTGTTCGTGCGTTTTTGATCTTCGAGAGTATATGGCTTCTGTGAAATATTACCGTATGCTTCAACTGAAATCAACCTCCATAAATCACTTTAACACAAATTTCGACAGTATTTGCCATAGTTTAGTAGTTTTCTACCACCGTTTTTTATTCTTTTCAAATACGATTTGCTCTGCTAACAATTGAACTTATTCTTCGGTGTATACTTCTTGTTCATAATTATAACTAAGCCCTCGCAGAACTTTAGCACAAAATAACTGCCACTAGTTACAAACCGTTAACGTTAGAACCCTATAGGTTACCTCAGCTTGTACTTTCCTTACGATGCCCACTTTATTTCTCTGGTGTTAATTTTTCCCAAAAAATGCTAGTGTCTGCTTTATTTGCTGACTTGGGAGATACACGCGCTCCAGAATTCCCTGCTTGTGAGGCATCATTCCTGCCAATATTTCTCGTTTTCTGTCACACTTAACAGCCTTAACAGACGACTTGTCCAATAATGGTGCTCCTACGCGACACAGCTTGTTTATTTCATCGACAAAGAGTTACAGTCTCCTTATAACGCTTTGTTAATTAACGTTATAGTGATACAAGCTCAGGATATGTATGGAAATTTACTTGTCTCTCATTTTCCCCTGTTTCGTGCGGTTTCAGAAAAGGGCAGCAGCTCAAGCTCTTGATGCACCATATTACCAAGTGGTTAGAAACACAAATTCGTTGATGCTCTGGCGCTGAGTGTGCACGGCTCATTACAGATCTTACATGTGTGCTTCTTTTTGTAACTAATATCGTCTAGTTCTCGTTGGGAGGCGGGTGTCCTTACGCTGCTTTCACGTATTTGTGCGGTGGTTCACTCCGGCTGAGTACCTCTGTCCAATAGCATGTCATACCGTGACATCTCCAATCGAGTACGGGAGTTCAGAGCCTCCACACTCTTAAAAATGGATGAATACTCTTATTTTTTACACTTAGACAAAATCAGAGCTTATTCCCCTGTTTAGGGCAAATGGTCTGAGGTTTTTGTGTATGTATAAGTTGGTTCCAACTTCCCATATAAAATCAGGTATCTGGCCCTAGCTCCTCACTCTTGTTGACTCGCGGTGATGGTGACAACAGCTCCAGCTCCTCTCATCAGTGGTAAAGGTAAAAAGGTAGATTATTAGATAGGCGGCAGTAGACGAACCAAAAGGCCCATTCCCAAAACCAAAAGGCCCATTCCCAACCAAAAGGCCCATAGTCAACTGGACCGCGCCCCCAACTGGGTAACCCACACGCACAGGTTTGTGCTGCAGAGGAGTATACGGATGCAGTGGATCACAGATCATATACGTAAAGCTATGGTGCCAGTGGCGGAAGGCTCCAAGCGACAATCTGCCCCCCCGACCCTCCCCATCGCTGGCAAAGGTCAGTAAACCCGCAGCAGTACGTAGATTGCATGCTGACAGTGTAATACATTAATTTTATGGCCGTGGGTGCTTTCTAGTTGAGTTCGTCACCGCACTTGGTTGTGAGAGTGAACATCAATGCAGAATAATACAATGAGGCTACAGTGCTGGATGGTCAAGGAATGTCGTTAGGACCTTCTTGTTTATTTGCATCTTATTATACAAGACTTAGAAGATATGATCCAATAATAAGTAGCAACATGCTTCTTGATAAATGCAGACAACAAAGTACAAGGTCTACATCAGAATAAGTGCTAAAAGCAGAATGCAGTAGACAATGTTGGTACAGTAAGGCTAAGTACCGAATAAGCCGACGATTGATAACACAAGCGCCTTAAATATCAGTCATTTGGAAGGCCGGCAACTTCGCCTACATTGGGTCGGAAGTCCGCCGGTAAATTACCTTATGTTTATGAAAATAACAAATATCACCGAAACTCTGGTTACAGGTTTTAGCAGTTTTAATTAATACAGGTTCCGGCCGAAAGGTCATTGGGAATTACGCATGTCGCTCACATTTAGCGATGCTGGTAAACAAGCATATTTTGTATGGTAAGGTATGAGTCCTTTTTGTTCCTTATCGGAGAGACTCTGACCTGGAGACGGCGGCTTCATCCGCCCAATCACGATACAAAGAATGTGTCTACACATTTGAATGTTAGTGAGAGAGGGCCAGACACCTGGTTACGGTATATAGGGGAACCTACTCGTACATATAAAAAATCTGAGACCACTTGCACTGTACAGGGGCAAAAACTGTCATTTTGACCAAGTATTAAACAGATAAAGAGTGAATTCATCTGTTTTTTTTTTTGAGTGTGGTGACTCGGAACTGCCCTCCTGCATGAGAGGTGGCACTTTCTGGTGGGAACGCCTCGGGTCAAGGTGCTATCCGACGCAAGCACTCCACCGGAGCGAACCACAGCAAAAATATAATTGGAACATTCCGTTCATTAGCTGCCTGCTCTCATGTTTGTGTTCCGAATTTCTGCTGTAGTAGCAAAGCTGTTCTCTTGTTTGTGTTCCGTATTTTTGCTACATTGAATTTCATAGCAAAGACAGGAAAATGATACTACGAAAACGCTACGAGACAAGTTCCATCATCAATTGTTATCCACCGCTTACCGTCTGTCATTTACGTTTAAAAAAATTCACTCTGAATTCAGCTTTACGTTCCTTTCTCTCCCGCCACGGTTCTCCACTCAACTTACTCGACTCTCAAAGAAATTTTGGGAAAAGCAGTACACTCCTGGTGCACTCCATAGCTAAAGAAGCCCTCAGAAGGCACAGGCCTCCGCCGAGCAACGTTGTAGGAGGAGTTTGAATTCGAGTGAGTTTGGTGCAGATTGGATTCAAACTCACTCTCTCGAATTCAAACTCGTCCTACAAACGTAATTTTAACGGAAATATAAAAATTGGGTAAGAATCAAAGATTTCTTTCAAATCGTCACCGAAATTTTATAATCTATTCCTCGGGACATTCCAAGAAGTTCCTGTAAATTTCATGCTCATGCCTCGGTATACACTCCTGATCAAATGTAAAAGGCCACTTGAAAATGTAATAAACAACGATTTAGTTCATCAATTCAAAAACACCAGACCACAAACAGAAATCGTGGTTACACATTTCGACAAGGACGTTGAGGTGAGCAAAGTTTGAACTTAGTAATGAGTACTACCTCCACCTCAAAATTCTTCGTGGCATACTAGAACTGACGGTGTACATACGAGGGTTGGAGGAATGTTGTCCCAGCTCCTAAAGATGGTATCAAGAAGTTCGTTTACTGTCACAAATTGTTTACCATTTCCGTAAACATCTCTCGCCATCCATCCCCAAACATTTTCTATTGGGTTTATGTTTGGCGAACATGGTGGATGACGCAAAATAGGGACCCAGTTTTTTTTTAAAGGAATCGTAGTGTGACGGGCCGAGTGGGCTGCTGCATTACCTATCCTGCTTGAAAAACGATTCATCACCACACAAACGAGGGCCCTCTGTCGACAAAGATGTTCTGATCTCTTTGTAACCTGAAGACATAACCAGCAGCTGTTGACGACCCTGCACCTGCTGAAGCTTCATTACTTCCCCTGTAAAAAAAGGCACCCAACACCATAGCGAAGCCTCGATAACTGTGACGCTTGGAAAACATTTCAGGAGGCATCTCTTTGTTATACCAGTACCGTTGGAAGCCATCAAGGCCATCCAGATTGAACTTTTTTTGTCAGTAAACAAAACCAGAACACTTTTCAATGTCTCACTTTTGGTGCTCTCGAGCAAACTGTAAACAGGCCACTTTTTGACCCGGAAACAACCGAGGATCTTTGAGACGCTTTTTGTTCTTCATGCCCTTTGGCCGTGTCGCCTGATGGTTATTGAACTGCAATGAGCATCTGTGAGTGCCTTCATTTGCCTGGAAGACGGTGCTCTGTCTTGAGAAACAACCTGTTTAATTCTCCTACTCAATGCAGGGGAAATTTTGGTCGGTCTACCACTAAATACCATAACTCTCTGGGTTCATTAGGAAGTTGCAAATCACAGCTTTACTGCGGTGAATCGCAGCTGCGATTGTACGCTGCAACAAACCTTGCTTATGCAGTTCAACAATTCGACCAAGTTCTAATTCAGAGAGTTTCCTTGTTTCGAGCAGAGTGATTCCTTTACACTATCAGTGCAAGCCTGTAGCTGATCCGTAACACCGGAAATTACCCTAGCACTAAACATTTATTACCCAGGTCTTATAATTTTGATCAGCAGATGAACTCGTTACTTTACAAACAATCTACATTTCTTAATAAATATTGCAGCTGGTATTTTTCATCTTTCTCACCTTTCATCTTCAGGAATTACTGATCCCTAGTCGAAGGAGTTTTATTTATTACCACTAATCCGTAATTAATTTTTACAGTTTCAAGTGGTCTTAAACTTTTTGTTCAAAAGTGTATATTTGAAATACGTTTCTGAAAGCCAGAAAAACAAACAGCGAGATAAAGGGACTGATAGATCATCACAAAAATTCAATATTTTTTTCAATAACATTCTTAACAGTTCCTGTTAATTGCATGAAGATCCTTCCATAACTTTCAGAGTAATGTTGCCGATAATAGAAACGGCCGACACACAGAGATGGAGGCGTTCTGGACCTGGTGATGACGGATGTGCCTGACCTGACGCATGTGTCCGTAGGTGCTCCTGTTGGAAAGTCGGATCATTGTCTTGTGTCTTTCACTCTGAAGACTTCTGTTCGGGCTCCGGTATGCTGTACTACCCGCCGCGTGTACCTCAAGTCTCGATGTAACTGGGACCTTGTTAGGCGTGAGGCCGAGGCTCTTCCTTGGGGAGCATATTGTAGGAGCCCTGACATGGTCAGGGATATGGACCGTGGCTTACTTGGCGTCATTCATCGCCGTGTCCCTAGGGTGACGATTCGCCGCCGCATTGGGACGAGCCGTGGTTTATGAAGACTGCAGGGTGGCTTATGACGCCCAGCAGACCGCCCATCTTGCATGGAGGCGTGGTGGGGCCCGTAGAGAATGGCAGGTGTTCCGTGACGCTCAGCGAGCAGCAAATGCGTGCTATGCAGTGGCGAAGCTGCAGTTCCTGCGTCGCTGTCGCGAGCAGCTCTCTTCATCTTCTTCTTCCTCGCATGCTTGGTGGAGGACATAAAAGCAATCTGTATTTGGATTTTGGAGCGGATTCTGCTATCCCACCGTTGTGCGGGAAGGGTGGTGGGATTGTCTCCCGTGCGAGGGAGAAGGCTGAGCTTCTGAATGCCCACTTTGACCCGAAGCAGGCCAGGGATGGTATCACTCCACCTGCATCGTGTGCCTGCAGTCCTGTGCTTACAGCGCTGGCCTGTAGTTCCAGGGAAGTAAGATCTCTCCTTTCTAATTTAGACTCTTACGGTGGTGTGGACCCACTTGGCTTCTTTCCCTTGTTTCTTAAGGAGTTAGCGGGAGTTTTGGCGTCGAAGCTCAGTCGTGTGTTTCAACGTTTAGTGCGAGAGGGCTGTTTTCCTGCCTCATGGAGGTGCGCTAATGTGGTACCTATCCCCAAAGGTCCCTTATCACCAAAGGTCTCTAATTATCGTCCTATCTCGATAATGCCTGTCGTCTCCAAAGTCTGAGAGAGACTACTAGCGCGCAGGCTTGGGCGGTTCCTTGAGGATGGTATCGTTGTGGTCAGCTGTGGAACGCGCTGGATGGATCTGTTTTTTTTTTTTTTATGCGAATTTTGACGTTTTTAATGGCAGAATCAACCGTTCCCTCTCCCGTGATTGATTCTCAGTTGCCGTTTCTTGCTTTTCTTTTCTGTGTCACCTGCTGATGTTTCCTGTTTCGAGCGTTGGGTGGCGTGAGGACCTTGTGGTCTTTGGCCCTTGCCTTTTACCCTCGCGGCTTTTGGCTCGCTTCGAATAATAATAATAACAGGTCATCACTAAAACTTAATACTTTACTTCTAATGAAATATTTAACATTTACTGTAAATTTCATGTACTGTGCATCCATGAAAATTTGAGTTTTATTGTTTATATTTTGATAGAACATCACCTAGGCAGAGGTAATAAAGATGGCCTCCGTCTCCCCTACTGTTCAGTGCTTTACTTTGGAGACCCGCTGCTGTAAAATTAAAAACAAAATTTGAGTTAGTTTTTGCCCTAAGATTTTACTGCTGTAAAATTATGCCTAATAATGGTTGACAACTTGAACCTTCTTCATTATCCCGGTACAAATATGCTCATCCTTCACCTCTGTTCCAGTGGTACCTGTAACAAATTCATAAAATAAGCCGTAGCCCGAGCCCATTGGCATATGTCGGACGACATCAGGCTGCCTATATCCAAAATAGAGGAGCAGCAGCAGCGTGCTGTGGCGTTCGTGTGTCCGTCCATAGTTACACCGTTTTATAAACTGTCAACAGTGATATAAAATTACGAATTTTATAATGCTAATTTATCCACTAATTGAAACTCGCTTTGGATAATGACAATTGCTCTATTGGAGCATAGGATTGCCTGCGCGTTATCAGGCCGCCCCCATTGTCCGGCCACGGGACGCATCTTTGTTGGTATGAGCTGGCTTTGGGGCTCTGTGTAGCCCCTGAGTTGGAGGAAATGACACTCTAATGGCGGACGAGACCTTTTGGTCCAACGGCATCCCTGAGAGGAGATGAACAGGCTGGTGCCATAGCTGGGTACTCAGTCTTCCGCAGTCTGCTCCTCTCTTTTCCATCAGGTGGTAGCATCTGATGCTCTTCTCCTTTCCTTTCTTTTCTTCTTCTCTTCGGCCAAAGCCTGTACTGGTGATGGCATGGTCTGGGGCGCGTAGATAGCTGGCCGCTTTCGTAGCTATAGTTACTGTCGATTTGTTTTTGCTTTATTATGCTTTACACTATCTTCTTAGTT
>LQNS02276927.1:8009459-8021674 GCA_001587735.2 Parhyale hawaiensis | reverse complement strand
AGGCACTCGCGAAGTCGAAGGCGGCATGACCATGGCAATCAGTCCTCCCAGAGCCTAACCACTCCACATGGTGACAATTAAAGTCACCCATAAAGGCAAAGGCAGAACGCCTATCCGACGACTGAATTCTAGCCATTGCATCCAGGAGACAATCAAAGACCTTATTATCAGCAGACGGGCCGCGATATACCGAGAACAAATAAAAGTTCCTGAATGAGCCACAGACTCGGAGCACCATCATCTCGCAGTATGGACACTCATAATCACTCGGCCTGGACAGAACAACACCCTTCCGAACGTAAGCAGCCAAACCCCTAAATCCAGGGCAAGAGTCTCGCAACCGCAGCACCGGCTTTTCAAAGTTCGGGATCATCAGCACAGAAACATGGCGATGGCTTGAGACGAGCGTCTCCGAACATAGCACAAGGTCATAATTGGAAGAGGCTACGGCGAGCGCAGCCAAATTACCATATAATCCCCGAACATTAGTGCACAAGATCCGGCAGGAGCGAGACCCAAAACCACGAGGACCGGGGTTCTCTTCCACGTCCGGATATCTAGTTATCAGGCACACAAAGAACAATAAATAAACATACACCATAAGCGAAGGAAACCATAAAAAAATTCCAAAAAGCAAACCGACAGTCGTGATAGCAACGAAAGCGGCCAGCTATCCACGCGCCCCAGACCCTGCCATCACCAGTGCGGGCTTTGGCCGAAAAGAGGAAGAAGAGAAAGGAAAGGAAAAAGCATCAGGTGGTACTACCCGAGGGAAAGAAGAGAGGAGCAGACTACGGAAGACTGAGTATCCAGCTATGGCACCAGCCTGTTCATCTCCTCTCAGGGATGCCGTTGGACCAAACAGGTCTCATCCTCCTTTAGAGTGGCATTTCCTCTAACTCAGGGGCTACCCAGAGCCCCAAACCCAAAGCCAGCTCATACAAACAAAGCGGCGTCCGGTGGCCGGACAATCTAAGGACAACCCACCCGCCCCACAAGCACTGCCAACATTCAATCAGACCAGCCTGCGTCAACCCTTCCTCTAACTGGGAACAGGTTGAGCCGATTCAACCTCTCCCCATACTCCAGCTCCTCAAGTCCCGCTCCCGTCTCGTCCACCTACACCGTACCGACTCCAAGAGCCGGAGGTCGCCCACATAGTCCGTGATTCCCACAGCTGAACAATAATCGAAAAGAGATGTGATGTGGGCTACGAAAAGGGCCAACATAAATTCTGGCGACCTTCACACTGTGGAGCGCATAATAAAAACTCCCACCGTAAGAAGACAAAGAAAGGAACAAAATTTAAGTTCCTGAAATGAGCGTAGCTGGAGATTCAACAATGATTAGCTACCGAGTACAAAAACATTAAATTCTTCCACTATAAAATGTTCCTAAAAATTTTGGAGCAGCTGTCACGCAACGCATTAGGACTCAGCTACAGAAGCGCTGCGGCAGAAATATGACCAACGCACCGTCATGATACGGCGCACTCTAGCATCAGACACATCATTCCAGGGTAAAATTCATGAAATCAACTTCATTTCTAACATAATTACCCTGAAACTTACTTTTCAGCAACGTCGTCGAGCGCCTTTTCCCCCTGCTGGTCGCCGTGCCGCCTGCAGTACTCCCTGTAGCCCGACCAGGTGCTCAGCATGCCGCGGATGCCCCCCACGCTGGCGTGCCTGAGTAGGCTGTGGCTGTCGTCTCTGATGAGAACAATAATAGTTTAGCAACAGGACCCGAAGAGTAGCTATGTAGCTACTTGCTATTTTTCGAAAGTAGTAAATTTTGTACAAGCTCGTCACAAAAGTAGCTGCGCAAATGCTCCTTTTTCTGCAGTGCAGAACTAAACAGATACTATTTTTTAAAGCAGCTGCACATTGCGATTCCTTTCAAAGTAGCTATGCACTTTTTTGCAAACAGTTGAGTATTTTCATTCGAGTCCACAAGCTACACAGTACGTAGGATTGGAAGCACCAAAGCCGGTGGAGCATCTTATTCCTGTAGCTGATTTTGAACTGCTAATTAGGTGCACCTTTGCTCTTCATGTTATAATATTTGCTTACACACTAGAAAAAGCTAGCATTTCAAAAACATACACAGGGAGTCCTCGATTTAGACTACCCTTGTTATGCACATTTTTCTTACCTGGGTGGAAAATTTTTACTTCCAAGTACTGTATGCGACATGTGCCCTTTTGTTTCAAGAAAACATATCGATTACCAAGAAGTAAAAACTTTCAACCTAAATATAATAAATATTTCGTAAAACAAGGATCCTCTAAGTCGGCACGCGGGCTTAAAATAATGTTTGTGATTTTCGTGCCATTTCTGTGTCTTTTCGACAGGTTTAGCTTCGTAAAGAATAGAAAGGCAGCACTACAAATAGCATGCACATCATTAAAAAGCAAAGCATCAAGGTAGCTGCTAAAAATGCATCATAGTCTAATATGAGGAACTCCAAAAATATTAAAATAAACGTAAAGTAATAATAGTAAATGCTTCGGGACTAAATCCCATCTTCGGTACAATCTAAGACCTCCCAAAATGAATAAATTTTTAATACAGGAGCGCAATCTAAACTTAAAAAAACACGCAGGAAGACAGAGAACAAAAAGGTAATAAAAGGCAAAACGGTAAAAATATAAAAAATTGAAAAAGCTGAATTTGAGGTGTGATAAAAAGGGGATGTTACCTATTGCTATGGTTTAAGGAAGGAATCTCTTCCAATACTGAAAATGTACAGGGACTCGAGGATTCTTAGATAGGAAAGGTCAGGGGTGGAACCTAAAATAGAAAATATGTCATTTGTAGCTACTCTGTTATTGCACTGTTCACTGCGTGAGCGAACTGATGAAAATGGTTGGACAGCGAAAGTGCTGCCATTTTGACAGCTTCTGTCTAAATGTTCGACTACTCTCGTGTGAAGCAAACGGTAAGTCCTACCACTGCAGCTCGATGCACAAAGTGTACAATAGAACTTATAAACGAGAGGTCTTCGCATACCGGCAGTATGTTTGTCGTTATGGTGAAAGAATGATTTGACGGAAAATTATTGGCTAAAATGATCTTCAAATGAACTTGTTTTAACTATCCTGACATATTTTAGCAAGGAATTTACGGATAACAGACTGGACTAAAACTGTAGGGAAGTAATTTTGTTGGATATGAGAAATTAAAACGAAATACAGCATGCAAGTTCTGGTCGCCACACTTCTCAAGACAAAGTATTATGAGTTTTTCTTTGTGTCTGTGTGTGTGTGCACTCCAGGATATATATCTTAGGCCGGCACCCGACACTCCCTCATCACTATTTGCACGAGCGTATATACAATAAAAGTAGACACAAATGATGGGTTTTGGGACTCTAAAAGAATCCTTCAGAGGTATTCTGCCTCTCCGCTGAACCGGAGAGTGCCAGCTAAAAAATATTTCTTCTTGTGCTTAGATAAGCTGCAAGTCTCTTATGTCCGGAAGTGCCCAGAAGACCCCCGATGCTTTCTTAAAGGGTCTCGGATCTAGATAATTAGAAGCCAATTTTATAAATCTTTTGTTCCTTATGTGGGACTTAGGAAATTAAAGATGAAGGGAGCTTCTGGGCGGTACCTTCCAGGATATATTCCAAGACTTGGTTAGGTTAGGATAGGGTATTTTTTCTTTCTTTCGACCTTTCGTCAAATTTGCAGTCCCGCACTTGCAGTGTTACAAGAACAGGACCCAGATAAAAATCAACGTTCTAAACTGTAAAGTATAAGAGCAGGACCGAGTCAACATTTGAGGCCCTGCTCTCGTAACGGTATCAGACAAGACTGAGACAAAATTCCAAGTCCTGAGCTTATATAGGAATCCGAATAGGAATTAGTAAATAAAGAAGTTCGCTCTAGTATAGGAATAAGAGCAGAACTTAGTCAAAATTCCAAGTCCCGCTCTTGTATAGGTACGAACTTCCAACTTTAATTCCTGTCCTTAATACGCTCCTGAGCCAGACTCAGCCTCCCCCCCCCCATTTAGACATCCTGCTCTTGTATCGCTGCAAGTCCATTTTGTGCTAACATCGAAGGCCTGTTCCTCTACAGGATTAAAAACTAGGCTTGGCTTCCAAAACGTAATGAATCTTGCTCTTGTTTAGGGACATGAATAGACTTAAAACTTTATGCAGACTATCGATCTGGTCCTTGTAGGCCTTGTTGGCAGGGTTAGCAATAAAAATGATCAAGAGACTTGACCCAACTCTAGGGATCTGTTCCTCCGGTCGGGTTGCGAATTAAAGTAAAAATCTGATGATCCCCTCCTATTCTCTCGGTAAGTACAAGAGATCTTTAAAAGTAATAAGGTCCGGCCGAAATGAGCTGGAGCTTAGTCTGTTCTATTGACAAGGAGGAAGAAGCTTTCTGTTGCTATAGAGATCTCAACTTCCGAAAAAGGTAAATTTTGGCATTCTACAGGCTCCAAGCCGAAGATCTGCTAGTGTGCTGCTTACCTGGACCTCTCTCTTTTGGGTCGAGAGAGAAGCGAGGACCTCGCTACCACGGGTACCATTGACTCCCTACTCAAGAAGACTTCTGGCACCTTCCTAGATACTGAAGGCACTATGTTACCCAGAAAAATAAGCATCCAGATATAGCACTACTAGTAGTGCCCTAATCGGGCTGAGCAAACGATACCTACTGTATGTAATAGACTATTAATTCTCCCGGAAAGATCTCTTTGGTTTGACCAGCCTCCGCCCCGTTATAGACCAGTAACTCGGATACCGTAGCCATACCGGCCTCCCAGTGGCCGTATCTCTGAACATCATAGACCGTCTCAACTCGCGACACTTGACCGTCAGTAGTCCCGATATCACCCGGGCTTAAGGGGAGCACCCCAGATTTTTTGCTACTTTTTTATTTACAGTTCGATTGCAACGAAATTTGCACACAATATGTAAAATCAAAAAGAAAATCTTTTTGTTATAAAAGTTTTCCCGTTTTTTCTTTCGTTTTCTTTTTATCGTCGAATTTTGGGGGCGGTTTTCAGGGTAAACTTGCATTTTTCTACTGCTCTTATGAATATCTAAAAAATTGTGATGTCATAGGTACATATACGTAGGTATGCGACGTCACACAATAATATGACATTATGCTTACTAAAAACGCATCATCACCTACAGTTTTTATGCTTAGAGAGAAACGAAGACAGTTTTTGGAAAGAGAAATTTGATAACTAAAAGAACTATAAAATTATTTTTTTTTTTAATTTTTGTCCCAGATTTTTTCAGGCTAAATATCGAATTTTTATATTGTATATTTTACCGGATTTTTTTTCAAATTCATCTCCTTACATTTTTAAAATTGGGTCAAAAATCAAATAGAAAACGTAATTTGATAGTTTCACAGCTATGGAATGCTTCTTTCCAAAAGTGTCTTTGTTAGTCTCGTAACATGAATATTAATTGAGATGGACGCGTTTTGAATGGCGAAAAATGAAATTTTACAGGAGCAGCAAAAAACTAAAATAAAAAGTTATAACATGTATCTTTTGTTGTTTATATATGTCCTATCATGCTAAAAATGTCTCTGCTTATGAAATAAGGTGTTTCCAAAAACAAAGCAATTGGAAGTTATGAAAATCTAAAAAATTGTGACGTCATACATATACGTATGCGACGTCACACAATAATATGACGTTAAGCATTTTTTCCCATTGCGATGAAACTTGCACATTACAAGTAAAATAATAAATGAAAACTTGCACATTACAAGTAAAATAATAAATGAAAACTTGCACATTACAAGTAAAATAATAAATGAAAACTTGCACATTACAAATAATATAATAAATGAAAACTTGCACATTACAAGTAAAATAATAAATGAAAACTTGCACATTACAAGTAAAATAATAAATGAAAACGTTTCTCTTCTTTGAAAATTTCCTTCCCATTTTTCAATAGGAATAATACCGTATATTCAAAAGCTATAAATCAACTTCTTTTAGCGAAATCAGATAAGTTGAAAATTTCACGAAAATACATAGGACACCCCTAAAAAATGAAAATAATCAGAAAATGGGAGAATTTCATGGAATAATATCTATTTCATTTTTGACTTTACGTATACTTACAAAGTTTCAGCCAAATCGGTCGACTTTCAAAATTTACCTCACCCGCAGGGGGACCTATTTACAGGTATTCCAATGAGACCAGGGATACAATTTTTTTGCCACAGATCCCCCTTCATCTAAGGATCAAATTTCACTAAAAAAACGAAAATGCCAAATTTTGATCATTTTTCCTGGGGTGCTCTCCTTAAGGGAAGTCTACCGGTACCTGAAGTCTACTGGGCCGAACCCCCTAAAAAGTTTAGGGGATGTTCACTTTGGAGAGTGTTAGATGCAAAACTCGTCAGTTCAGTCGGTGCTTCGTGCCCTGGTCTATTGGGCTTTGGAATTCATTGCCGGCAGCAGCTTCCGATCGTGTTGGCGAGCAGGCGTTTAAGTCAGCAGTTAATAGCTTCTGTTGGATTTTCTTTAGCAGCGTTTCGGGCTTCCCGGCGTTGCAAACTGCTTCATTTGGGTTGTACTACCTGTACGTGGCGGCCCGGGCGTGAAATTTAATGATAATAATTAGGGTAGAATAGTTAACTTGAATCCCTATCGCATGCATAATGTGTTTTTAAAAGCAGATTGGGGCACTTACAGACTATAGTGTACTTATTACGGAGATTATAGTACATTTCCAGTTAAAACTAAAGTACTTAACAGCTTACAGATTACTTATGGAATATCCTAATAAGTTAAGCATATATATCGTATTAAAGATACTCTGAGTCTGCATGAGCTCGCTAGACTTAGAAAGCCGCGCTCAGACCCAGCCCTTGCGCCAATCTCTTTCGAGGAAAATACCAATGTAGGAGACTCGCCTTAAGAGAAGAAAACGGGACAAAACCGTCGCCTGGATCAGCCCGTTAAGGATCCATCCATGGCAAGAAATCCCCCCCCCCGCCCCAGAAGCGTAAATCTCTCCCCTGCGAGGGTCCCACCTCGCAGCGACAGGGCTCCCCCACCCAAGTGGACCCTCAGCACGCCGAGGCGTGATCCGGGCTCTGCAAGGAATAGAGAAGATCCCTTCCTTCCTCAGGCAATTCCCGTTCCGAGAACGCGTCCCGGGTCGTCCCGAGATCAACTCGTAGGGATAGAGTAACCGACATCGTTCCGTGCTTTCAGTGGTGACCTGAAGCTCCAAGAACAGCTTATATTCTCCCAAATAAAATGTACCTAACGAGAACCTCGTAGAAAATGGAACTGACCCCCGCGTTAGTGGGAGGAGTTCCTTATTGAGTAGAATTATGCCCGTAAGTATCTTAAGTTCTAAGCACCATATCTGGCTGGAAATAAGGCACGAGCATTTCTAACTCTATACGGCTCGGCCTAACGTAATCGCTCAGACGTACGGTGCAGGGAAAGAGACGAAAAACGAAAAGAGAAGAAGACAGAAGAAAGCGAACACTTGTGGGGGGGTTCCCTTCCGTGGGCCCCCACACGCGAGCAGATAGGTGTCCCACCCTTGGGATGGGTCGCTTACCACTATTCGGCGGCCCACCTCGCGGAACAGAAGGGGAAATACAGAGGACCTAACTCTACAAAACTAACTTTCTCAGGAGGAACTGCGGCCAGATGCTGCATCCTCTGCGGAGAAGGCACTCGGGATCCTAGGGTGCGTGATGCCCAGACACGTCTGAATATAATAAGAATAATGATTACAGACGCTAAGAAAGAGCGTTACTGATTTGTGGTTCCACGGCAACAATTAGTGCTGATTTGTGAGGGCCAAGTATCCTCACGGACGTTGTGCGTGTGTTACAATTGCTAACTCACCGCTCCAAGCACCCTTCGGCTTAGCTTGCCTGTACGAGCGTCGAGCTATAACATAGCAACTAAGGCGAAATCAGCGTCCAAGCCTTGGTTAAAGTGGAAATAGGAGACCTCGTCTTGCCTTCAATATTCATGAGGCGTCATCGGATAGACCTTTTGTGGTCTACGCAGACATGCTTCCATGCTTTTGTCAGGAGGTGGAAAAAGAGGTCAGCTAACTGCTCCCGACTAACAGAGGATCGACTTTTGTGACGGATGGAAAAACACTTGGATAGGCAATGCTTCGTTTAGACGGTTGAATAACAGGATAGTTGAGCCGAAGAGCGTTCGTGAAGCGCTGAGCTACGAATACGGGACGACAGGTAGCTGTAGAGAGGGAGCCTGGTGGAATATACTGACTGTGGAGAGGCGCAGAGCGTGCGGTAGAAGAAATCTGCGAATTACCGGTAGCTAAAATGGAACGCAGTTCCGCTCTAGCTGCCTCAATAGAAGAGAGAAGTTGGTCCGAGGGGGTTAGCCCTAAGCATTCGCAGTGGACCCAAGGGTACCACCTTGGTACAGGAAGAAAGGCACGCCTGTGTCCGAGATTTAAATTGAGTATCTGTAAGAGGCCGCCGACACCAGCGGCAGGTGACAGGTAGATGCTGGAGTCAATCTCGTAACTACTGGAGGCCACTGCGGACGCGCATGGACAACCATACGATAGTGTTTGACTTAATCATGGCACGAAATGATTGTGTTGTGGGTTGCACGGAGTTGAAGAATTCCTAGATTGGTTTGAGAGTCAGAGGGGAGATGGAATACTCATCATGAAGGTCGTGCACTGGCCAAAGTGGAGGTTTAGCTCGAATTCTTTGCGTAGAGAAACTCAAAAGTGAAGTTGACTCGGGTTGAACGCAGAGACCTCACTCCTTGCCAACACAGTGCCAGTTAGTCTGGGCGTTGTTGCTCGATTTTTTCAAATAGGAAGTAATTCAATGCATCTTATCTGGAAAATAAGGCATCGGAGATGCTAAGAAGGTATAAGCGACCTTCCTTTCAAAGTCTTAGAGACGTGGTTGTGCCCTCGACCTGACGAATCGGAGTCCCAAAACAGTCCAGACCTGTATCTTTGGACAGTCCAGGGCGATATTCTAGCCGAAAACTCTCAGCGGAGGAAAGAAGTAGTCTACTTGGTTAAGATCTGATTGAGAAGTAGGGAGGATTCTCGGTTGGGGCCTTCATGTTTCCACGTACACCTCTTCGATAGAAGGTAGGACTTCTTCCTGGAGTCCAAGCGAGCTATGGAATCGGACTCGCAGAACTTAGCTAGTAGCGCATCTGAGCTCCGTGCTCAGGCCGCCGAAATAGAGATAGAAAAATACGAACTAAGCTTTGGTCATTGAAAACTCGAGCCACTCAACTTCCAAAGGTGTTGGGATACAGACAGCGACAGCGTGAACTCACGAGACAAGCATGAGTTTAGAACAGCTGTAAAGGAAGCAGGGCACTCTTGATTTATCATGGTTGACTAGGTATAGAACCACAAGGATAGATTACAGGCAAATAAACGTAACGGTTCGGTACCGACCAACGCGAACAGCACTTAAGACAGACGGGAAGTGCCTAGCAGCCCTGCTTGCCGCTGTGTTACTGTTTATGTCATCAGGAACAGGGTCAGTGACTTAGTGGAGCCAAGTGGCATGAAAGGACAGATCTATATTTCGTTCTACCATTCTCTAAATACGGTCAGAGCTTTAATACGAACAGTAGTTAGCTCAGGAGCTTCGAGGTTGTTACCTTGGGACCGTACAGAACAGATGCCTCGACTCCAAGAATCAGATAGCGCTAGGCAGTCTATACGGTTGTCAGAACAAGTTAGGTGTTATGTGACAACCAGAGATCCTATTTTCAAGACAGGGCGTGATAGCTGGCGGCGATGTAGTGACTAGGGAACCAATGACCCTCTAGGCTGGAACCTAGATGCGTTCACCAGTCCTGTCCAAGGTCTCAGGCCTGTTGGCTAATATGCGCAACAGGATATAGGGAACGCGTCTGTGGGCATCGACCATCCAGACTCCAGCGGGCGCAGTGCCTGCACGGTTACCTTCAGGACATAACAGCAGCATTCCTTCTATACTGCGGTGATACTGCCTGGGGCAGGAGCAGCAGCAGCTCGACATGCTATCCAGCTCCTCCTTGGATGATAGGCCCAATAGCGTCGTGGGACCGTCAACTCCAGCCCTGGTCTAGTATCTCAGGCCTCAGGGTAGGTATGTATCAGTTTGCTTGCAGTAATTCAGTATTTTTTATTTCTCTCATTTTTTAGATTTTTTATAAGTTTTTCAAAAAATTTCCCCTCTAATTTCATTCCTGAGTGTTTTTCTTTTTTCCAGATTTTTCTAGCCTTGTATTTATTTTAATAAGCTCAAGGATTGCTGGTGGGAAGTGGTGTAGAGTACGCCGGGTTGGGAGAGAGGTCTGAAGAGAACTTCTTGCGATTCCGGCACAGCGGGTGTGAAGAGTGCCGCTCGCCATGACAGGTTGACTGGTGGAGGTTGCGGCAGCCACCAGCAGTCAGCCGGTCGCTTCTGCTCCTATTGGCCAGCCAGTGTTGACGTCAGTCAGCCGGCCGCCTATATTGGCCAGTCGGTGATGACGTCAGGCCTCCGACGGCTGCCGTCAGCTGGCTGAGCCGTGTGGTGGGTTCAAGCCTCTATACTGTGATTTTAAGGGTGAAACATCGCTCGTTTAACACCCACCTCCGTTGGTCAGCCTGACCTACGGACAAAGACACATTACTGGGTATATTTATGGGTGTATGGTGTCAAGGAGCGGAACGTGGAGAACTATTATTGCCTACATTTAGAAGTAAAAGTCACCGTTACCACAACAAAGGCGTTATCACTGAGGAAGAAAGGACATATACCGTATATATATTATGGCGATAGACATGTGGAATTCATGTACGAGGGTGTTCTCATACAGGATCTGAAGAAAATAATAGCTATTGCAACGAGAGCTGTCGTGGTGCCTGGGCCCCGGGGTATGCATAGCCGTACCTTATGACGTGCGTACTGTAGCTAGTATGCGACCTGTCTTCATCTCAGCAAGACAGTCTGTCAGGAATCCTAGAGCGCGCAGGTTTTCTGCGCTACAGCCTGTTCCAGCCCGTAAAGAGGCGGGCACGTGTCTCCTTCTGCAGACTCAGTTGTACCAATTTACCAGCAGCAGGTTTACGTCTCGCTGTTTGAGTGGTGCCCCAAACGTAGCCCGCTACAGACAACTCCGCTCCCGTATACGATAGGGCCTTCCCTTCCATTTTTTAATAACCTTGAGCAATTCATGCTCCTAGGTGAGAGTAGACTATTTTAAAGGCCTTGAGCGCCAGATTTGGCGCTCCTTGGTGGAGTCAGCTATTGGGAGCGGGGCTGGAGCGTGCAGTCTGGATAAACCTCGTGTCTATCACCGCTTCACTTTTTTGTCGAGACCGTTTCAGCTTCCCTGGCGATCCTGAAGCCTGAACAGCCCAAAGGGGTCGAAGTGCCGGAGCGAAGACCGTGTTGGGGGACAGTCCGCCCTGGGCACCGCTCACTACATCATCTCCAGTATGAAGGGTAGAGCCAAGATGCAGTAACCAACCTGCCCACCTCCAGCTGACGACCCGAGAGGCACCTCTCCCAGCGCATCGAGGCTGCTTCAGGATTGCTCAAAGTGAGCTACGGCTAGGGACTCGCAACTTGGTCGGGGTATCACGGCGGCCTGTTAGCTACTTACGACCAGACCCGATATGTACATTCTCGGCCATTATACTAGGCCATCGTGCATTCTCGGCCGTTTTATTAAGCCATCGTGTATATGTAAGTTATCGGCCGTTATACTAGGCCATCGTGCAGTCTCGTCCTTTATATTAGGTCTTCGTGCATATGTAATTTATCGGCCATTATACTAGGCCATCGTGCATTCTCGGCCGTTTTATTAGGCTATCGTGTATATGTAACTTATCGGCCGTTATACTAGGCCATCGTGCAGTCTCGGCCTTTATATTAGGTCATCGTGCATATCTAAGTTACCGGCCGTTACACTAAGCCGTCGAGCATAGTCAACCTCTCATCGTGCATCTTTATTCAATCTCTGGGCCATTATACTGGGCCGTAGTGCATAGCGAATTTTGGGCCTGCTATGGGAAAAGTATCGTTCGTGGTCAGGTGGTGCGGTTTGGAGTTCAGGGGCGGGTAGAACGTACTATGCAACTGCAACAACTAATTGAGCTGCCACTGCCGCACCGCACGTTCCGGCCACACAAGGCACCCTTTGCTCCCAACCGATTCCGGTCTCACCTAACTTTGCTCTGCCCTTACTCTCTCTTCAACCTCA
>LQNS02276927.1:7952450-7967378 GCA_001587735.2 Parhyale hawaiensis | reverse complement strand
AGCGTGAACCCATCGCCAAGCGCAAGTGAATTCTCCAACTGCTACTCAATATGATTTTCTAGCAGCTCTAGCTTATTCACACCTGGCCTCAATTCAACACCGTCATACACATATCAATCATTGTCATTCTAATTCATTTAGTAATATTTTATTGTGAACTTTATAAAATATTAAAAATAGTTTTACAATTTAAAGTAGAGGAACTAAACTGGAATATTCCAAATTCAAGCTTCTTCTTCTTGAATCAATTTTTCTGAGGTTCTTGAGAACAAGCCTTCATGATCTCAAGTCTGCACCTTCATTCAATTTCACACTATCACTTTCTGATTGTTCTAAATAACTATGCTATTCAATTCTTTTGCAAAATTCACAACTTTCAGCATGTAGCCTACCTACTAAATTTGCTTGATCTGGAATATTTCTGAAACATAGGAGAAAAAGAAACACAAATGCCCAAAACAAACGAGCTAGGGAACTCACTCAGGAAGGGAATGGACAATTCTCCCACACACCAATTCACAATTTGTGGAGCCCCAATGAATATCTCAAGGCACAAAGTGTCGGCCATTTTTCAAGGATAAGGGCGGTGAGTTCCAATTATCAAAACGTTGTTCACATGAGTTTGTTGAAAGCAAAAAAGTCCTATAATTTGACACACTTGCACTCCTGTGATAGCAAGAAAAATACTGACTTGGACCTGCAAAATACCTCACAGTAACCCAACAAAAGCAAAATACTGTACATGTCCATTATCCATTTCACCGATGATGAAAAGGTGAAGACATTTGGTATACACCCATGAATTAAGCAGTTGTGAGTGTTGTATTATCAAATTCCCTGGTATACACCAATTGTAACAGTATATCCTAGGGGCTACAGGAGGTATGTGCCTCACCATCCATAGCAGGGTCGGGATGGAGCAAATGATTGCTGGACGGTGTTAGAAGGAACAAAAGATTACATGAAGTAGACTCTACTGCAAAGATCATATGAAGTGCACTGGAGCTCACTATAAATAAACAATATATATACACACACATACAGAGAGAAAGTTCAATAATAGGTATATAACGGTATCTATCAAGTATTACCAGCGTGCAGTAACTATAGAAGGCCAAAGCTAAAGATATAGTAATGTTCCAATGAATTATTTTGCAATGGTGGAGCGGGAGGCAGAACAGGTACCTCTGTAGAACTCAGAGCCGCGCCGCCACTGGCACATCCGCTTCAAGGATGTTCAATCATCACAGTCAATTGACAGGTAAGATACTCCACTTTTTTCTTTGTTCCAGCAGTTTATTTATTTTCAAATTAGTTCTAGAACAAGTTACACTTTTGAGTAGGTACAGGACCACGTATGAAATCTCGGCCTCTCAGGGAGTTAACTAACCTACATGCGCTCCCAGCTTCAGGCTTTTCTACCTGGAGACATATAGATAAATAGCCTTTTCTTTGGCTTCGGCTGTTTATAAGTTCCCTGTCAATGAAGGAAAAGACAGGGTCAGTCGATTATAAGGTAGGTACTGACAATGCTCCAAAACAGGGAGTATTAAGAGAATTGGTTCTTTCTTCATGGCCTTGAGTTCAGCGGCTACAGTACGCTATTAATGCTTGATTTCGATGGTCTGCTCTATATGCTTAGGCGAGTCCTTTACCTAGTTCAGACTGAACTAGCCAGAGTTGCTAGCTACATTTTTGATTCCGATAATAAAGCTCACTACTATCTCTTCCCTACAGCAATAGCCAGAATTTAAGGCCTGTTGGCTTCTGCTATGTCAGCCTTGCGTGGTTTCTCACCTTCGTAGTGGGTTCTCCTACCAAGACAGGAGCCCCGTTTATATTTCAGATATAAGCCGGATTTTTTATGATCCTTCCCAGCCTTGCCTTTTTTTAGCCATCCTTAATTAACACTTACCAAAGTTTGGAGAGGGCTCTTACTCCTCTTGTGACCGAGAAGACCGGCAGGGTCAAGCCACCTCAACCGAAGAGGATATCAGCTCTTTTTGTGTGAGTCTTCTGTTCCACAGAAGAGTCAGGCAAACTGGATTCTGGTCGCATATGAGGCCTCCTACCTCTTGAAGTAACCGGCTGGTGATTTCCCTTCCCTCCTTCTGTGAGCGACAAGTATATAGCTACTGTGTTTTGGACCCCCAGGATAGGATACTAGTTAGGTCAATCTAGGAGTTAGGAAGTGATAAGCAAAATTTGTTTTTTAGCTCAGCTGCAGAATTCAGTACTGGGTCTAGGGTAGGAAGTTTGATCTCATATTCTTGTAATTTATGCTGGCCGGATTTCATACATTGGCCAGAGCTTGCCCTTTCATTCTGCTGGGATAGGGTTTTCTAGCCTATTCCTACATAGCCAGGTTCAGTGTTGGCTGAAGAATCTGACAGTAAGAGTTAGGTTTCTTTAGTTAGCAGAAACGCTAATAGGGAGTGTCTCCCTACTAGGATTTGAAACTTAGATTGTCAGCTGCGCGACAGTCAGCACAATATTCTAGACTCTCGATGATGAGTCTAGTGGTGAGCCCAGCCTCCCTTCTGGGTTAGGGTCAGGTTCATCTTTAGGCGGATAGATGAAGAAATTGTTAATGATTTTTATTGGCATTGTTCTCCTGCAGACTGGAGGGGCTGATTTTCCTGCCGAATATGAAATTAGGCTAGCCTAGGGCAACTGAAATTGGAGGTTAAACTTCCCCGTCTCGCACTGAAGAAGCTGATATTCTCTGCTCCTCTCCAGCCGAGGTGGCTTGAGCTAGCCGGTCTTTTTCTCAGTTACAGCTTACAAGAGGAGTAAGAGCCCACTCTAAACCTTGGTAAGCGTTCAAGATGCCTAAAAAGCA
This sequence comes from Parhyale hawaiensis, assembly GCA_001587735.2. Classification (NCBI taxonomy): domain Eukaryota; kingdom Metazoa; phylum Arthropoda; class Malacostraca; order Amphipoda; family Hyalidae; genus Parhyale; species Parhyale hawaiensis. Next base: position 7,964,536 of record LQNS02276927.1, on the reverse strand, counting down.
AAGCAACAATCTTAAAAAAATCCGGCTTGTACCTGAAATATAAATAACGCTCCTCTCTCGGTAGAGAAACCTACCCTTACCCCCCCCCCCCCGACTTAGGCGACAAACTAACTCGGGATTGATATATAGCCCTGGTAGCAGAAGCTAACGGCAACAAGCTACAAATTCAGACAATTGCTGTAGGGAAGAGATAGTAGCGAGCTTTTGTGATGTTGGATGGTGAGTTTCCTACTGCTGCGCAATTGGGGAGGGCTCAGCGCGGAGCTGGCATCAGTCCCGCATTTTATGTCGTAGAGTTAGCATGTAGTTTCGTGAGGTGCTGAGAGAATGTGGTAGAGACTAACTACAGGTTTGTGACGCACATTAGGTAACAGCCACTTAGAAGGCTAGCTAGCCGGATTTCATGTTAGTGTTGGGCTTATGATATAGTTAGAAAATGGCGCAGTTACCAATTAAGAGCGATGTGTGGGACTGATAGGCTTATGATGATGTAACAGAAACTGCCGACTAACCAATCAAAACAGCACAAAATGGCAGACTATCAGGAAATACGGAGGCACCTGACACATCAGAGCGGTGAGCAGGCCAAACAGCTCGGTGGCGTACGGGATAGGGTATGAATATGGCTGAACTAAGTGTTAGGTTAAATAAAAATGGAGGATTATCAGAAATATCAATGAAACTCCAAAATTAGGAACGCAGCTACTGAAGTCAAGAACCAGACATGGGAGGAGCCTGCGAGGTCATAGGGGTATAGGCAGGGCGGTGGAAGTGAAGTTAGCTAGAGGGCAGGGTTAACCTTTGACCCCAAAAGTGGTGATTTGGGGATGCTACCATCTACTTTCTTCCGATTCCATGCTTCTCTACTGATCTTACATATGGTACATCTTTTCTTCTTAGTCTTTCCTCCAGACCTGTTTCTGTGCACACTCATCCTTGTATTGGAAAATTTTCTTGCATGGGTTCCAAGTGACTATCGACATATTATTTGTCTTTCTTCCTCTGTGACATTTTTTTTGCGCGGAAAAGGAGGCTCAAATTATTGACTATAACTAAAGCGGGCATTACACGAGCCAGCTGATGGCAGCTTTTTGTTGTCAGCCATGGAAACAAATTGCATGAAAGCTGTGAATGATACAGGGTTGCGATCACACGGGCCGCAGAAGTGTTGGCATGCAGCACACTCCCAGTTTTAGTAATGTCTCATGAATAGGAGGTTTAGTGTGCCGTCGTTTCGTCGCAGCTGCTGCTGTTATCAAACGAAAGCGGCGAGAGAGAACCTGGGCTCGTGACTTCATGAAACTGACTGAAAGAAGCTCCTGGTCTCCAGTGGGCGACAACCTACCTCAACGAACGCTTGCGGGCAACTGAGGCTGTTGCGGTGCATGTTAGCACTTAGCAGTGCACCCAGTGAGGTATTTAGTTTATCCCAAGATCCTGCTCCAAAGTTTCCCAAGATTCAAGTAAAAATCCCAAGGTGTAGTAAATTAGAAAAATATTCAAGTAATATAATACGTACTTATGTTGCTTTAATCATGATATTCCTCTTCATCAGTGTCTACAAATAGAGTGATAAGTGTTTTGAGCGATTGTGTTGCTTTTTTTTATCAAGACGATGAGTGATATTCACAGATGATTGTGCGCTATGAGTTTGTTTTATGCTTTACGGTACCGATACATTGTGCTTCGGTAGTGCCGACCGATTCACATTTTTTAGTGTGAATTTGCAGCGCTTGCAATAACAGGCACCTTTATTTTGTTTGTCCAGTTCAAGCCAGTTTTTGAATTCACGTTCAGTTAGCCACTCAGCGGTAAAGGTTTGGGATACCATTTAGCTTTCTTCATCGAAGACGATTCAATTTTAAAGGGCAAACAAAAATGGAATCAATTCTCTGTTAAATAAGCTCACCACAGCACTTAGTGCAAGCACAAAATACGGCAAAATCAATCGAGCAACTGGCGCGGAAACCAATATAATTAATGAATTAAGGTTACAAAATATACAGATACAAAACCACAATCGTCTGTTGAACAGTAAAAGGAAACAAACCAGCCGTCATATGTGGCCTCCAACCATTCCAAAAGTCGCACCCAACCTCCTCAATTTTGAACAGCAAACTAGGTTGCTACCTTCGGGCTCCAAACACGATGTTAACTTCAAGGTCTGCCTCAAGGTTGCGACCTTTTCAAGGTTAATTTTGAGAAGATCGGATCCTCTCTTAGCAGTTTCCATGACATCCAATTTCATAACCCTGTGAAGAAACTTGCTCAATGTTGTTTGCAGCAGTTCGTACAGGAATGGAGCTAGCGGACTTTTTTGATGTAATTCAAGAAGGAAGGGTTCAAGTTTTGTTGATATTAAAATGAATAATTTTAATCTTGCTAGCAAAAAAGGAAGGTTTTCTAAAGCATTGGCGACGGTCTCCAAACTCTTGTACAGTACTTCATTGTTTTCATTTCCTTAGAATTTATCGTCTTCACGTAGGTCATCAAGCATGAGAGAAAAGCAACTATTCTTGTCGCTCCACTCCAGTTTTCCAACCCCTGAATTTCTATAAACTTTCGAGGAAAGGCCGATGACCCGTTGGCTCTTGTAAAATCAGCCCGGCATGCAAGGGAGTCCTTGAAAACGTAATAACCAGCTCGCAGAAACTCTGCACGTCCCAAGGACACTTATTGATCCTGTTTTGAAAGCATTATGGACCACATGTATGCCATAGGAACCAATATTGAGTAACTTGTAAGGAGTCTCAGACATTTCATCTTCTAAAAGTTTGAACAATTTTCAAATTACTGTAGGGCCATCCATCCCTAACTGGATCACTTTTTTTGAAGGTGACTCAACTAGGTAGGCACTCTTTCAAAGCTACAAGCAAGTTTTCAGCATTAGCATGGCCTAAGTAACAAGAGCCTATAGGTACCATATGTACTTTGTCGGAGCCATGTTGTCCATGTTGCGTATATGCAGATTCATTTGACGCTTTTGAGCTATTTTGTTGAAAGATTCGTCGAACTGTAGCACAAGCAAATTCGCATATACAGCAGTATCAATGGCTTTTTCACGATAGCATTTGCCCAGGTCGAAAGTGACAGAGTAGCCAGTTTTATTCTTTGACATTCTGAAGTTTTTGGCAATCTCACCATCTAGAAACATTATATTTCAAAAATCTCCCCTGTGGGCTACTGGTCTGAACGGGCATGGTCACTGACAAGTATCAAGTAATGTATAATTTCAGTCATCGTAGTTGACTTTCTCATACGTAGGGACTAGGCAAACAATGAGGGCTGCCATTCAATTGCTTCACTAAGTTCTGTTCGCTGCTTCCACTCCTTGACCTTGACTGGGAGTCTCACGGTGCTCGTTAGGGCTTCGTATCAGCCGAGTGCTGCCGCATTCAACTGCTCACATAAGCCTATCCATCCTCCTCATACCCCTGCCCCTCTCCAGAAAGGTCTTAGAACCACTCATAGCCCCTCTCTCATACCCTGCTCCAGCCCCAAAACCACTCCCATCCCCCTATCAAACCACCCACGCACCACACTCCCTCTTTATCACCTCTATGAAAGAGTCCCTTTCCCGTTCATATGTACTACACTCAATAACCACATATTCCGACAATCTCATCCTCTCCCAACTCACATAACGTACACTACTTACTGCCCCATGAATTCCACCTATATATTCTTTCATTTACACCTAAGTTCACTTCCAAAACATCCATCGTAAAACTTCTGATGCCTAGGACATTCCTTCCTTCTACACCAAACAAGGGTTGCCTTCCTTGCCAATCCCTCTTTCCCCTTTCGCAAGCCAATTTCCTCAACTTTCCTGTTGATATCCCCCTTCCACCTCATCACCTCCCAGTCCAGGTCCTCACCTCTTTTACTAACCATCCTCCAACCATTTGTAACATCCCTCACTAACGGCACTCGTCATATAGCCTGGTAGCTAATTACATTTAGCCATAAATCTCCTATACCCAGATGCTCACTTTCTTCACCCATTTTGCCTCCGCCATTTAATCAATCCTTACCTCAAAGTTTAAACATCCCTACATTATTTTTTCCCAGAATGCACTCCACCCATGTCCTCCCCCACTGCCTCCACACCTACATACTTATTTGCCCCCAATGCCACCCTTCCCATCAAGTTCTGAACAACTTCCAACTTGTCTGAGATCTGCACACTAACTGGCAAAGTATCTAGTCCATACATCAGACTTGGAACTGCCATACCTTTCCAAAGTCCCCTTATATTTGTTTGCCATCACTTTTCCCACACTTGCCAATCTCTCACATCGCTCAAACGCTCTGCTAATTTTCACATTCAGAGACTCAGTCATTCCCAACTCATCCACAACCATACCCAAATATACTTGTACCTGCTTGTCCTATGTATATCCTCACCTGACGGAGCCCAGGTGTGTGCAGTTCCCACCTCCCCATTCACAACCAACACCTGACACTTAGATTTACTAAACTTCACTCTGAAATCCCTCTCAAACCCAGATATCACATCCAATGCCGCCTGCAAACCCTCCACACTCTCACTCATAACATCATCTGCATACATTAATATCTCAAGTTTATCTTCCCCCACCTAAACACCCCTTCCCCACGTGTTCACCCGCACAGCCAACTCCTCAGTATACAGACCAATACGTAAAGGGGACAAGTGATGGTGCAGAAGCAACTACCGGTACAGTAACAGAGGCTGCAGATGCTACTGTTGCTGAAACAACACTCCTATTTTTTTGCCTGAATATCTGCAGTAGATTAGGCTGCACAGAGTGCCGTGTAAAAGATGTGCGGCAGAATAGAGGTGTTGATATGGCAGTAGTAACACTTATGCCAAGCCTGAGTGAGCATCAAGGGTATGCGTGAGAACGACAGACAGCAAATAGAAGGTTGTGTGGAGAGCTTGTGAAATTACAGAGAGAGGACTCTACAGTCGGGAAAAACATATTGTGAGTTTTGTTGATGTCAGCCCATCACTGGATAGGAACATGTATGCAATGGGTGCACCTGAACGATTGGGGGGTAGAAGTAGACAAGTAGTCCAGAGAAGGATAGAGAAAGTAGTCAGGGCAGGCCAGTTTAGGTACAGGATGAGGGGTGACGAGCAGTGCAGAAGTAGTGCCTTGGTAAATAGTGAACTGCGCATAAGATGTGTGAATGTGAGAGGATGGCGACCTGGAAAGCCTGAAGATGAGTGTAAGGAGATGAAAGTGCATGGAATGATGCGGTGGGAGTCACAGAGACACACCTACGTGCAGATGCTAGAGTGGGCAATGAAGAGTATGACCTGGTGTGTAAGGGGAGAAATCTACAAGAAGTCAAAGGTAAGGTTTGGCTCTCATGGTGCGAAAGAACGCTGGTCTAGAATTAGAGGTTCTAGATGTACGTAGAAGTGCTATGAGTGAGGATGTGCTTGCTGTGAAAATGGAATACAGGTGTGAGTCTGAGAAGGTAGTGAAAAAAGGGAGCCTGGTGATTGAGGTGTGCTACATGACTGTTCAAGGGGAGAGGGCAGCAATTCAGAATAGAAGCAGGTATGCATGCAAAGAATGGTGTGAGACCATTCAAATGTGCCTGTAATGATTATGGGAGATATGAATGGACACATAGGTATTCTAGGGGAAGCAACGAATGGTATTGGTGAATTGTTGAACGAGTTTGCATACGAGATAGGTTTAGAAAATTTAAATGTGATATTAGCTGAAGGTGTTGTGTAACATGGTCAGCAAGGAATACACAGTCAGCCCTGGACTATGTGATAGTGAACGAACATGCTAGGGCACATGTGAGTAAGATCTGGGTAGCTAAACGAGGATGGAAAGTTTGATATTGTGACAGACCACTGTATGCTCGTGGTAGAGTATGACAGCCGCAAGGTAAAAAAAGAGCAAGAAAGAAAAAGACTAGGCGATGGAGACTGAGAGGGATACAGACTGGGAGTTATTTCAGTGTGAGCTGGGGGACATTTACTGTGATGGTGATGGAACTGATGAGATGAATGAGAGGTGAATGCGACAGCTGAGAGATGCAGCAATGACGACGATTGGCTTTGGGAGAAGAGGCAGGTGTCGAAAGAATAAGAAGGAATTGGCAGCCAGGTAGAGGAGAAGGGGACTGGGAGTGGATGTTGGAGATGAGCAGCGACTGTGTTTGCTCTTGTAAGCAGACGGTGCAGTGCTTTTGAGTGAAAGAGGTGAAGAATTGCAACAGATGCTTCATACGGCGAGTGGTTATGGTAGGAACTTTAATGTCAAATTTAGAAGTGAGAAGAGCAAAGTATTAGTTGTAAACTCAGCAGCAGATGATGAAAATAGGGCATGGCAGCTTGGGAGCCAGGACATAGGGTGAACGAGAGACTACAAATATTTAGGTGTATGGGTGGATGAGCTTCAGCAAAGTCCTGGCATTAGCTGGGCACCGTCAAAGGCCCGATATCTTTACTTGGGAGATGCGGGAGATCGTGACGTAAAACCGATTCGATTCGGTGGATGAGCTTGGGTGTGACAGAAATATTCATGAGAACGTGAGCAAGGCAAATAAATGGTTAGGTCTACTGTGTAGTGCGGCCCGCTTAAGGGCTTGCAAGTATGAAATTCTGAGAGAGATCTGGAAAGTGGTGGCTGTACCAGGTGTACTGTATTGTATGGGTGTTGTACCATGGAATGACAGTGATATCAGCAAACTAGAAGTGATACAAAGGTTGCAAGGGCAGCTCTCAGTGCACCTAGATGGAAAGCAACAGAGGCATTCAGAGGGGACTTGGGATGGAACACTTTTATGGAATGCATGGTGAAGGGTATGCTGAACTACAAAGAACGACTGGAACGTATGGGTGGTGGAAGGTGGGCTAAGAAGGTGCACCTGTGGAATGTCCGCAAGAGCAAATGACAAAGAGTGTATAGACGTACAATTGATGTTCGTGGCCTGTACGTTAGGTGGGCACACCAGGTACTTGGACTGGTAAGAGATGAGCGGTGAGTGCTTTTGGAAGTAGGCGAAGGTCTAGATTGGAGTATGCAGCAGTAGAGGAAAGAAATTGACAGGAGAGTGCAGACATAAGGACTGGATAAATGGCAAGAAGGTATGAAAGAAAAGTCAACTCTGATATGGTACAGAAATAAAGAATGTCCAAAGTATGAAATGTGCTATGATGGCAGTAGAGATAAAGACCGAGACCTGTTGTTCCAAGCATGGAAGTCGTGGGTGCCAGATGTGTGACTGGGGTGAGGATGAAAGTGAAGAGCATCTGATGTTGGAGTGTGTAGCATATTCACCGGAGCGAGAGGTGATGATGCAAGTGGTCCTGGAAGAATAGGGTGTCCAAGCATTGCGACTTAATATGCGGATGACAACTGCCAGCAACAGATGGTGCGAGTCCCCAGTAGAGAGGGCAATATTCTCGATTTGATTTTCAATAACGATGGAGAATTAATCGATGGCACAGCTGTGCCGAAAACGGCATAATCGGATCATGACTTGATCGTGGTCGCTTTAGAAACTCCATCTAGGTTGTGGAACAGCACAGGGGGATTCAAGAAATTTTGTAGTGGCTTCGACGGACTGAATTTTCTTCATCAGAATGTAGATTGGTCTGAAGTGAACAATAGAATTGGAGCCTTCTCCTGGGATGACGAAATAAGAGCAATGTCAGTCACCCAAATGTACCGATTCATCAGGGCCGCAGTTTTTAGAGTTCAGCACCGAAGTGGTTCCCAGGAGGAGAGTGAAAGCCGAAGATATTCCCCGCTGTAGACAAATATTGTAGAGGAAGCGAGTGAAGTTGAATAAAACGTTGGTAATGGCAGACGACTGTTCAGTGAAGACCAGGATAGCCAGCAAGATGCTAGCGATAGAGGGCGGGTTGCAGCAGTATTCATGGAAGCGGAACGAGTAGAAGACGAGCTAAGAGCGGTCGCCGCCATCAAAAGGAGCCCTAAATACTTTTATGGGTAAGCTCGTCGGAAGAATACATTGAAGGCGAGCATTGGACCTCTAGAACAGAATAGGGAGGCGATCACGGATACCATATGAATAGCCGACGCCCAGCAGGCTCATTTTGTGGCTGTTTTTACTGTTTAGTGAGCCAAGATACGACGGGGCCCAGGGCGAGCGTGGGGACGGTGAGTGGCCGGTGGAGCTCGGTGACATGGAAATCACTAGGCGTGATGTCGAGGCGGTCATGGGTGAAGTGTCGGCGGGGTCGGCGGCTGGACCTGACGAGATCCCGGCGATTCTACTACGTGAGTGCCGACATACACTATCGTTGCCTCTGCTGCTGCTGGGGAGAATATCGTTGACCACAGGGGAAATTCCTGCCAAATTGAAAATTGGTAAAATTACTCCAATTCATAAAGGAGGCCCAAAAGCTGCTCCGGAGAATTACAGGCCAGTTACTCTGACTTCACACGTTGTAAAGGTAATGGAGAGATTGGTGCGCAAAGCGTTGGTGGACTATCTGGAAGTGACCAATAGGACGAACGACAACCAGCACGGTTTCAGAATCGGTCGCTCGTGTGTATCACAGCTGGTGCAGCATCAACATCATGTTCTACCCATCCTGGAAGATGGGATGGATGCTGATGTTATTTATTTGGATTTTGCAAAAGTCTTTGACAAGGTTGATTATAATGTCCTTCTCAATAAATTGAGAGGTGTTGGCGTTGCTGGGTCTGTGCATAGAAGGATAGAGGAGTTCCTTACACATAGAACGCAAGTTGTCGCTGTGTCTGGAGTGGAGTCTAGAGAAGAGAAGGTAAGCAGCGAAGTGCCCCGGGTACAGTATTGGGGCCTGTTCTCTTCTTGATCCACGTGAGCGACGTTGACAGAAAGGTTCAGTATTCCAGAGTCTCCTCGTTTACAGACGACACTCGTTTAGTGAAAGGAGTGACTGTAAATGACGATCAACGGCGACAGCAGGAAGACTTGAACAAAATCTACAAATGGGCAACTGCGAATAATATGTCGTTCAATAAGAACATGTTCGAGATGATGAGATACTCACGAGACGGAGAGAAGGATATGAATGCTGAGTTCTACACCGCACCGGGTGGCAACGCGATCCAGAAAAGGGACCGAGTCAGGGACCTTGGAATACTTGTGACGATTTGATGAGCAAATAGAGGCAATGATAGCTAGAGCAAAGCAAAAGAAGGGCTGGGATTAACGTACTTTTGTGTCCCGTGAACCCTCAGTGATGTTGCTCTACAAATAATTAGTGCTTCCGCTCTTGGAGTATTCTTGCCAGGTGTGGTGCCCTGTTGGAGTTGAAGCCATAAGAAAGCTGGAGTCCATCAAGAGAACCTTCACCGCAAGGATCAACGGTATGCGGGGTGATTACTGGCAAAGATTGACTCAACTCTCGCTATACTCTTTAGAAAGGCGAAGAGAACTATATATAATCTTATACATCTGGAAAATGGCTCAGGCCTTTTGCCTGAGGTGCTGGACCGTGATGGGCTAGGTTTGCGGAGGACTAATGGAGGCCACAATGGATGCTATTTTAAGGTCCCTCCATTGAGGCGGGGTACTATTAAACTGCCTCCCGCGAGAATTGAGGGATGTCCATACCTCATTTGCACTATTCAGGGCGGGACTGGACAGATTCCTCAAGAAAGTACCCGAGCGCCCTATGGTCCCTCACTATTATCAGACTGCCGCCAGCAACAGCATCGTTGCTAAAGTTGGCTGCGGTGAGGGTGCTGCAGTTTCGTGAGGAGCGGCGGTGGACGGATGTGGGCGGTGCCTCAGCATGGCCCGGTGCCTTCCCCATCAATGAAGAGGGTTGGGGGGTCGCAGATATTGTCGCATTGAGTCTTCTGCCACTGGCGCGCCATAGCTCTAGACATCTGTGGTCAACTACAGTCGTATACTCCTCTGGGGTCTTTTGGTCTATATCTGCAGCACAAACCAGTGCATGCGGGTTTCCCAGTTGGGGGTACGGTCAAGTTGACTTTACCTTTACCGAAGAGGGCCCGAACTTCTTCCAGTAAGAAGGTGTGGTGTACGAGAGAACAGGCCTGAAGTGGTTGACACGAATGTTTGGATGTGATGGAGCGGAAAGTGTGAGGATGATTGAGTGTGTCAAGGAGTACCTAGCAAGGGTGTGGGGGAGGAGAGAGGTGGCTATTAGGGGTAAGTGATTCTAACACCAATTAAGGGAACCGTCTGAGCAAAAATCCAAAATCATTCATTTTGTTTTTTTTTTTATCTACTCAACCTTGTTTTATACGATGTAAAAGTAACTTTCGTACTGAAAAAAACTCGAAATTATCAATATACAAAAATTGGTAAAAATTTTTTTATTTTGATTTTTACACAGCCCCTTCACTTTCCAGTCAATTTGAAAGGAATTTGGCACAGATATACTATAGATGATAGCCAACAACAATAGGCATATAGATTTTCAATTTAATTTATTTTTAAAACTAAAAAAATATATATATATATTTGTAATTTATTTCAAAAAAACATTTTTTAACTTTTTAACAAATAAAAAAAAACGAATCCCTACTATTGTTCTAAATCTATTTTCCTTTGATATAAAAATATCATGACATTTGGTGCATTATTCAGAAAATGGCGCTCAATTGAAGATCAATAACTTAGTTTTGAGATATTCACTCAACGTATGTGCGCTACAAAGATCGAATTGGTACGTCAGTTAGCAATCAGATATTCAGTTGTTATTGAAATTACTTTGCCTTCTGGCAAGACATACGATATATTTTGAGACAATTTGAGCATTTTTTACATGGCATATGGTCCCCCAAGCTGCAAAGTAGCCAAGTATTACATACACAAAGGTACGGGTATCAGGAGACGCAGCAGAGGTATCTACTGCAGGAACTGCTCTTGCAGGCGAAATCCTTGCCCTTTTTCTTGCTTCTGCTGCTTTCTTGGTCATTTCCCTCAGCTGCAGTTTCCTCTTGGACAACGACATGATGAAAAATGGGAGGAAAAAACTACAGAGCTCTCTCGAAGTGGCACAAACGCGGGACAGCATACCACCCTCTTCCGCGGTCATCTTTGTACTGAGTGGTCCGGTCTCATCATGAATGAGGAGTGTCGTCCATGGAATGCGGCAAATATTATTTTCAGGAACCAATCAGAACTTGTTTGATATGTTACGTTCGCGTTCCTAATATATTCGGACAAAGTATAATGCTATTCCTACCGCAACAATCTTGGTTGCTGACTTGGCCGCCTGCTGACTCCCCCAACCCCTCTCCCTTCAACCCCCTGTAGTGAGCTATATATCACTTTTCATGCAACGGCAAGTATACCCCAGTTTTCCTTATGCCCTATAGACTGTAATTAGAGGGAAAAAAATTGATTTTTTATTTTTAGTCATACGGTCCCCTTAAGGAGGTTCCTAGCTGACCTGGGCTCCACTGTGGGTACTAGCATGGTTTAGGTGTGAGTAGGTGGTCTTCTTCGTTTTGTAGGGAGTAATACAGCAGCGGCCATAATGGTTCGGTACACCTAAAAGCTCATCATAAAATCTTTAATACTTCAAAATTATTGAAGGTATTGAAGTGTAATTTTATACAAGTTAAGCAACATGTCATAGCTAAATTGCATTAAATGCCAGCTGGTAAGGATAAATAAAACAAAAGTTACAAGCAAATGAATATATATATATATATATATATATATATATATATATATATATATATAAAAGAGTAGGAATTTAGTCTGGACAAAAACGTTCATAAACTTCATTTTTTCAATTTTATTTAGAAAAAACCAATGTTGCCACAGAAAGAGTTATGTAGATTGGGTTAAACAAACTTGCAGTCATTTCGATGCAACATCCGCTCTATCAACAAGCCTCGGGGAGTCCCTACACCTTCTTCTATTCGTGAGTTAATCTTGAAATTGCGTCATGATAAGCTTTCAATAAGGGCAATCGCAAACAAACGTAATCGACCTAAAGTGTGGTTAGTGATATACTGACTAAATATGACCAGAATGGTCAAGTACCGCTGGTGTTCCAAGTGGTAGACCACGCAAAACCTCGAGAAGAGACGATAGTGTATTGCTTAGGTTGTCAAAGAAGAACAGCTTTA
>LQNS02276927.1:7927013-7938665 GCA_001587735.2 Parhyale hawaiensis | reverse complement strand
ATTTAGCACCTACTTGCAAATTTTAGCACTTTTTAGCATATTTTTAGCACCTCTGCCATTTTAGCACTTTTTAGTACTTTTTAGCACTTTTAGCACCTTGTAGACACCTTGTAATATTAATTGGCATGGTTAGGATCTGGTGTTCTGGTGGGGGATGAGGCTAAATGCGGGCAAGACTAAGACCATGCTCGTGTCCAGGTTGTGTACTGTGAGACCTCCTTTTCTTGCGCGCATACTGGATCGTGTGTCACTTTCTGTGGTTGATGACTTGGTAATCTTGGGTGTCAATTTTGATGCAAAGTTGACATTTGAGCCCCACACTCGTTCAGTTGCCTCACATGCATCGCAGAAAATTGGTCTTATGAGGCATACTTGGAGGGAGTTTAGTTCGGTAAAATTGAAACGTTGCTGCTTTAATTGTTACGTCTTCCCTCTGCTGGAATACTGCTCTGTAGTCTGGGGTTCTGCTGCCGATTGTCATCTGTGTTTGCTTGACAAAGTGGTTCGTCGATGTGCATTCATGCTGAATGATGTTGTGCCTTGTGATCTGACACATCGGCGCAGAGTTGGTGGGGTCTGCTTTTTGTATAAAATTTATAACTGCCCTAGTCATCCACTGTCTGTTTTTCTTCCGGAGCCATTTGTTCGGGTGAGGTATACTCGGCGTACTAGTGCTTTTCATGAGTTTGCTTAGGTAGTAGTAGAAATTTTTACTAGCGCTTCAGTGGCAGACTGCCTATATCGCGCCGAGTTTGCCTTGGAACCGTTACGATACCGTACGGGCCAGTATTCTCGTTCGTTTTTTCCATCGTGTGTGGATGTTTGGAATGGTCTTGATGGCTCTGTCTTTGCTGGTGCAGGTATTGGCCGTTTTAAGCTATATGTACACCGAACTATTTTGCGATCTCGGATCTCATTTTTTTTCTTGACTCGCTGGTCTGGTTGCGTGGGGGTTTGTCAACCTCGTGGATTTTCTCCGTTCTCACGTCGCCAGTCTGGTGTGCTTTAATAATAATAATAATAATAATAATAATAATAATAATAAAAATGTATTAAAATTAACTTTTTAAAGTACTCTTTATTTCATTGTTACTAAAACAATAAATATTTCACTCTCATACGGCTGTTTTTCTGTGGTTTTAGCCTTATTTCATAATTTCATCGGCATCGGAAGTACAACCGATGACGATGCCCTGCGTATGCCATCGCCGATGGAATGTTCAGTCATTTCATCGGACTAGTGCTTCTTCATAGCACCATCGCCAATTGAGAAAATGGCCATCGCCGATTGTTTGATACAATTTTCATCGGACCATCCTTTGATCGCCATCGCCGATGGATATTTTGGGATGATCCATCTAAAATCGTAGTTCATCCAATGGCGATGGTCTTCACACTATAAGCGATGGCCATCGCGCCAGGCTCTCGTAGTTGCCTACCAATCCGAAATACAGAGATCTTGGGAATCCGAAGCCTTGAGGTACTTGTTAGATCTGAATGTTCTTAGCATGGAGCTAAAGAACGCATTAGTGCGACTTAACATTATTTTGAGATATGAGAGCTGCGTTACAGGTAACTGTTTTCCGATTGGAAGAGGATATTGAGATGTGTGGAAGCGGTCTCTCTAATATTGAGAGTGAGACGCTTGCATTCTGCCAATGGAACTGAACCTGGAAATAGGTTTGAGAGAGGAATGCTCTCATATGCGTGGTTATTTCTCTAAGAGCGGTTGGCTCTCTTTCTGTTCGCTGCTCAGGTAATTAAAGACGATCGGATGAGCGACACAGATATTCAGCGAGAGAAAAGTCTCTCGAAGCTAGAGGCATATGAAGAAATATGCGCGATACTTTACAAGAAGATGTGGAGCGAGTTTCTGAAATTACCCTTGTAGGTAGGTAGGTAGGTAGGTAGGTAGGTAGGTAGGTAGGTAGGTACCAATCGACTAATGCAACGGGAGCATTACGGAATCTTCTAGAAGTAATTATCAATTCATGTCCTCACAGGACCAGCTAATTTCCTAATTGAAGCTCTTCCAAGGAGCTCGGTCTCATATGTCACGAAGTAATGAGGTCCGTGGTAACCTTATTCGACCACAACAGTGCGCCGCCGGGGCTTAGATATGTTAGGTCAGGAGTTCTATTAGGGATCCACGCCAGCACAAGCGTGACTGGTTCAGTTGCAGAGAGTGCTGATGCAGAAATCACGAGAAAAAAAATATATGACAAAGGGATTGAAACTGTTTTACTGTCAGGCACGCAATGCGTTGATATGGCCAGAGGGAGTTTAAGGTTTAGTGCACAGATCGTAGGCACGGTCGGTGCGATTAATAGGTGCTGCCGACTATCTGGTACTATTTGATAGAGACTTTCTGACAGGACCTGGACCAGGAGGTGAGTTGGCATGAGCATCCACTCGGGCGGTGGGTGTTCTTCTGACAATAGAACGGAAGGCCTAAGTAGGTGGTGGTGTAGCTAGGAGTGAAAGCAAATAGGATCCCTCGCAGTACCGCCGAAACTGATGCTGAGCTCTATGACAAAATCTAAAATGCACTGAGCACTCCGAATGAAACCAATTTAATATGAAACTAGCACTTCCCCAAATTGGAGTACATTGTGCAGTCAAGCCTCAGGCAGTAAAGTCCTTGAACTTCTCAGCCACAACTTGACCCAACACGTTAGTGAACCCACCAGATACAATAATAATCTAGATCTAGCTATCACCACACCTGATTGAGAATATCACCAAACCTGATTGCGAAATTGTCGACCTCGCAATCTTAGATCGGTTTTGAGATCAGATCATAATAGAATTTACTCTCAAACTTGGCAACGATCTAACTACTCAAGCTCACTGTCCCAAGCTACCAGACTATTATTGAGCGAATTTCCAAAAAAAGCAAGAGAAATACAAAGGTCTGACTCGAAAACTCTCATGAAGAGACCCTAATGTGGAACAATGCTCTGTTCTCCTGAAGACGAGCATCCTAAATGCTGCAGAACGACACATCCTAAATAAAAGAGCTCGTATCAACAATGATGCCCTCTGGGTGAATCGGACGGTCAAAAATTGCACTGCCAGGCCACAAGTGTGCTACATAGTCTGCAATCGTTGTCCAACTGACGATATCAAGCGCAATCACATAATGGCATGTCGGGAAGTGAAGAGACAAGTCAGGATTACTAAACAGGTAAAAGAAGTTTCCATTACCGCTAAAGGCATTTTATAAGTATGTGAATGAAAGATGACTCAAAAGAGAGAGCATAGGTCCGCTCAAGAGACCCGACGGTGAAATCACCAATGACTTAAAAAAATCCACTATCATGAAGAAATATTTCACCTCTGTTGTTTACCATTGAAAGCTTTACAAATATACTTGAACCAGTAACAATGCAAGTTGCTCCCATAGACAAATATGTTTTCACGGAACTTGAGGTCCTTCAAGAAGTGACACACCTAAATTTGTACAAATCCGCTGGCCCTGATCTTTCTCCTCGTATTTGATGGGGAATGGCACCAGTCATCACAAAGCCGCTGCTCGAAATATTTAATCGGTCTCCAAGCACGGAAGACGTTTCACAAGATTGGAAACTCACCAACGTGATCCCTATACATAAGGGGAAATGCTCTAATGACTATCGATCAATCAGCCTTACCTCATCGACTGAAAAACCATCGAACGCCTCCTAAAGAAGCTCATAACTGACCACTTGAGGATGCATCAGCTCATTTTCGACTCCCAGCACGGATTCTGTGATAGAAAAAGCTGCCTAACCAACTTACAGGATTTTTCAAAAGTTACGGATATAAGGGATAATGAAAAAGGTGTGGACCTTGTCTACCTAGATTTCCAAAAGACATCTGACAGATTCCCCCATCAACGGTGAATAAAAAATTAAAAGCCTATGGCATCCAGGGAGATAATTGACGCTGGAGCAAAGCTTGGCCCACTGGTCGGCAGCAGCGAGTAAAGCTGCAAGGAAAGATGAGCGACAGGACGCCGGTCTCATTTGGGGTTCTACAAGGTAACGTACTTGGCCCACTTCTGCCATATTTTACAACAATTATCTAGATCTTAACATTCTTAACTAAACCATACCATACCATACCACCCAGCTAGAAATAGCTTTGAGCTCCAACTAGACCTCGACCGCTTCATGGCATGGTACGCAAATTGGCAGATGTGTTTCAATGTCGACAAATAATTCAGTTATGCACGTTGGGCCTGAGCCTGAGAACCCACAAGCCCAATTGCAAATGAACGGGATAAAATTGGAAGTTGTTACCCAACAACGTGACCTGGGAATAACCATCACAAACGATCTACAACACAGCAAGTTGACAAAAGCGTAAAAATTTCAAGCAGAGTACTGGGATTCCCTTTAACGAAAATTTTGAGAACAAATCTAAGGACACAATCATTGTATAAAACACTAGTATGCCCACATTTCGAATATGGTGCTCAATTCTGGTCGGCACACAGGAGTAAAGATATCGATAAAATGGTAAGAATGCATCGCAGAGCATCAGAATAGATACCGCAGCTGAGAAGAAAGCCATTTATTTGTCGCCTACAGGAAGTGGGACTCATCTCTCACGAGCAAAGACGACTCAGAGGGCACCTAACAGAAACTTTCAAATAACTGAATGGCTTTAACGATGTGCCAACAAAGGGACTTTTTTTACTGAGATGTTGATGTTTGCCTGCAAAATAGAGACCAGAAACTCGAGTATAAAGATCGAAGACCTACTCTCAGCCCGCAGTTCTTTCCGTACTTCACAGTGAACGTATGGAATAGACTCTTCCCCCGCACCCGAAGTTGCCAGTGCAGAGTCGGTCAATAAGTTTAGAAATTGTCTTGTCAAACATTGAGAGCAATATCCTCTGCGGTTGCAAACTCCTCCAGAAGTCCCTAACTCATAACAGCCACAGAATCTAAGCCTCTGTAATTTAATGTCATTCATGCTATAACTTACTTAACGTTCCCGAGTTTAGCAAATCTGCAGTATTCGAGTGTGCTGGCATGATCATCTTTGGGCTGAGTTTACTTTCTTCCCTAGTTATCTTTGTGATCCCGACGTAATGGGAATAGTTCATAAAGGGCCTGAGCTTAAGTCCCGAACGCTTAATGGGAATTTGCTGGTCACCAAGAGAGCAACGGAAAGATCAATTCAACTGCTCACCTCTTTTGGAAGTTGCTTCTCAGAATTTGGAAAGGGAAGGGTCACAACTCTCCCATGACAGAAAGGTGAAGGGTGATCGAGCCATCTGTATGTTGGTCCGGAGAGTCTGGATTTCATGAATACCTGAAGGGAAGACAGGGATTCGTGAGCTGCTGTTGTAAGACTGAGATGGGCCCTTGTAGTTATTTCCAATTTGAGAGTTTGGGAGACAATGGTCTTCGCTTCTCGTGTTAGGGGTTCGTTACAGATTGTACAAGTTTCTCAACCGTAATCCCAAAATTGTGAAAAGTAAAGGCAGTCGACTTTGACTGTACCAACCACTGGAGGACCCAGAAGCATTGGTCCGTTCGGCAGATGTAGGCCAACTGGCCTTAGGGGGATAAGTACAAGTTTTAGCCGTCACGGCTCGCAAGAGCTATGACGCCTTTAGCGGAAGGTTGCACGATCCCCGTCTCCCTATCGTAATATAAGTATGGCCAAAGTAGCAACGCGTACCAAGAAAAGTTGCTAATTTGTCTAGGCGAGTGCCCTGCACGAAGATCGTTCACCTGGCGAGGGACCTTCAGAACAATTATGCAGTATGCAAGATCGGCTGCTACCGTGGGCGTAAGGATAAGGAAATGATGAGGAAAAGATTCGAATGGCCAGCGAGGTCTCTATTCACAGAATCGTAGTGGTTGGAGGTTCTTATGACCTCCTGTCTGAGGCATGAAAATTTTAAGACCCTGGAACACACTCGTCCCGAAGACGAAGGTCTGAGGCTCTGAGAAGGATAAGAGGGCTAAGCGAGATGTTACACGGTCAGATCCCTCAAAGTTTGGTTTTCTTAGCTAGATGAAATCCTTACTAGAGCTGTGAGCAGAGTTTCTACCGTCCTAGAATCAAGAGAGGTCATATACCCAGTACAGAAAGGAATGCAGAGTGGGTGTGGATATTTATCATCAGAGATGAGTATCGGTAAATTTTTAGGCCGAAGCGGTATCGGTAAAGCGATAACGGCTTCCCAAAGTTCCGGTATCGGTGAAGCGGTAATTTTTTCAAAAAATCTACCAGTGGTGTCAGTAAATTGGTAAGTGACTACAGTAATCCATTAATAAAGCGTTACTACCATCTTAAAGTGGTGAAACTCAAAATGAGCTTAAAAATCACAAAATATGCTTGAACTACTTTAAAAATTCCCTGATTACCTTACATACGTTTTAAATATCTTCTGATATGCTTAAATAAGAGAAAAACTGTTCCTTTCAGTACAAAATCTTGTATTTTCAACAAAAATAAAAGCAATAGTTCTAATTTTTTTACACAAACAATACACCATATTAATAGATATTGTAAAAAAAAAATAAATTGCTGAGTAGAAATTATAGACTAAGCTCTTCAGTTCAATCACGACAAGAAGTAGTTGTAGTTTACTAGTTTAGCTAATAGTGCGTGCATACGTTACACAAAAGAAAATTATGCGGATTGTGGAATGTGGATTAAGATTAATGATAAATAATACAGCGGACCGCTTTAGTCAGTAATATCGCTGATCTGTGATATTAATATTACAGGGCTGCCGAAATTTTTTAAGCCGATCGTACCAAACTCTCCATGAAAACGTGCTAGAAATGGCTAAAACATACCAAACTAACATATAACCGTTACCACTTTAAAAATTTTAAAATTTCCAGTATGGTAAAGCGGTAAGTTTTAGCCGCAATTCGGTAACGGTTTCGGGTGAAGTGGTATTACCGCTTCACAACCGGAGGTACCCGCATCAGTCTATCATACAATGGTAGCGAGGAAGGTACGACTGTTCTGTTCTTACACTCAATTTTTCTAAACAGGGAATTGATTCGTCCCTATTTCTCTTGAAAGGTTCCGATGATCTTCAGTACTACCTACTGCAGGTAGAGGATGAAGTTAAAGGACAAATGTACGCCTAGAAGCAAAGCAAGTATCCCTTCGTGACTTCTGCAATAGGAGTGTCAATTGTTCATTCCTGCCACGCGAGATCTGGAGCACTGGGCCGTTACTTGACGGTGAAAGCGGAACTGCTTCCGGCAAGTCTGGGGTTTGCAGTGCTACACGCTGGGCTGTGGAGCTGGGAGTTAGAGTGTCACAGAAAGGATGTAGCTTTACTGAATCCTAGGGGCCTACATATGGTGCCACGCAGCTGGGCTCATTTTTTTACGACCAGACCACAAGTAGGACGTTGCGACGACGGGTTTCAACCTCAAGACTAGCAGAATGTCCTCTGTCTTCATGCCGTTTTTAAGGTAGAGACGAAGTAGCAAACTCCAAGCTCCGGCATGACTTGGGGTATCATGTTCTATGAGCCAATTTTTTTTTCTGAGGATCCGGACCAAATGTCGTCAGAGTCCCACGCTCTAGGATGACCCAATGTCCTCTGTCTTAGGGCCGTTTCTTTGGCACAGACGAAGTATTGAACACCAAACTCCGATACAACTTGGGGTATCATGTTCGAAGATCCCCCTCTTTTGTAATCGTTTTCAGGATCCAGACAAGATGTCGTCGACATAAAGCTCCAAACTTTATAAAAAGGGGTTAATATCTTCTGTCCTCGGGCAGATTCTAAGGCCCAGATGGATTACTGAGCTCCAAGCTCCAGTATAACTTGGGGGGTGGTTCTAGACAAGATGTCGATGTAGAATTCTAAGCTCTAGAATAGGTTAACTTCTTCTATCCTCGGGCAGCTTTCAATCAATAGATGATTTACCGAGCTCAAGTATAATTGGGGTATTGTGTCTCATGAACCCCAAGTTTTTTTTTAACCTGCAAGCTACGGCGAAGTACCGCGCTCCAAGCCCCGCTATAAGCTGGGGTATCATGGTATATGAATAGTAGTTTTCCTCCGACCTTCAAAGTGCGAGCAAAATGTCGACTTAGAGCTACAAAGCTTTAGAATAGTTTGTTGTTTCCTGTGTTCGGGCAGACTCCGAGGCCTAGAGGAAGTTCCAAGCGCCGGTGCTACTCGGGGCATCCTGTCTGACTCGCATTACATACTATTTAAAAAAGCTTCCTCTCTACTCGTTTCGAAGCGAGACCAATGGGAAGCACACAGAAATGACGCAAAAATTGAAAATGCTAACGGAGATGGTGTCAAGTGAGCGCAATATTGGATAAATATATCAACTAAGCAAAGCAATACGACACTCGTCTTGCATCAAATCTCACATAACAGAATAATTATGGTGCACTTAAACATATGAATTAGAAATAGCTGACTGGGTTAAATCCAGTAAGCAAAGAGAGGACGCTGCAGCTACGCAGATCTTTCAACTAACGCGTGAGTGCTCATGTGGAGTGATGGCGCATCAAACGATGATACCCACATATAATATACAATATACGGCAGTAAAATAAAAAAACAGTATTGGTTTAATAAATACTGCAATGAAGAAAATAACATGTAATAGCTAAACGTGGCATAAAGACCTTTACGAAACATAAAGAGGATATGCATAGAAGGGAGGCAATCACTGTACTTGAGAAGTTCACGCTCCATAGCTCTCGCAGGTGCACTTTCAAAAGGCAAAAGAAAGATAATAATAATATATATCTTGTTTTACCACCGCACTTACGTCATACGATGTGATGCAAGCAGTGAGACTCCAGTTTATTATGTTGCATCAGTATATGAATGTTTTATCCCGGCATTCCTGCAGAAAAGTCTCTGTTGGCTGAGTGCGCTACTACTGGCGGGAAAAGGCTCAGAAAATAGAACATGACACTCGAGTGGAGGCCACTTTCGTGGCCTTGCACACGAGAGAGAGTTGAGAAGTCCCGTGGGCTAGGTCGGCTATCTCGACCGATAGCCCACCTCGCGGAACAATCAAGGAAATATAGAGAACCTACCTAACCTTTCAAACTAACCTTCTCAGTAGAATCATTATTATATTGTGGCTTTTCCCGATGTATTAGATATGAACAGCGATCCAATTTTGCATGATATAGTTTACAAGTGGAGTCGAACTCAGATGAGTTCTATTAGCACAATCTTGGCCAGGTGCACCATGTCTGTCAGGAAATAAGGCGCGAGCATCTTCAACTCCACACGGCTCGGCCCAACGAAATCGCTCAGTAGTCCGGCGCAGAGAAGGAGACGAAAAACGAAAACAGAAGGAAGCGAATACTCGTACGGAGGGTTCCTTCCGTAGTTCCCCACACGGGAGCAGATAGGAGTCCCATGGGATGGGTCGATTACCACCATTCGGCGGCCCACCTAGCGGAACAGAAGGGGAAATATAGAGAACCTACCTAACTTTACAAAACTAACCTTCTCAGTAGAAAATGCGGCAAGCTCCAACATCCCCTGCGGAGAAGGCACTAGGGACAACCTTTGGGTTCGTGAGGCCCATATATTTCGAAACGGGCTATTAGATGGCTAACAATATTCATTTACGGCCTGTTAAGTGGCTTTCTGGTTCAATAGAGGTACCAAAATCCTGGCCACCTAAATGCCTCAATCTTCAAAAAGGAAATAAACGCATTAAAATCCGTAATTTTTTTTTTGCAAATTTTGTCTCATTTTGAAGGAAAATAAGTCTACGTTCCAACGTACGCCCTGTTTTCGATAGTAAAACGGGGAAAATTTTTTGTGCTGCCACCATCCATCCCGACCATCCACCCTAGTACCACACCCTTTCCAATGAGCTCTTACCCCGCCAACCTTGTAGGTTAGGTCGTCCAGGACTGGTTCCCGTAGTGAAATATGAAGTTTAGAACACTGTGAACCCGTATAAAGACCTATATTTGATATAGGACATTAGCAGAACCAGTCCTGGCACCAACCTTCAAGGTTCTCGGAGGGTGTGTACCTCTATCAGACCACAACGAAATATATATATATTTATACATATATTTATATATGGGCGAATTTTTATGTGTGCGAAGTTGAAAACAAAGTGCTAGGTGAACATCAGGATAAATCTCCGATTGTTTATGGTCGATATGTCGATGATGTGTTTGTGCTGCTGCGAGCTGATCAGGATCTCGACCAATTACGACAGTTGTTTGAGGCGCACTAGGTGCTAAAACTCACCACAGAGGAAGAAAAGGACAACAAGCTGGCATGCCTGGACGTGCTCATCCGGAAACAGGGACACACACTGCACACGTCCGTCTACAGCAAGTCAACGAACAGCGGCGAATGCATGAATTACAATAGTATATGTCCACACCGTTACAAACAGGAGTTACCAAGACTTTCATCAATAGAGCATATAATATCACTAGTGACTGGAAATCTTTCGATGAGCAAATAGACCGGATAAAGCAACTTCTCACCAACAACTACCCAATGGCCACTAACGATGAAGAAATCCAGAAATACCTACAAATTAAATTCCGAGACACCACAGGAGCAAACACCGAATGTCAAGCTCTATTTCCAAGCCCAAATGACGTCCAATTACAAACCAGACGAGCATCAATTACTTCGCATCATGCACAGAAACGCGAGAGGAGCCGGAGAAAGTACAGTACAACTCACCATCTACGTACTACAAGACCCTCAAACTACGACAACTCTTCAGCCGAAACAACATCCACAGCCGGCTCCGTGATTACAACTGTGTATACCAGTACACTTGCGCCCTAGAAGAGCGTAGCTCTTCCGAAAAGTATTTTGGGTACACAGAACATACTCTCGAAGCCAGATTCAAGCAACACCGCTCTGTTACACAGCACCTCAAAACAGTACACCACTTGAACCGCGGATCTCCGCAGACCATCCTGGAGTCCGTCACTGTCCGACGCAGAGCCAACAGCAGGCAAGAGCTCCTTATTCTAGAAGCACTGTTCATCAAAGAAGAGAGGCCCCGCTCCAACAACCAGCAGGAAGGCCGGGACCGTGTGTTGCAAATATTTTAGGGCAGCCTGTAACCGATAGTACAATTCCATAGTCTAGCCTAGTAGCAAATAATTATGTATTCTTTGGATATACGGGTTTGGTAAATATTGGAGCTTTAACTTGTTACCTATAATGCAATTCAATAGTTATAGTCAAGGCAATTTCCTCTGTACATACAACTTTTACAAGTAAAATAGCTTTAAATAACAAAGTACAATTCAATAGTTTAGTTTTCCATTTTATTCTAATCTGTTTCATTCATTTTCGTAACTTTAGAACATTTTAGTAATTTTAGAACCAATTTTAATCACAGCATAGTGTTATTTACTTTTAGAAGAAAATAGATTAGTTTACCTTAAAATACGTCATTTTCTTAAAAACTATAAAAATCACTAGTTGGCATCTAATCATTTAGCATATACATGGTGTCTACTGAAGATTGCTAGGAAAATTTTATGACTTTTTATGACTTTTCAGGATAAATATTTATGACTTTTTTATGACCTTAGATTATACGGCATATCCAAAAAAATACGGTTTCATCAAACAATGAATGGAATTAATAACATTTAGTAATATGTTTAATGATTTCAGAAAGGTAGCAATTAGAGCAT
>LQNS02276927.1:7860115-7872285 GCA_001587735.2 Parhyale hawaiensis | reverse complement strand
CCATTAAAAGAGCTTCCATAAGTGCCCTTTCTACTGGACAGCCAAAGGAGGCAGTAGCCACCCAGGCTCGGGAAGACTAAACTCTGATGTCCGGTAGATGCTAAGCAGGAAAGGAACTTTCCACTGTGTCTAGTTGGAGATTTTCTTGTAACAAAGTGGCTTCCACCATCGTAGAAAACCAAAACCTTAACAGGACTCTCAGAGAGGTTCCTCTACTGACTTCAACTACTCTATGGTTAAGCACGCTTCCCCCTTCCGACAAGGGCAAGAAGAACCCTCGAAGAACTTGTGAGTGGGTAAAAGCTCACAAATTGGACTTTTCTTGGCCCTGGAGACCCGAGCCTATCTGACGCTCTGGACTTGGAGCCAAAGGGACCCTTGGTCTGCTCGTATGAGAAAAATCTTTTTCTGATTTTTCTGGAACAGAGGCACATACTCTCCAGGCTTCTGTCTGAGTCCAGTCTCCTCCAAGGCTAAACCCCCAAGGCCCTGGGAAACAAAGCAATTCAGATGATAATGTTTGTTTAAAAGGCCAGTTAGCCCGTGAACCCTGGGATCTAACCTAGGGTACACCGTCCAGTTATCAACCCATAGGAGGGAGCAATGATGCTCCCAGACAAAACTGGCAACTCATTCTTGCCTCCAATAGATAGTTTCCCTCTGTAGTTGAGGGTCAACAGTCCACACGTACCCAGTGTTCAAAGTTCCAAAAAGTTCGGAGGATTCTGGATATAGCTAACTCCCAAAGGAGCTTGAACAAAAACTATCCTCGTCACAGGCTTATCAAAGAGCTCGAGAGACTATGTGCAGCAGTCTCCCTCCGAAGCCTCTTGAAAACCTACCGTGAGGTTTGAGCTGAAGAGAGTCCCTGGGTGACCTGAGCAAATCTCCAGAGAAGTAGGTACCTGCTTTAAGGTAAAGTCCATCATTGGACCTCGACTGCCTACTCTGAGGCACAGTACAAATAATCCTCGGGAGATCCTGCGCCCACGTGTTTGTAGAGGACTAAGTCCCCGCTTGCACTTCCCGAACTACTCAATTCTCACCCGACTGTAGTCAGCCGAGGCTCTATCACCTGTTGGTTGATAATTTTATCTCGTTTATCTCTGCATCCCGTGGTTAAGTTCAGCTGGGCTACAAGTAATAGATCACAACCTGTACAGCTTGCCTGTTACTCGAGCTCAGTCCAAAACCGGAACTGCAGGGCTTCTGCAAAGTTTCTACCAGTGTGTTCGCCCGGATTAAGAGTCGCATGGTTCTTAGGGGGATACACTCGGTCCCAATGCATGGCTCATTTAAGGGACTTAGGGGGGATACACACGGTCCCAATGCATGGCTCATTTATGGGACTAAGTCCAAACCAGCCCACTACGTAGCAGAGCCAGCCTGCAGTGGTTCCTCACAGAATTCTGTTTAGTCCCAACCTCCTATGTGGGGGCCAGAATTAACAAAGTTTTGATCCTGTTTAAATCTGTTGAAGTCGCATGACCTGCAGATTTTTTTACTTATTCACTAACCACTTGGTCACTCTTGTACTCCCTTAGGGGAACAGGAGTACACCTTCCTTTTTTTTTTATTTTTACATCCGGGACTTCCAGATCTGCCGGCTTCTCGGCGTCCAAGAGCCATCTTGGAATCGACCCAGATCGAGAATCTGGCCGATCTCAACTTTCTAACTATTGGAGAGCATCCTTTTTACAGGGAAAAACGCTCTTAGGCGGCATTATAAGCCTCACAGTAAGTGGAGGACCTCGCTCTCTGGCGGCAATATTAACCCTTCAATAAGTGGAGAGCTTCGCTCATGGCAGAAAATATATGCTTGGCGGACTTGTTAGGGCACTATGGCCTACCAACCAAATCTTGAGGCAACAATATATTTGGTGGAATTCTTAGAGAACAAGCGCCTACCACCTAAATGTATCGCTGGGCTAGATGCAATTGTTAGGGCAACAAAGGCCTACCATCCAGTCTTTGATGTTCCGTTAACAGGTGGTACAGAAAGACCATAAGGGCCACCACCGCAAAAACAGCAAAAATCATTAGGCAATAAGCTTCACGGAATTGTTAGGGCCATTGACCTACCACAAAGCATTTAAGCAAACAATATACTAGTTGGAATTCGTAGGGCACAAGTGCCTACCACCAAGCATTTATTCCTCTATTCGGAAGAAAAACGATTTAATTGAAACTTTAATTCAAAGCACAAAAGCACAAAACATCATCACTGGTCTTCATGATAAACAGCTGCTGCAGCTCTGTGAACACAAGGAGACATGGGTTAAGGATCAAAGATGGCGGCACCCTAGGCCGACCACACACCAAACACAGTCTCCAAAATGTAGCTACTGCTAAAAATGGTAAAAATACATTGACCAAACAGGAAAAACCATATTAGAGTACTAATAAACAGTAAGGGAAGTTCCCAAGCTCATAGAGCGATCGGTGAACAGACTAGCAGCTGAGACCAGAGCAAAAACGAGATGCTAACAGTAGCGCGAGTCGTAACAGAATGCGGAGTGCTGCTGGTGGGACTCTGAGGTAGCTACCAGGTGTTGCACGATCAATTATAACGAAGGATACAGCAGTCTGCTGTCCCCACCGCCGCAACTGCGATGTCTCGCGACACCCGTGCGCTGCTGCAACACGACTCCCGTAATACCAATGCACACCCTGTTTCAGAAAGTTTCAAAAAAGTCTTCAGGCGAACATTTATTCATGTTCATGTGTAAAAAAGGGGGTATTTTCGATCGCAGCTTGCTTGCGTGCGTCTAACTTCGCCATCCCAAACGAAACAGCATCTCGTAAGAATAGCTCAGAGCTGCTTACTCTAGGGAGGGCTATTTCGGCACATTTTGCGGGCTATTTCGGCATAGGCCTACTGCTTTGTAGGGCTAATTTGGCTTCCCACCTGACAAAATAGCCCCTTTTAGGACATAAATATGTGTTATTATCGAAAGAAAAATGCTGATATAGCGGCAGAAACAATCTAAATAGTCAAAATATCGTATAAAATACACTGAACATACAGTACAGTGATCCCTCGATATTCACGGGTTCGTTTCTTGCGGTTTCGGTTATTCGTGACGGCCTGGAGTGCGACAGTCCATTATTCGCGGGGCGCCCTTGCTTATTCGCGGTCCTATCAAGTAGTTACAGCAGATCCTCGACTTACGAACCTCCCGACAAAAGAACTTTCCGACCATCGAACTTCGCAACTTACGAACCTTGGCCCAAAATTACGCCCGTGAAACGAACCTTTACCCGACATGCGAATGTTAGCATAAAATTACGCCTGGGATACGAACCTTTACCCGAATTACTAATTTGAGAAGTTGTCTCTGGACAGCTCACTCCTTGATGCACACCTTCTCATCACACACGTCACGCGCTTTAGCACACGCATCACGCGCTTTAGCACACGTATCACGCGCTTTAGCACACGCATCTCGCGCTTTAGCACACGCATCACGCGCTTTAGCACACGTATCACGCGCTTTAGCACACGCATCTCGCGCTTTAGCACACGCATCACGCGCTTTAGCACACGCATCTCGCGCTTTAGCACACGCATCATACGCTTTAGCACACGTATCACGCGCTTTAGCACACGCATCACGCGCTTTAGCACACGCATTACGTGCTCTAGCACACACATTCCGTGCTCTAGAACACACATCACGTGCTCTAGAACACACATCACGTGCTCTAGCACACACATCACGTGCTCTAGCACACACATCACGTGCTCTAGCACCCACATCATACACTCTAGCACACACATCACGCACTCTAGCACACACAACACGCTCTTTTACACACACATCCGCACTTTTATACGTACATCACCAGCTTCTACAGGAACGTAACCGATTTATTTATGTTTCAAGTATTTACGGATTTGCTATTCGTGACCTCTTGATGGAACGTAACCAAATATCCAAAGATCTGCATTATACCTACAGTAAACAATTCAGCCACATGGAGCTATAGGCCTATAGGCATGCCGAAATTACCCGACATGTGCGGCTAATTTCGGCACCCCCCTTTGGAGAGACCC
Source organism: Parhyale hawaiensis (assembly GCA_001587735.2). Classification (NCBI taxonomy): domain Eukaryota; kingdom Metazoa; phylum Arthropoda; class Malacostraca; order Amphipoda; family Hyalidae; genus Parhyale; species Parhyale hawaiensis. Next base: position 7,868,228 of record LQNS02276927.1, on the reverse strand, counting down.
TGATCAAAAATCTGGAAACTTAAGGATTGGATACTAAGGGGAATTGAAACCTAGGCTTAAACCTAATTTTTTATCATAAACATTTGTTTGTAGGATTACAGGTTCTGTAGCTGTGCTCATTTAAGTGCAACTTTCCAGCCGAAATAACCCTACCTTACGGCGTATGTGATACTATTATCCATCCACCAGAAGTTATGAGTAATGTAAGCAACAACAGATACTTTCAACCATTCTCTATGAAAGCCCTATCATTGCCCTTCAATTTGACATACGAGAAATCAAAATCCAACAATTAGATCTTACGTAATACATGATAGAAAAAAATTTTCCACACTGACGAAATCATGCATCGGGGGCACGTTTTTAGTGAAAAAATGTGAAAACCACCACCACTTTTTTGTATAATTTTTTTTGCCCGTCATTTTCAGGGATGGTGCAGCACTACTTAGCCTACTGTTTAAGCCTATGTACGGCTTTCTAGCACTGCTAGTTTTCACACAGGAAGTGTTTTAGTGCCAAGTGGTAGATGGGTACTAGACATGTTACCCTAAGACTGATAGAAGTCTGCGACGTAACCTTTCTCCTTTGCTCGTAGTTACGTAATAACTGAGCCCCTGTGGCACGTATGATTGGCTGGCTGCTCAATACATATACAGTGGAACCCCGTTTTCCCAGAACCTGGTTTCCCGGACTTCTCGTTTTCCCGGACTTTTTTCACTTTTCCGGGGTATTCCTGGAACGTTCCAGGAAACTGAACCCAAGTCGGAATACCGGAAAACTTCAGCATTTCCCGGAAAACTTCAGCATTTCCCGGAAAACTTCAGCATTTCCCGGAAAACTTCAGCATTTCCCGGAAAACCAGCATTTCCAGGAAAAAGTCCATCAGAAGTTCAGGACTTTCAGAAGAATTCCCGAAAGTGACGCTGCGCAGATACTGAAATTCGCCTATTGCGCAGCGTCTCTTCCGGGAATCGGAATGCAGCCACCGCCATTTTCGTTCAGTATGCGTCTGCACACAGTAGTTTCATTTTCGTTCATTAACGTGCGGCAAACGGGGGTTTTTCTGGCATAAAATATCCCGGAAATAGTTTCAATTTGCCGGACATACGTCCGGAAAAATGGGGTTTTTCCGGGAATTGAAATTTACTCGTTTTCCAGGAAATTTCAGTTTCCGGGAACGGCCTCCCCCCGTGCTGTCCAGGAAAACGGGGTTTCACTGTATACAGTAAGACCCGTTATTCGCGAGGGATAGCTTCCAGGAAGGCGTCGCGGATAGTGAGCTCGCAGATACTGAATAACTAAAGCAGGAAATAAATATGATAGTTTCCATGAGGTTTCAAAGTTGCAGACAATGAATAACTCTTGCCTGGAACGTAGCTACGTCCTTGACGGCATCTTCTTCCAGAACAGGCCAGTTTCGTCGGCATAGAACACGTGCTCTGGAAGGTAACCCTTCTCCTCTACGTGTTCCAGCAGCTTAGCAGGAAGTGCTGCTGCATCTCCAGAAGCAGCTTCGCCAGTTATCTTGATGTTGTGTAGACTCTGGTGCTTCCTGTACATACCTGTCGAACCAACCTCTGGTGGCGGTAAAGGCAAGAGAATCTTCAGCTTCAAAGTTTTAGCTTCAAGACGCTGTAAGGACAGGGGGACTTTCTTCTGCGTTTGATCCTTTATCCAGATGGATAACCCTTTCTCCATCTATAGTGCCTCGTCCCGCACAAGAGCACTGATTTTGTTGCTAGTAGTCGTGCCTCGTGCTGCACTGCTCCTGATGGCTGCTGCTGTCTTCTTGATAGAACGAATTGTCGATCTGTTAACCCCAAATGCCTTGGCTACAGAAACAGCACTTTGACCTTTGTGTAGCATGTCTAGCACCTTTATTTTATTGTTCAAACTCATCACCTTCACGTTTCTTTTAGCTTTGTCACTAAAGAGTCAGCACCACTATGTTTGGATATGCCTCCATTTGAACAACGTAATAAAGGGACAACACTTTAAAGGCAACAAGAGGTTAAAGTATTATGAACTAAACAGGTAGGTATAGGTAGCTACAAATTACGTGAGAACATGAAATAAAAACATAACAATGAAAAAACAAGTAAAATGATGTGTTTACCAAATAACCTTGATTGCGGATAACTGAAACAAGACAGCGTGAATAGAAACATGCCGCAATTTGGGCTGTCGCGGATAATCGAAAACGCGGATCCTGAAGCCGCGGATAATGGGGCCTTACTGTAACGAATTTTTCTGACGTCACAAGCACGAAAATTCTGTGAAAAACTCTCCTTCTCCCCTCTGCACTGTGGTTATAGGTACTCATTAGCTACCAGCGAAAGGCTCCTCTTTCAGTCACATTTACCTGCAGCTACACGATACACCTGCAAAAGACAATGAGCAATACTATCTTACCTTTATAGGAATATTACCAAGGAATAATATGAACAGATGCTTTGTGCTGAAGCCTAGTTATGCTGGTGAAGACACGCAAATAGGCATTATCCTAGCGGTGATAAGTGCAGCTCAGCATTTAAGAAAAAGGCAACATACCTCAGCAGCCCCAAAAGCTCAGGCAGGCCAAGAGCAGGCCAGCCAGATTATGGAGGCAAACACGGCCCTGTGCGACGACACCAGCAAGAGAACGCACATGTAGGCTACGCACAGCCAACGAGCCAGAGAAATGCGCAGTTGGCCATTGCGAAAACAACAACAACACACACTCATATGGATGGTCCCACAGTAACAACAAAAAACAATAAGGGCATGCGGCCCAGGGCAAGCACCACCAAGGCAGAGAGCCAGTCAATAGCTATTAGTAACCAAACCAAGACATATACAAATATTAAATACTGTATAAAGTTGACTGTTCGTAAAAAATGTTGCGGGATAGTGTGTCACATCTTCAGAAAAATTAAAACTTCAAGCTTTACCTATGAGGTAAAAGGGTTTTCTTTATTACTAAAGTTAAGGGAGCATGTGTGCTGTCAGAGGAGAGTCTAGTAAGTAGGTGGAGGGACTGGACGTCGGCTCCTGTACAGTCAGCGGGTGTGAGCTAAGTGGGGACCGTGTGCAGCGGTACAGCCGAGGTCATAAGATTAAGATTGGGTCTGGTTCTGTGTAAGTAGAGGGGATTCGATTAGAGGAGGCTATAACGGAAAAGTCATTTTTTCTGATGGGATGGTTGTTTGGCTCAGCATGTAGGCGGGGGGCTGAATGTGAGGGTTTTGCAAGTGGTAAACCGGTTTGGCTAGGCACACCTAAATGTTGGGACAATACGGGCTTGGAAATGTTTTCCAGTGCTATCAATGTAAGAGGCGCAGCAGGCCCAGCAATTGTAAAGGTAGATAACACTCGACAAAAGTGGTGTGGGAGGTTTGTCTTTAAATTTAAAAAAGGACCCTATGGTAAATGTGTTTTTGTATGAAAATTTAAAGTTTATGTGTATGTAGGCTTCAGAGAGGTACGTCTTCAAAGTGTTTAGCCTACTACACTAACAGAGGCTCTGTTGCCTACATGCTGAGCAAAACAACCACACCATCAGCCAAAATAACTTTTACATCATAGCATCCTCTAATCCAATCGAACTCACAATGTTAGAGTCCTTCAACATACACAAAACCAAACCCAACCTCAACCTTATGGCCTCGGCTGTACCGTTGCACACGGTCTCTACTTAGCTCACACCCGCTGACAGTACAGGAGCCGACGTCCAGGCCCTCCACCTACCTTGGTTCATTCACGTACTAGACTCTCCCCTGACAACACACATGCTCCCTTAACTTTAGCAATAAAGAAAACCCTTTTTACCTCAGAGGTGTAGCTTGAAATTTTTATTTTCTCAAAAGATGGGACACACTATCCCGAAACGTTCATTTTTAAGAACAGTCGACTTTATACTTAGTTATATTAGTAACTCTAGAGCCAGCGGCACCCTAACACCACAGAACCCCCAAAAAAACACCACTTCAAGAACAAGACCACCCACACTCACACAACATCGGCACCAGGCAAGCACCACCACAGCTGAGAACAAAGCACTATTAGTAATGTAGGGTATCAGGGGTAGCTCCCACAGTGGAGTCCAAGTACCTAAGTTAGGTAACTACTTAATGGGTAAACACAAACAAACAGCAGGGAAGGCACCCCAGAAACCCCACAACAGCAACACCCATCAACCCAGCCACAATAAACAAGACCACCGAGGTATTCACGGCCAACAAGTCCGCGACATCTACAGCATGCCAACAGGAACAACACACACAGACGTTACACATAGCCTAATTAAATACCGTAACACCTCCCCCAAATGACAAGCAAGACGCCCCTTGCATACATCCAAGGAACTGGGACTGCACAACATCCTCAGGCACAGAGTTCCGGAGCCTAACACATCTAGATGGAAATGCCCTACTTCCTGCCTCAGAGCCAAAGTGCAGTTGAACTAGCTTCAAAGAATGGCCTTGAGTTCTGCCATGGTCGGCAAAACAAAACATGCCCTGCATCTCAGCACAGCCCACCTTCCCCACAAGTAGCTACCTACTTTCCAGCACTTAATCAAATCCGCACAAACCTATCCTCCTCTCACAGAGAAAAATTTCAGTCGTTGCAATGATCACTAGATAACTACAAACTAATAGGTCCTACCTTGTTTTTTGTGAACTCCACAACTGCGTTGATGAGAGGAACGGGTGGAGAAATTCGAAATTTTGCATAATCAAAAGCGTGTTCAATGCCTTCAAAATAACGCAAACTCATGTTTTGTCAAAAATAAAATTTTCTGTCAGATAATAAGGCACATGAACTGGTTGTGTTCTGGGTGGGCACAATATGAGCATATAGGTAATTACAAGTAGCTATAATAATAGCTAAGTAGGAAGTAAAATCGCAAGAAGGAAAATTGAAGACCTACGGTAATTTCCCCTGGCTGGGAAGATTGGTCTACATACTATTTAGATTAGGCCAGTTGTAAAATTTTCCTACTATTATGAGCAGGATTAGTTTCATCTAACCCATGTTATTACCTATGTTATTGAATGCAGCCCCTGGCGGCTGTATGCACTAATGCACTAACAAAAAGTTACTTAATAGGCTAGCTGCTGTTGTGTTCCATCACTTTCATTGGTAAACAAAAGAAATGAACAACAAAAATATAGCTATATACAATGCCTTCATATTTATAAAACACAGCAAAAATTTTAAAGCAACTGATAATGGATTGAATGTTCCAATGAATTTTTCTCAGTGTTAAATGAAAACAAAACACCTCTATCGGGAGCATGAGTCCCGTGTCAGTGCCAAAGTCTGGGACATCCAAATGATGGAACAGACAATTATGAGGCGTACTGCAACCCTCATTATAGGCAGATTCGATCAGATGTTTTCATTTTTTTACCAGGCTCACCCTGTGGCAGCTCAGTGTCCTCAGCACCAAGGCTCCTCACTTTGGTATGGCGAGCATACTTAACACATCAACCTAGGCCATGGAACCGAAGAGGCTTTGGGTTTGTTTGATCCTCCAGAAGTGTTCTGTCTTTGCGCACCATTGACAAAAATCCATTGGAACATTCAATCCGTTTTCAGTGGCTCGCTCTGACAGAACACTTGTCTGTAGCACCGACATATCTGCGGTGCAGCAGGGAGGGGTTTCATGGCCACCCTGAGTTGCTGGTGCAAGGGATACTGAAGTGAACTAATTTATAATTTTTCAGCTGACTTTTTCCTCAAACAATCCAGCAGCACTAGCAGGATAGCTATAATACTTCATAGCTATCCTCAGGGATGCCCACAAATTTTCTTTAGTTATCTTCTGTATCCTTCACCTTCTTACAAGAGATGGAGCCTTTGGCAATGTGCCGGCCTTAACCTTACAAAAGCTTCTGAATTGTTTAGGAACAAGTCACTGGAGCAAAACCGTGTCAGGACGGTAGCTACTTCTTTAAAATGGTTTGTTAGTTTCCACCTTCTACTTGAGATGCTCAGCTTAGTACCTAAGCAAACATGCAAGAAAGTATGGTCTTACTAAAAACTTCCTGCACAGCCACCTGTATTGATAGCCATTGCCCTGGCTCCTACTAGGGAAAAGGTGATAGACCCTCTCCTGCTAGCGCACGCTCCAATTCTGCGGGAATTCTCCACCGCCCACCCTTTTCTATCCACCTCCGTACGTCACCCACCCCTCGCCCTCTGCTTCCGTACGTGCCACAGCAAGGGTTTCCATTTGCACCAATTACTTAACTTTCGTTAGCAGTTGCGCTATAGCTAATACAGATAAATTTTTCACTACATAATATACAAAATCCAACAGAGAGAAAATTAACAGTACCTATGCGGCAGTGACTGCTGCACCAGCCTCGTGCTGCCCAGTGATTGCGGCACTAGCCTTGCGTGGCAGTGACTGCTTCACTAGCCTGGTGTGGCAGTGACTGCTGCACTAGCCTGGTGTGGCAGTGACTGCTGCAATAGCCTTGTGCGGCAGTGACTGCTGCACCAGCCTTGTGCGGCAGTGACTGCTGCACCAGCCTTGTGCGGCAGTGACTGCTGCACCAGCCTTGTGCGGCAGTGACTGCTGCACTAGCCTTGGACAGCAGTCACTGCTGCACAAGTATTGTGCAGCAGTGACCGCTGCATTCGGCACCAGCAGGGGAGGAGTCGTCAGCCGGGACAAACATGCTTGTGATCCGGAGGTGCGAGGAACACTGGTGTGGACGAAAAGGGGTGGGTGGGCGGAGGAGAATTCTCACAGGTTTGGAGTGTGCGCCTCCCGGTAGCACAGGTGCCAAACTCGCCAGGTGCTAAGTACGTTTGCAACTATTCTGTGTACATTCATCGGTGTGCGTGCTGCGTTCAAGGTAGGCCTACTGCTGTGTGCCACTGACACAAGTCGCTGACTGGCAGGTTAGGTTAGGGCTACTGGACATATCAAATCACAATGTGCAGTAATTGAGTGTTGCTTAACTTACTTGTCTTTCTCCTTTAGTTAATGAATTTTCCACAGCGATTTTAGAGCGCCAATTTCTTAAGCGGCCGAGCATTGTTCATTTTTATCCTATGATTGGAAGCACGGTTTCAACTGCTGAGTGATTGGCAACTAATTGTGGCATTGGCTGCAGAGTAGTATCACTTTTCCACTACTGTGTCGCCATATTTAGTGCCAAAATAGCCTAATTTCAGGAAAACTGTGACCAGAATTGTTGAAAAAAGATAGGAAAAAATGCAAATCCATTGCCAAGATCTTCAGGAGGTCACAGAAATGGGCCCAATCCATCACCAAATATCTTTGAATCTTTGCTATACTCTGCAGTGTGGGTTGCGGCGAAGAAGATGGCATTTCTGAATAATTTGAATTAGCTATCATTCACTTGATCCATTTCTTCATGAGAAGGAGGAAGATAGTTGTCAGATTGGACAGAAAGGATTAGTGAGATCCAATTGGTGACATGGATAGGTCTGGCGGCTGTTTTTTGGGAGGAAAAAGAGAAAAGTTTGAAGCAAGATCATTTATTGTTGGTCCACTAGATATGTTATTGTTATTATTGTTGGAAAGCAATATGGGCATATTCAGGGCTGGCTAAACATGGTTTAAATCAACAAAAAAAATGTTTCTTTGTTTTTATTTAATTTACTTTTATTCATAAACATAGCAAAATGAACAGTTTTACTTCTAGAAAGTAGCCTATGCACAGAACTGTGGTGAGGTGGGGAGATCCTGGTGCACTGGAAACTCAACAGAAAGCAAGTGGCTCAAGGAGACCCATGGTGGAGTGCCATACTTTGTCTGGAGTGGACGCTGCCAAGATGTGTATCCCAAAGCTTGGAGGGCTGAAGTAGCTCGCCGGGCAAAAGAGCCCACAGAGCCAGCAGCCACCTGGCCCAAGCATACGCCAGGGCATGTAACTCACCTCTGCAGCCCCCAAAGCCCAGGGCGGCCCAGAGCAGGACAGCCAGACTAGGGAGGCAAGCACGGCCCTGCGCGCCGGCACCAGCAAGGGCACGCACAAGCACACACCACCAATGAGCCGGAGAGGTGCGCAGTTGGCCATCAGGTCTCCAACAACAAACAACACATACGATACATAAATGGAGCACCACCAGGTAGCAACTCCAGCAATCCCAC
>LQNS02276927.1:7806154-7823446 GCA_001587735.2 Parhyale hawaiensis | reverse complement strand
TGATTGGTAGTACTCTTTCATATAAATTAATTTGTGTTTCGATAATGAATCATTAGTGTCCAAAATTTATATCAATACTTCTTTACTCTTCACGTGTAGTTCATTTATATATATAACATACGGCATGTATTAATAAATAAACTCGTTTTAACGTAAAATTAACCCGAACACGTACATTCACCCAAAATATCCTAACACAGGTCGTTATACGCTCTTATAATGTCTATGCTGCTGATGTCATCTCCCTTTTCGTAGAGGTATCATAGAAACGCTTGCAGTTTCTGTTTGCTTCGAAGTTAAATGGAAAATTTGAATCTTGTTCCCGTCTCAGCTGCCTGCGCTCTCGCCGCCGCGACCGGCGTCGGCGCCCAGGGCCTGCCCCGGCGCGTCCGGGGGGCTGGTACGGCAACATCTCGTATTCAGTTCTGCCGCGGTCGGAGCTCGGCACAGTGCCCGCACCCACACTCGCGGCGGATTGCCGCGACGGGGCCGGCTCTGAGGTTTCGTTGTTCATGTCCAAGTCCATTAGGGGGAGCCGGTCCGTCATTCAAAGGCAAACAAGAGGGGGGGGACCGCGGAGGGTCCGCCCCTCCGTGCGGACGGGAACCTCCCCTTTATCAATAGGTCAGAAACACCAAAATAAACAAATAAAAGGAAATCCACGGTCTGGCAAGACCGGGCGCTGACTGCGTTCGTTCTACCAACACTTCAGATTTTATTGGAAAAAGGAAATAAATATCTCAGAAGTAATTAAAGAGTAGAGAAGATATAAAGTAGGTATACTAACGGTACCACCACGAGAAGGTGCAGTTCAGCTTGAATACAATCATACTAATTCTATCCCGGAGATCAAATCCTTGTCACTAATAGCAAAACGTCCCTTTACCAATTATAACAAAACAGTTCGTACGTACCAGTAAACACTTGGTGAAGGGGAGATTCGTAAAATCCCCCCAGTGCAGAGCCTCAGTGCTCCATGANCTTCCTTCAAGCATTAAATTGGGAGGAGCCCTATGGGGGCGTCTCCATTGAAAGTGGAGGGCAGCGGTCTTCTCCGGGGAGAAGGCAAATCCGTGCTCTTTGACCCAGTCATTGACTCTGTTAATGGAGCGCTTGATACGGCGCTCAAGTGCAGGTAAGTATCCCGAGGAAGCATATAGCATAATATCGTCCACATACGTCGAGCAATGCACGTGCAAGGGCAGAACGGTTGGAAGATCATTTAGGGCCATCAAAAAGAGGATGCAGCTGAGGACACTGCCTTGTGGCACTCCTTCTTCTTGGGTTAGTAGTGGTGAAAGAGTATTTCCGACTTACACACGGAAGGTCCTCTCCTTAAGGAATTCCCTAAATCCGAGGAAGAGCAGATGGAAGAAAGATCAGTAGGAGTAAAAGATGGGAAGGAAGTGAAGTGGGCACGAAAGACAGACGTCCCGGAGGCCTAGCTAATGGCTATCGTAATGTATCATTATTATAATGAAGGTTTTCCCGCCGTATCAGAAACGAAGACTATATAACAACGATCCAATTTTATATAATATAGTTTAGAAGTTGAGTCGAACTCAGATGAGCTCTTTTAGTACAATCTCGGCCAGGTGCACAATGTCTGGCAGGAAATAAGGCGCGAGCATTTCTAGCCCTACATTGCTCGGCCGAACGTAATCGCTCAGCCTTGCGGCGCACTAAAAAAGACGAAAAACGAAAAGAGAAGAAGACAGAAGAAAGCGAACACTCGGTACGGGGGGTCCCTTCCGTGGCCCCCCACACAGGAGCAGATAGGAGTCCCATGGGGTGGGTCGCTTACCACCATTCGGCGGCCCACCTCGCGGAACAGAAGGGGAAATATAGAGGACCTACCTAACTTTACAAAACTAACCTCAGCAGGAACTGCGGCCAGATGCTACATCCCCTGCGGAGAAGGCACTCGGGACCCTTGGGTGCGTGATGCCCAAACATATTGTGGNGGGCCCGCCACAATATGCCCCTGAGGGCTATCGTAATGTATTCATCAGAGTTTGTGAGAGAAAAAAAAGTCTCAATAGCATTTCTGATTAATCTGCCGCGAGGTCTCTCAGAAAGCATTCCTCGGAGGATGGGGTCAGCATCCTGACCATGCAGGTCCGGATATCAGCCCCTCCGCTCGTTGGAGAAGGTGGGACCCTCGGCCATCAAATGCTAGACAGTGAGAGATAAGAGTCTTCGCAATAGGGTTGCGGACACCTCATCCGCACATAGTCGTGTGTCTAGGTATTATAAGAAGATTTAAGCCTCCCGAAATAAGTACTAAGCTTATCTAAGGAGAGGAAAAGTAAGGGACATACAGTATGTCGATAGAAAAATGGGGAACCCATGCACGAAGGTGTTCCCACACTGGATCAACGCGCATGGGAACAGAAGGGAAAGAACATACAACAGTAAGATCAGAAGAGTATGAAAGTGGAAGCTAGCAAAGTGGGCACGTGAGACAGACTTCTCGAAGGCCTAACTAATGGCTAAGGTAACCTACACGAACCCCCTGGAGGCGCTACTCCCCATAACATAGGATGGGCGAACCTAACCCTATGGCCCATCCTATTCCCCCAGAGGGGGTCTCGTGTGTCCAATACGTAGGGCGGCTAGCTGCAACATCCTTTACGGAGAAGGCATTCGGGACAGCCCTAGAGTTTGTGAGGCCCATATGTATTGCGACAGGGAAAGGGCCCGTCACAATATACCCCTGAGGGCGCCACCACGATTCTTCTCACTAATGTTTCATGTTTTGAGAGCGTCTGGTGAACCACCAACATAGAGATAGCAAAGACTGCCAGCTGGGATTCAAAACGAACATTGTCTTCCAAAGTTTATTTTCTAAGTAGAAATCCTGACTGAACGATTCCTCCCCACCCGAAGGTCAGCAAACACCACCCAGTAGACTTTAGTATTTATTATAAAATAATCAAATCCTCTGGTTTAACACTTGCTCATTGGTCAACAGAGAACATAACAAAAAAAAGAGGAAAACAATTAAAAGACCAGCAGTAGGCTGGCGGGGTGGGGTGAGGGAGGTCAATGCAAGAGAAGAAGACAAGAGGGAAGCAGAAGAAATTGCAAACTTGGCGGGTAATTCACGGTAATTATGGAAATGTTGGTCCAATCACTGCATCCGTTCCTGAGCCCCAGACACCTGGTCATCATTTCCACTTGACTCCTGATCTTTTCAATTAAACATTATTATTATTATTGGCAACTGAAGGGGTATAATTATGGCCTTAGCTTAACCACGATACCCACCCACTCAGTGAGCATAGTTGGGCCAATTCAAGCCTCCCTACCCACAGCGTTGACTGCGATCCTAAGAGCAATAAAAAATACATGTCTTAGGATAAGGCGAACAAGGGGCCCATGCATGAAAGCAGCAAACATGGACAAAAGAGGAACGTGAGGAAAGAAGGATCATCAGAAGGAGTTAAGCGAGAGGCAGGAAAATATAGTCCCTGTCGAAACAGAGCAATCTGTCCACACTCCAAAAGTAGATTTCTCGCAGCAATAGCATGGCAGCAGAAGAAACAAAGCTCGACACAAATTCAACCCGTAGCCGAAACTGGAACAATTCAGCTGGGAACAACTCTCCAGGCACCTCACAAAGCACGAGAACAAAGTTAATTCCAGAAGAATAGGTACAAGGATTAAAAAATGCGCACATAAAATTCTTTCTGCGAAGGAAGAACAAGTCAGCTTCTGTACCTACGCGCCATTCAGTAAATCGGAGGAAAATTCAACCTGTAACATCTCTCACCGTCCACAACCAAGAATTCTGCAACAATAGAAATCTTTATGAAGCGCTTCAACAGCGCTTCCAGGCAGTAAAGAGCTAACCTAGCGCCAGCAGGGAGAGTGTTATTGCAAGCAAGCGAGTGATGGCACACTTCAGGCATGAGATCGTCAACACAAACCCACCGATGAGCTACGCGTTAGTCATCTCTAGTGTTAGGAAGTTATTCCTTCCAACTGACAAGATATCGAAATCAAGGCTTCTTTGAAGGAGGTAACCGATGCGCACCCTCACAACAAGCCAGCAGCAAGCAAAGACAAGACAGACAGCTGAGTAAAAAGAGACAGACAAGTAGCTGTCGTCGGATCTCCAAAGTCTGGCGTAGCAGACCCACTTCCCTAAGGTAGACAACAGCAGACACCGAACAACTGCACTAAACATAATTCGCTGCTGCAGTGTCGGTGTTGTGTACGTTAAGTGTAGCAGTGTTGGGCAGTGTGTCCGTCAGTGGCTGTATGGTGCGCAGTACAGGTTGAGGGCAGGTACCTACTGCGGTCTCATCTGACATACGAGAAGAAAAAGGCAACACCAGAACTACAATTAAACCTTTCGTCCCGCTTGAGCATATCTGCGGTCCATACAAATCAGCAATACCCAGAGAACGGGACGCTATCCAGGCACAAAATGGGTTTACATGGCGAGCTCCAGCCCTTTGTGATAGGCACGCACGCGTTACCGTCACCAATGTTTCACTTGCATCACTATTATTGCGTTCAAATTTCACTTGCTGATCGTGAAGAAGTAATTCAACCGAGTAATTTCACGAGCGAATTGCCTACTGAAATATAAACAAACAAAAACGGGTTTAAAGCAAAGCCACTTTGCTTTAAATTGAGTTGAATTATGGTAGCGTATTCTGAAGAGCCAATGTCAGTCACAGAACCGGTACTGATCCTACTTAAATCAAAGGAATTCATATCTGTCGAGAGTTCAATTCAGTTCAGGACAGCTAAATTTGACCTCAACAGGTTGAAACAACATTAATTCGACAACAGAAATTTAAACGAAGACTTTCGCCATTAGGTGAGCTTAAGCCTCTCCTAAAGTAATCTGCCTCATCTCGAAAGAATAGCCCTATTTGAATTGTTAGGCAATGACAGAAAGAGTTAATTGAAGATTTCTTAATTCGACCAATGTTAACCAAGGAAGCTCAACCTCAGTCAATATTAACTGTTTCTTTCATTACCGTTGCAAACATGTAACACTTCATATCGTGTTCCTAAGAGAGAAGAGAGGCAAATTAATTCATGCAAGTTAATTCTCACTCAACCTCCATTGAAGAAACTCATCCACCAGCCAAATTCAAGTCAAATTCATGAGTATCCAATTCATCTCAAAAAATTCATCCTTAGCATTTCACAACCAAATTGCCTACGACTTCCTTTCAATCAAGAAATTAAGTTCCACTGCGTCCAACATAGAAACGATTGAACTTTCTGAAACGAAGGATTTTACGCTACAGCGCCCAATTAATGCACGATTCCTCGTCAGACTAGCACTGTACGAAACGTCACAATAGATACAGATGTTAGATTAGTCCTCTGGCATCGCAGAGAGGGAAAGCAGAAGAGATGGAGTGCCCTGACGAGCTCGAAGATACCAGGCAACGGGACATGGGGGGAGGGGAAGACCGGGCTACATGTTAGCCTCTGGATCGCGTGTTCACCCATCCAATCTCCCGAATGTGCTACTGTGCCGTAGGAACGCCAGGAAATTGTGCCGTTCAAACGAGTATTATTTCACTTAAAAATTTCAAGAGACAACCGTCACTTGCCAAGCCAACACACTTGTGTTTATAATGATTCTAAGCAACATTCGAACGATGGGATAAGGGGACACATTCAAAAGACTTACGTGTAAACAGGCCTCGAGTCAAAATTTCACGCCAGAGACGCCTCCGCACAGCAATATTAAATAACAGAAAAGTCAGCGATGCCAAACCGATAACAATGGTCCCAATGGAAGTAATATTAAGTAATAAAAACAAGCCAACGCTACCAAACCAATAACAATGCTGAATATTTCCAATTGGATGAAAGGAAATAAGTATACTGAAGAAGTGCACCACCCATTTCCGACTGGGTTACCTTCCTGAAATTTTTAAAAATTACCATGGCTAAGTTCTGAAAAAGTGGCGTCGGAACGCAAAGCGGACTTTAACAATACATTTAAAAATCTGTTAATTAGTCGGGAAGTTAGCTATAATTAGAAGAGTCAAACTGACTGGATAGCCTGAACTGGAGTTTGACTAACTACGCGTAGTACGTCAATTAATGATTTCCAGCGCGAGCATCGAAAATTAACAAAGAAAATAAACCTGATGAAAACTAAAAACGGCGCAGTTACAGAAAAGTATCAAGTGAAGAAGGCAAAGCAGAAAAAGGAAATGATTGTGGTTTGCTAGCTCAGGGATGTTTAGGTGTCAACCATAAGATGTCACTAATGGTAAAAACAAATAAACTAGACTTCGAGCAAGGGCAGAAGTACTGACGTGGAGACGAATAATTCAGACATAAAGCTTCACAACGAAACGGTAGGCTGCACCTTACTAACCCTCAAGATAACAGCAGTATCATTTATACTTCTCATGTTCTTCACCGTAGGTAGTTCGGATATAATCAAACTATAGCAGTCATAATTTGAAAGTGAACAGGCGCATGTCCACACAGCGCATTATGTTCAAACTGGTTAAGCTTCAGATCAATGAAGAGAACGATAATTGGGCAGCAAGTTAGAAGATGTAAGTCTTTGTTTAACATCGCGATAGAGCATAAGTCAGAGTCGGACGTGACCCATCCGACTCCAGAACCCAGGCTGAAATTGCTTGGTTACAAAGTTATGTTCACAACCCAAATACTGTATCCTCAAAGTATAGGAAAAAGTAATGCCGCACCTCTACAGGTTCGAGGAGCACTTCTACTGAGGACCACTAACTTGTCGAGCCAAAAGTACGGCATTAATGTAGTGCATGGCTTGCAGACGAGACTTGTTTGATCAAATAACATAGTGTGAGCAAGCGTTACTGCCTAACTATTGAACAAGGAACCATTGAACCCAAATCCGAGAATCCCTCTCAAGGTGTCATGGGAGGCGCAACACCTATTGAGTAGCGGCCCAGCTTAGAAAATAGAGATTCGGCAGACTTTATGGGTACTATAGCCAGCAGAGTGATTGAAACAAAATATTCAATACGGTTATCAGATGTTGCAACGCGGCGTCAAAAAAAAAATAAAATCAGCGGAAACCGCAGGACCATGTATTGGGGAGTAGAGACCCAGGTTAAGAAATGTTGAGGTGTTAAGTCTGAGATATTACGACTGTAACAGAACCATCTAGAGACGTGTTGCGCCAGTGGGGACTACACCAACAGCAGCGAGACGAGCAAGAGAGCAAAGAACTAGCAACCACAGGTTCCACGACCTCCCATCACCCTTAGGCAACGCTTCGAATTACTAAAATTTATTACAACGCTAGCGCCACATTTGTACTGTCAACAACCGCGGAAAGTTCGGTGAGGTGAGTGCAATAATCGACAACAATACGGAGAACTTTCGGGCAGTGGTAGGGAAGCTGGGGAAACTGGGAGCAGCGCGGCACTACGCAGTCTCGCAGTAAGAACTACACTAGGGAAATGGTAAAAAGAAAACAGGGAATTACAAACGAAAAACGCCTCTTTTCGTAGGTAGAAAATGAGAAGGAAAAAGGCCGGTGGTGGGGTAAACCTACTTCAGGAACAGGATGAAGGTAAACGGGAGAAACGGCAAGAGCAGCACGCCCATCTTTAAAGGAAGGAACTAAACAGTCACACCGAGGAAGTAATGAAAAATGAAAAAAGTAGGAGTAGCAGAAGACCTCCCTTCCGGCAGGGGAAGGCAAGGTTTCGTTGGAAAGTGAAGGAAGCAGGAAGTTGGCCTACTACAAAAAATGAGACTACACATTGTGAGCCATTTATAAAATTAGTCTTATAACACGACTGATTGAACATAGGGACATATATTAATAAAAGTAACGACAGTTCTAGGGACACAAACTTAGGCACATACATATTAGGGCATTGGCCTCCGAGAGAGGAGGATGGGCATCACATGTATTATCTTTACGCTCTTCGATATATTAAAGAGAGAGAATATCTTAGTAGCTAGTGAAGCCCTGTCGTTGCATTGTATTTGTTGACCTGATACAGCAGCTTAGTTTCCCTCGGCTTGACACAACCTCATATGGCAGTGTCCGTGGAGGAGGGTCGCTTTAGGGCCACGAGTATCCCTAATAATCACCTCATCTTATCGCAAGACGAACGTATGATAAGAATATCACAACAGCTTCCGTATTTTTGACCAGGAGTCCGTCAACTATAGGGAGGGAGCAGGTACATAAGCACAGCAGTTTAGTCACCGGTCGGGGGAGAGAGGCAGCATGTGGGAGTTTCGGTGCATGGATACACCACAGATACAAGCAGCATTATCACTGCTATTATTTCCGGAGTTTACCGCCGCACCAGAATACCCTAGGACACAGACACAAGCACCAGTGAACTTAATGGAATTTGGAGAGTGATGCACACAATGAATGCTGCACTGTTGTAGTTCGGGACTGAAGGTGAGATAGGTACAATAAATAACATAAGGCGTTTGAGAGGAGTGAAAGATAGCGCGACGAAGAAGAAGAAGAAGAGAACAGACCAGTAGCACAGCAACACACACCCCAGGCACAGTTACTACAGAGATCATTTGCAGCAGTGTCCAGCAGCATCAACAAAAATAATAATAACCTGCCTACAGCCAATACAAAACAATAGCCGTATGAAAAGTCCCATGATACACTTTACAATTACAGGTATCGCAAAATTATATACATTACTTCAATGAAGCTTAACATGTATATATATATAATATATATATAATATATAATTCATGCAGATCACGCTGCAATCAATACAACAAATCACAATTGGAGTTTGAGAATCTCATGAAAATAATTACAGTGGCTATATACATATCGCATAAGAATTCTTATCGAGTATGTACAATTATGNTTAACATGTATATATATAATATATATATATAATATATAATTCATGCAGATCACGCTGCAATCAATACAACAAATCACAATTGGAGTTTGAGAATCTCATGAAAATAATTACAGTGGCTATATACATATCGCATAAGAGTTCTTATCGAGTATGTACAATTATGAAAGAAGCTAAGCAGAAGAGAAGTACTATAAGGTGTCCACGAGCTTGGTGAGCTGGTCCTGGGGGGTTAGGTCAGGAGCGTCTCCATCCACCGTGCCTCCCGCCCCTTGCGGGGGCCCCACCAGCACCTGCTGGGGTGCCCCCCCTTGGGACTGGGCTATTAGTAAATTATCGGGGGCGCCGGCGTTACCCGACACGGCGGGGTGGGGGGATTGGACTTGGTTGCCCTGGTGGGGGGAGGGGACGGCGACAGATCTCGGAGATGGCAACGCTTGCGAGGGTCTAGGGGAAGGCTGGGGGGATCTAACGGCTTGCTGTAGACTGCCACCTCCCCCCGGAGGTGGAGACGTAACGGATTGCATAAGCTGTTGCGGTGATTGAGAAGGTAGAGAAGACATGCCCGTAACACATGGACCGGGTGATATAGAATTACCGCCTTTCATTTGCTGCTGCTGTAACATCATCTTCTGCTGAGGCTGAGTTGATTGCTGCGGTGGAGTTTGCACCTGCTGCTGAGAATTGAAGCCCATCGGTGAAAATTGCTGGCCTTCCATTGGCTGGTTGGCGAAATTGGGGTGCGACTGCGGCCCAAAGTGCCGCCGCTGATTGGCTGCGGCATTGAGAGGAGGTTGGGGCTGCTGGAAACCGACCTGCTGCTGTTGCTGTTGTTGCTGCTGTCTTAAGGCGAGCATTTGTTTCTGCTGCTGGTACCACTGGGCGCTGTGCATCTGGCCGTGTGGCATCCCTCCTGGCATGTGCGGGGGCCCCTGTTGCTGTCCTGGCTGGTTACCACTCATGGCAACCATGGACATTCCTTGTTGCTGCTGCTGTTGCTGCATCGACATCTGCATACCTTGCTGCTGTTGCTGCTGCATGGGCATCTGCATACCTGGCTGCTGCGGCTGTTGCTGCATGGGAACGCCCTGCTGTGGCTGGTACATCCCGCCACCAGGCTGCTGCTGCGGCGGTGGCGTTGGCTGTTGATTTTGCTGCTGTTGTTGGGGCTGCTGCTGCTGTTGTCCCTGCGGTGGCTGTTGCTGGCCCTGCTGCTGTTGCTGCTGTTGTTGCTGTTGCTGCTGCTGTTGGTGATGCGTATTGCGCTGCCTTATGAAGGCGGCCATGAGCTGCGGATGACTTTTGAGTATTGCGAGCACCTCACTTTGCTGGTTAGGAGTTGAGGGACTCCTAAACTTCTGCAGTAGCTGCTGTAAAACTACAGTGGAATTTCGCTGTGGCTGTTGTCCAGGAGGACCCATTACAGGGTGGTTGGCACCTCCCCCAGCAGCACCACCAGCAGCAGAGCTCGTGACTACACCCGCAGGATTGGAGCCAGGGATATTGGGAGCTCCCGATGCGGGTACTGAGCCGTTAGCTGCAGGGTTGTGCATCAGGGTTGGTCTCATGCCACCTGCACCGTTCGTCTGATTGGAGGAGGCGTTGGGGTACCTGCAACACACAAGTCATGTTAGCAATCACGAAATCACTAGTGCTACAGCTGGGGATAATAAAAGTGTAAAAATTCATTTACGAACGTAGGCATTCAGTCACACTAACATACAACAGAACGCACATGCCACACACTTTATGGCGATTATTATTATTAGCTATTATTATAGCGGGTTGGGTTACTAGCGCCGCAGGCATCTTTATGACGAGCACACAATAAAAAGATACATTTACTGTAATCCAAGTCTAAACACTCGTACCCACTCATGAGGTGATCTCTCTAATATTCTCTAATGTAGTATTATTATTCATTTAGTCTCTCAAAGCAAAAGGTCTGATATTTTTCTCGATATTTTTGCTGGTAGCAAGTCTGTAGTGAGTTGTGAATCTAAAGTTTTGGTCATTGCGCTACTACCGGCCGGGGAAACTTAGTTCGAAGCACCTCAAAGAAATAAAAGAGGAATAGATAAGACAGAAGAAGAATAATTGTACGGAAGTCCACTTCCGTGCCCTCTTCCCCTACACGGGGCAAGTAGAAATCCCGTAGGATAGGTAGCTAGTTTCCAAAAATCGGCGGTCCACCTCACGGAGCAGACAGAGAAGTAGTGAGGACATAATTGACCTTATCAGCAGAAACTGCGGCCAGCTGCAACAGCCCCTGAGAAGGCACTCGGAACATTCCTTACGGTCATGAGGCCAAGAATCTGACAGGCATATGGTAGGTACGCCAGTTCAACGCTTTGATGGTTTCCATCCCTTCAACAACAGGGGTGTATCGCGATCAGCATTTCTGGGTTACCGGTGCTACACCAGTAACACAGCCAGTCGCAATCATAGCTCAAATGGCGACTGCGACACGGGTTACGGTGATGCAGGTCACAAAGCACAAACGTCTATTTTGAACAAAAGGAGCATAAAATTCATTCATATACGCAACATATAAGCTCCTTACACCTGATTAAATAAATAATTCATCGCTAGATGGCGCTCTCACAACCACTTTTTGGATTAGGCCTAAGGCCTACAGTAACCTTTTTTAAGGGTGTGGAAACCCGGTTTCGGCGTGATTGCGACACACTCCAGATGTGTCTAGGGTTTCTATAAAATCAGAAGCTTCAAGAACACGGGACCAGTTTAGTGGTGAAAATTGTACTTTCGAAGAATTCAAGTCGCACAATAATGTACCACGTGATGAATCAGCCTAGCATATGAACAAAAGCCGGGCGAAACTTTGGACAAAAAAAAAAAAAAAAAGGATAAATGCACGCGGTAACCGTTCCAAATTTAGTCCATTGCTGGCATGACAAACAAGCATGAAATTATTGCAGAGAGCAGTGGACAATAGTATAATATACTGAATATTTTCTCGCTATTTCCAATAGGAGGATGATCAAAGGCATTCAACCATGTATATTATTTCTGTAAGATTACGGGAATAGCTATTTAACGTTGGTGTTGATAATAAGGTAGAGGCAGTCTAGCAATCGTGTATAGGTAGCAGTCAAGATTATACCAGTAGGTCACCTGCTACAGGCCGAGCAAGAGACGGAGCGAGCAAATGAATTGGAGTAAGTAGCAGGAGTTCTGTACAACTACGATGTCAAATAACCAATCAGAATGTCTAAGAAAGACAGTGCGTCGTTGATACAGTTCTTGGCAAGTTAGCAGGACATGCTCCACGGTGAGTAGCAGGACAAAAACTAAGAATGGGAAGGCTAAACGTTCACGACACTAACCTGTTCCACACTTGGTCCATGGCAGGCAAGGTTCTGTTGGGCTGTGGCTGCTGTTGCTGCATGAGATGCTGCTGCACCATGGCGTTAGGTTTACCCATGGGACCACTTATTTGGTTCACCGGCTTGCCCATGCTGTTGCTGCTCATCATGCCGCCATGTTGTTGTTGCTGTTGTTGCTGCTGCTGCTGCTGTTGTTGTTGCTGTTGTTGTTGCTGCTGCTGCTGCTGTGGTGACTGCATCGCGTGCTGCGGCCTTTGTGGCTGCTGCTGCTGCATAACTTGCTGCCCCTGATACACACTCACCATCACCCCATGACCACCGGGCTGCCCAGGGATAGGGTTGCCCTTACCGTAGCTGGGCACAGCGTTGCTCGGGACGGCCTGTCGTGCTGCCGCCGCCTGCACCTGCAGCCACACAACCAATGCACTTAATTACCACAACATAGCACTTAATATATCTAGCTACCTACTCCCAAGTGTCAACAGTTCTCAGAATACGAATGTTAGTTAAACTCAGAAAGTTTAAGCCTCCCGTACCGAGCAGAACGATATCACAGAGGAATTATTATACATTATCATTATACAGAGTAGCTTAAGCCTCCGTCTCCACAACAACGGCGATCTAACAGAGGAAGAAGCAAGGGACATATAGTATGGTGATAGAAACATGGCGAACCCATGCACAAAGGTGTTCCGACAGAGCAAGGGAACAGCAAGTCGGGAAAGAGGAAGAACAGAATAAAGCATACAGAATATGAGTGAGCGAATATGCTGCAGAAGCCTTACTAGACACAACTGCGGGGCTACAAGAGAGGAAAAAGAAGAGACATGTAGGACGTCCACAGGCATGCAGAACACTGTTTCCACACAGAACTAGCATGCACGGGGATAGCAAGTCAGGAAAGCAGGGGAAGAAAAAGAACAATCATGAGTAGAAGCATTATTATTACTTCTAGCGGCACCCGTGGAAATTTCACAGTTGAATGAAGTCTATCTAGCGGGACCTGTAGAAATACCACAGTTGAATAAAGTCAATGCCTTCCAAAATGAGCGAGACCACACCACGCGCAATTTACACGAATTTAATCTAATGAAGCTCTTCTAATGTAACACATCTCATGTATTAGTTAATGCCCGTCATTCATCCTTGACGAACTGTTTCTAACTCAACAATGTCAACTCCAATAGTTTTTAATATGTACACTAACGTAACCCGTGGGTGACCCGTGAAGATTTCACGATTAGTTAACGTTCTGACTTCGTAAAACGTAGCAATCCTAAGCTACGCCATTTTCACTCATTTGACCTTGCGCAGCTGTTGACCAAACCTATCCTGTAATAACGACAGTCTGAGGGCCCCGCCGTGAAAAATGACGGCACTAATTTCTTGTCATTAGGTTTTTCTTGTTCCGGTTCCTAGCATAGGTTTTGTTCTAAAATAGGTCTCATCCCTGCATGAGTGATCTTCCGTTAATAAAACGCAAGTTGTATAGCCACGCGGTTTGCGAGAGCAAAATATCCCCCTGCAAGATAAGGCGCGAATATCGGCTTGGAATTGGGCAAACGTTGAGCAGCACCAAGAAAATATACTATAGTCAGTCAAAAGAATTCAATGGAAATGCTCAGTACCGTATACTGGATACCAATCTATAGTTGAACCTTAATCGTTGAAATTTGGCTGCAATGTAAATTCAATATGAAAAAAGCGTCAGCTCAGCGTGAAGTTTCAACTGCATCAAAGAGATTCAGCTAAAGAAAGCAGTAGTGAAAGGGATTACGCACGAAAGGAACTCCAATCAAGACTGAGTTTCTCGAACTGCCAAGAAGAAATTCATTTAAAATATATGAAGCACAGCTTATGCCTGGCAGGATCAAACACTCCATCAAAGATATTGTCTTAGAGTACTTAGATGAATCCCATGCATAGAAAGGTTGAAAATGTCCTGAGTCAGGCAGTGAATCTTCTACCTAAGACCTGCGAGAAGTAGCAGCTAAAATTTGAACTTGACTCCTTCTCTGTAGCGTAACCTATTTTCCACATCTGGCTGGCCCAATTAAAAACGTCGAGCGCCAATAGCAAAGCGAACGTAATATGTTGTGAAAGGAATGAAAAGCGGTAGATAAGATACGAGTATAATGGTCTTCATATCTTTGTTTTGAAATTGACCATTTTTTTCAAAAAGCGCCAAAGAAGACGGCTATGGTTGAACTTCATTCCAGCAAAAATCAGAGCTTCTTTCTTTGAAGTTCCCTCTACCTAATACTGAAAAGCGTCACGTACAGACACAGGCATGGACGTACGGATGGACGGAGCCTCAAGCAGAATTATAATATAGATCTTCAGGGTTTTCCCACCGTATTCGATACCAGGACGATATAATAGCGATTGATTCATTCATGGTGTTAGTATCAAAGAAATAGGTAAAGTATTAGCTACATATAGAGTTGAAAGATTGAAGAGTGTCATTCGAAGATGTGATAAGAGTAGGATGGTTCTTATGAAGGATTGAGGCCTTCAGTTAGCCTATTCAAAGATAGTACTATAAATCAATGCTGGAGACGAAGGAATACAAAGGCCTTGGAAGGCCGTTAGATTATAAGAGAAAAAGTCCTTGATATTGTGGGCATGAACGCCTTTCATGATAGCCGCAACCCGTTGCTTAAATCCCGTTAGATGTTAATAATATAACACCCAAAATCCGGCATAAACTACGTATCTGATATATTGTATATCAAATGTTCAAGTACGCTTGAGTTCTACTGAAGATAATCTTGTTAGAATAGATATAGTTTAGAAGTTTAGTCGAACTTAAATGAGTTCTATTAGAACAATCTTGGTAAGGTGCACAAGGCCTATGTGTGGCGGGAAATAAGGCGCGAAGTAAAGGTTCTTCATGTTTTGAGGGGCCACGTCCCTTTTTCGGGCATTAATAGGTTTCCCATAAGCATGAAAACAGGAGGAAGCAAAGTAGGCCCAAAAGACAGACGTTATGAATGCCTTGCTAACGACTAAGGTAACCTCAAGGATCCCTCTGGGGGACGATGCTCTCCATAACATAGACTGGGCGAACCTAAGTAACGTAACCGACTGGTCAATCTTATGCCCCCAAGTGGCAGCTTAGGCTTAATACTATCGTAACACTTACCTCCTTTACAGCTTCGAGGACATTAGGAGGAGGCGCCTGTGTGGCAACATTCTGGCCAGCAGCTGGAACAGCGGCAGACGATGCAGTCGAGCCCTCCTGTTGGTTGTAGGTAGGTGAGGCTTGAACAACAGGCTTGCTGGTGCTGGGAGGAGAGCTGGAACTGCTGCCCACGCTAGGCATACCAGCGTTCATCTGCTGCATTCTTCGCTTCATGAGCTGTTGCTGCTGCAATCGCTGCTGCATTTCCTGTTGTCTCACCTTCTGTTTGATATTGCAGCAGTAAGGCACAACACAACGCTGGTCTTTGCAGATACGTGCGTGATAGCAGCAGAGAGCAATGAGTTGCTTGCATATGGAACAGCCACCATTGCTCTTCTTCTTGCACACTTTGGTGTGCTGCAAAACTCTTCGCATCTTCTGGCAAGACGGCAAACGACAGTTGGCGTCGCGACATTGCGCCGAGTGCACCACGCTCTGAATGCACCGCTGGATGGACTTCCGCCGTGCTTCTTGTGGGTTCATGTTCTTGCTGTCGGCAGATCCTGAACCATCGTCCATGTCCAGGCCAAGTTTGATCATCTTGTGCTGATGACCATCCTTGTTGAAGCAAGCAGTACACAAGTCAAAGTCGTCGCACTCCTGGCAGTGGTAGGGAGACTCGACATGTTGCTTACAGTTGTTGCACGTGTAGACGAACCTATCCTGACCCTGATTGTGCAGTTCGTAGAGCATTGTCATGGTAGAAAACTTAGCACGTCGTAAGGAAGAAAACTCGAGATGTTTCTCGCTAGCTAAAGTAAGGAAGGCGTCGCGACCGTCCATGAGATCGCATACAATTGTAGGATCGGGATCTTGGATGGGCGGTAAACTAACGGCGCTCTGGGCACTGTGTAACCTGATAACGAAGAACACGTCTTTATGCTTCTCCATTGTAACAAATATTTTTTGGGCCAAATCATTGCAACTTTGAGCACTACTTTTACTCTTGGACTTATTCTTAACTTGACTCTTGTTTTTATTTTTGGTTTTGTGCTTCTTTTGGCCTTTCTTCTTGCCATCAAGACAAACTTCCTCTTCTTCTTCATTGCCCATGGCAGCCTGTGCGGCTTCGGCAGCAAGAGCCGCTTCCTCCTGCTTTCTCTTCTCCTCCTCTTCCTGATCTAGTTCTTTTATGCTCTCCTCCATCACGTTAGGCCAAAAATCGCCCTCAAAGTACGGTAACTCTGCAGGAGACTTAACGTGGTCCTCAAACGCCTGCTTGTGGATGTCCTTGTAATCTAGTACCACACGCTCGATGATGCCTTTGTCGAGCATCTTCTTGTACCAGTCCTGCAGCCGCTTGGGCTTAGGGATCTTCTGCTCGGGCGGGTGGCAGTGGAAGATATAATCGTCCCCTTCCGAAGGAGGACATGCCCAAATGTGGGCCATTGTGTAGCTGTGGGGTAAAGAGACATCAAAATAAGTAACAACGAAAGGGGCACGTTCTGGAATACCTACGTACAACACTACATTGCCTTTTCTCCCAAGAATCCTACCAGGGTGTGTGGAATCGATAGTATTTTGTACACATTCTGAACACGATACAAGCGAAGTTGACTCTGTGTACTTATTGCTTTCTCGTGTACTGTATGATAAGGTAGACTGTCGTTAGCTTGAAGCTACATTTAATATCATACCTAAAGAATAAGTTCAACACTGTTGTATTTCATTGCATATAACACGAATTACTACCCTAAGAAATTAACAAAACAGGAGAACTCATGGTACTCTACAATGGGTACGGCATTAAGATGCACAAGCCCGTCGTATCGCCACTGTGAAACCAGGGACACAACTCAACCCGGTGGCTTGCCAGGGTTGCGGAGTCGGAGGGTTCAAGGTCCGACTCCGACTCCGACTCCGACTCCTGGCCCTCCAGAATTTCCGACTCCGACTCCGACTCCTGGTCCTCAAGATTTTC
>LQNS02276927.1:7791873-7801898 GCA_001587735.2 Parhyale hawaiensis | reverse complement strand
CCTGTTCACAACTATGATGAGCTCATAAACAAGCCTAAAAGATAAGGAGAACTCACCTATTTTGGTACATAAAATACTTGGCGTCCCTAGGTATGGTACAGAGCTGCTTGCCATAGCAGCAAAGAACTTGAGGGTTGAAGGTGTGCTTGCGACCACAGCAGTAGCCCAACTGCTGCATCACGGGGTCAATTTCTTGCTCGAACACCTCGGCGAGCTGGGGGGACAAGTTTTTTTTTCTGTAGCTTTTCATCACTGAACACTACTGTGCCTACTGCACACACTCATGGACTCTCCAAACGGTGCTATTCCAACGAAATGAGAAGCTTAAGCCCTTACGCACTGCAGCCCATTCCTTGACCCTAGTCTGTTTACAGTAGCTTCAGCACGCGTATGAGTCTGGGACAGCATATGGTACTGCCTCACCATAACTCAACAGCAGGGTGTCAAAGGTAAACAGACGACGGCTATTAAAAAAAAAGTCAAATATCCTTGAGCAAGCGGAAAAAAACTCCCAATATATTTGCACATACAGCAAAGGGCTTGTGAACTGTGACTGGTCAAACTGACAGCAAAGAACTTATACTGGCATCTCTTCAGGGTTCTCGCTAGCGACAATGTTAGGTTATAACTAACTAGAACTAACAGGCCAGAAACGGCACAGTAGATCATGAGCAATGAATACACATGTCTCAGGTGTAGCCAAGATATGCAACACTGAATGAGCCAAGCCCAGCCAATGAAAAAATAAGCGACTAATAGATGTGAAATATTGGCTAAGTCAAACCTTTATAAAGCTAAACTTAAAGAACATTTAACATTGAAGCTCAACTTTTTCAATTGGGGGCAGGAAATATATGTAGTATATATAGTAGTAGTAGTAGTAGAGGTTTTACTAGCGCTTCAGTGGCACAATAAATGTCGATTAAAGACGGAGAAAACAATGGATATAGCTACAGATAATAGCTATATCGAGAGAAATTAGGAACCCACCAACAAGTGGAGTTCTCATACTAGAGTCAATTGCCAACAATGAAGGATTCCTGAGTACAGCTTAAAATTTTCATCTTTGATCAAATTTCAACTACACAGTAGATGTTAATCCAATGCAAATATGGTAACACGATAAAAATATACTTGCAAAACAAAACATAAGAATACACTGAAAATAAACTGACCTTTGTGCAGTATCTGTAGACGCGGGAAGTTTTCCTGTTGTATATCCAGGCGTTATCAAACATGAGCCAAACATCATCGACATAGTCCCAAGGGTCGGCGTACTGCCCCGTGTCCAACTTTCTCTTGATAGTTGACAAATCCATAGGCTTCTTAATAATGTCGAAATAGTCGGGTATGCCGAGCTGGGACGGGTCCACGGGCATTCTGAAGGGGATGCTGTCAGGCTCCTGGCGGTACAGCATCTCCATGGTAGGAGCCAAATGCTGCCGTAACTCGTCTGGTGTGAAAAGAGGGGGGAAATCCTTAGTGGGAGCTTTGCCTACGCTGGGGGCAGTGCTGGTGGGGGGAGTGGGGGTGCCAGTGGCTGAACCTCCCGAGGATTTTGAGGCAGCACCACTCGGTTTGCTCGAACTGGCATCACAGGGCTTCTCCATGGCGAGGGTGGAAGCTGTGGTTGTGGTTGAGCTGGTAGGAGGGGCACTAGTGCTGGCGGTCGAGGAGGCACTCGATGACGCGGGTGTGGTCGTGGCGGTAGAAATGGCAGGCGTCAGAGAACCAGCATCAGACCGAGACGGACTGCTCGTCTCCATTTTCACATTCACCTCTTCTTTGACAGGCACGTCAGTACTAAGACCGCCACCAGCTGAGGGAGACTGAGGTTCGTCTTTTACTTCTGTCTTCATTTCCATCTTTACCTTAACGTCCGCTGGTGGAGCAGTAGTGTTGCCGTCAGTTGAGGCAGGTTCATCTTTCACATCAACATCCATTGGTTCTGTCTTTATGAAGGGAGTGGGCTCGTGCTTAACTTCAGGAAGCGGCGCACTTGACACAGGAAGAACATTAGACGCAGCGCTCGTTGCAGTATTGGGGGAAGACTGGGTGCCCGAGAAACTATTGGCGTCAGTAACAGAAGGGCTGGCGGAGCACACGAGGTTTTGTTGTTGCTGTTGCGACACTTGCAGTGAAGATGCAACAGAAGAAGGTGCTACAGCAGCAGGCGCACTGCAGTTCATTTCGCCAGTAACAGGCACTTTGATAGAAGCTGTGGCACTCGAGGCAGTAATGGCAGTTGAGGTGTAAGGCGGAGGAGCCAGTGGGGGACGAACGGCAGAGTTGGGCGCAACACCCGAGGGTGCCATGGTGCTGACACCACCAGGGAAACCGCTCGATGCGAGAGACGTCCCAGCTGAGCCAAGCACAGAATTAGGGATATTGGCAGGAGAGGCGCCAGCATGAACAGATGACGGCAAGTTAGGCGACATGCCTGTGGAGCAATGCACGGACGCTGGTAAATTGGCAGGAGACGTTACAGTTGAGCTGGTGAAGACCTGCTGCTGTTGCTGCAGAGGGCTGCTCGACACCATAATGTTGGGAGGTGCAGCCCCTCTGATTAGGCCGCCATTAGCTCCAGCTCCAGGAGCCATGGGCTTCAACATAATAGGGCCAAGGGGCCGCACACATGACTGTTGCTGCTGTTGTTGAGGCTGGTGCTGAGACTGTTGCTGCCCAAGAGGGCTTAAGCCCGAAGCCGGGGGAAATGGCCCACCAGAGTGAGGCTGGGGCCCCACAGCCACAGGAGCAGCGTTGGTGGCAGCGCCCATCATCGCCTGAGGTGGAGCTGCACCTCCGTCCGACACGGGCTGTCCCTCACGAGGATACTGGCGGCGCTGCATGCGCTTCTCCTCCAATTCCTTCTGGATTTTGTAGATCTTCTCAGCCAGCAGGTGATAATATTCAGGCTGCACAAAAAGTGCAACATATGAGAAGCTAAGTCAACACCAACTGCAGCTTTAGCAAGTAGCTATACTCAAACCTTCACCTAAGCCATCACACTCACTTTGCGCTACAGGTCCATCACATCTCGGAAAGGGAACAAATTGCGAGACGCATTTTCAAAAACTCGTGGCGAAACCTCCCGTTGTGGGACACTCCCAACACTTTCACTCACAGTTCACTCGAACAGTCCTCAGGCTAACATCACTCCCTCAAGACATCGTAACTGAGGCGCTCTACAAGAAAGTGCCAGACTGTTGAAGCTAGCAATGGGTGTAAAGTTATGACATCAAACTTATACAAAAGAAAAAAAACACATAGGCAAGAGCGACCCACTGTCATCCTCACTGCAGCAGCACACAACCCCCACTGAGGGTTGGCTGGGTGATGGACGTTTGCTATGAGTGGGCGGAGGGAAATCATCATCACGAACCTCTTCTCGCTTTATTATGTCGGGTAGGGCAAACGAAATACTAACTCATATTTCTCGTGCGAAGTTTTTTCTTGCCATTGAAGTGTAAAGATTTTTTGCTGGCACTGTAGAACTTTGACCCGTCCTATGCCTCCTGAAGGGGTAGATCGACCTGTTCCTACCAATACTTTCCCAGCCAATGCAAGTCAACTGTGGTAACAGCATGACAATAGCAAGCTCCGCACTTACCACATAAAATCAATTGAAGAATGATACGTGTCTGTTCAATGATCCATACAAATGACTGGCAAATATTAAATTTTATCTTGTCTCCATCCAATTTTTCATATATCTTAGCTTCAAATGCAATTTCTTTCTTAGGTATCCAATATTCATCTCCATTTCTCCGGTCCTTGAAGTTCCATATTTGCTCTTGATCTCAAGAGAAAAATCTGGCCTTGAGTCAATTCTTTATAGAGATTTTGCAATAGCTAATAACAAAATAGGGCATTGCGTAACACGTGTGTAGTGCTAAATAGACTGCACTATTATTGCAGTCCTACTTAAAGCCTCCTTAGTCGCAGTGTAAACTATGATCGGACGAGTGGGCTCAATGAGGGAGATGTAGTAGGTATGTCAAAGAAAACAGGTAAGCTAACCCACAGGTGCATGAATGTTCCCACACTGAATCAATCAAGCCACACAGAGACAGTGCACACAGGTACAGAAAGATGGGAAAGACAAAGAAGACCATACCAAATTATAAATAACTAGAGCAGTCTGCAAGTGAATACCTCCACCAAGCACGGCAACGGTAACAAAAATTCAAATTGGCTTTCGAATCATGATTTTCTTTGTATCAACACCAAAATCTAACCATGTTTTAACAGTTTTTCTAATTTTCTTGAATATCCATTCACAACTTTTTTCGAGTTATGCTGCCAACAAATTCAGTCAAACACAAGAAAGGACCAACCGATCTGCTAGAAACTTTAATCATCCACGTGTTTCAACATTACTAACGACTCCTGTACATTTCAGAAAGATCTATTAAGAACTCTTTTGAGTTACTGTGCTAATAAGCACAAAATTAAACACCGCAACAAACAAGCAAACGAACAGATCATCACAAAAATTTGGCCATTTTCTCTTCGTAACAAACCTAACAACTCATGGGAATTTCATGACAATCCATCCATAACTTTTTGAGTGATGGCACTGAGAAAAAAATTTAGGCACACAAACGGCTGGATTTGCACCCAAAGTCAATCACATGTTACTGTTAACATACCTAACTATCCCTGAAAACTTCATAAATATTCATTCAAATCTTTTTGAGTTATCGAGTTATCTTGGTGACAGACAAACCCGACAAAAACCTAACCACTTTGCCGGAGGTAATTAACAAGCGTATGAAAATAGAAAGCAGCAAAGCGGGCACGACATAAAAAATTTTGTCAAGGCTCAGCTTGATAAAAGTAAAAAACAAAGTCCACTGGGAGAAGAAACAATTTTTTATATTAGTAGCTACAATCCTGATTTAATCACTACACCCGCATTATAGTGCGATCCAGCAGTGACGAGGAGAAACAAAGTAGTGCACTACAGATACTTACTCTGGAACTGGCCACATTGAACATGTCTCCTTCAACTTTGCGAGCATAACTGACGAGGTTCTGCATTCGTCTGTCCTGCATAGTCAGGGGTTCTGGGCTGGGGAGTATTGCCTGCACTCTGTTGGCCAATAAAAAAAAAGGAATTAATGCACAGCGGCAGCAGCAAACTTTGCAGCCAATATGTCCTAGGTAGGCAAAACACAGCTTGAGCCCCTCTTGAGACATCGTTGTGTGTCAATAGACGAAATGAGAAGAAGCATGTATGTAAAGAACAAGAGTAAACAACATGCAACAGGAATTTCAAGCGAGAGAACAGCTACTTGGGCTGATTCTGCCGTGACATACAGCACACTGCGGCAAACACAACCTGGACGGAGGAGACAGAAGGCAGCAGATAGACTGCAACCCATGACACCAGTAGGTGCCAAGACTCCAGTGATGCATGCACAGTCTAAGGTAGTCTTAAGGAGTCAAACAATATTGGGAATATAGCCATCTGATGAGACGAATGACAATAGGTTTATTGTGTCCAGAAGCCACAAGACCGCCTTCTCAGGGGTTAGACAAACCTCGTGCAAGGTCGCAGCCCAAGTTTTCCCTTTGAGCACATAAATATGTGAAGTTTCATTATTGGGTACTATGATCAGACTTCTCTGAGACTGAGAGGAGAGCAAATACTCTCTATGCGAGTACACTACACCTATTTCTTACGCCAGCCTGAAGGCCAGTCACTACGTTCTACATAGCTACATGGGTCTTGAATGTTTATCAGCATGCCATTAAAGCATCAGTAAAATTGTCATACAAGCTATTTGGCAGCACTGTCAGATTTTTGGGGGGCTAGAATACTGAAGATAAAGATGCTGATAAGTGGGGGGGTTCTTCTACTGAAAGCAACTTCAGTAATGGATCAGTATCTAAATTCATTTCAACTGGTCCCAGTATTAGGTATTATAAGAAGATTTAAGCCTCCCTATATAAGTACTAAGCTCTTCTAAGAGAGGAAAAGGAAGGGACATATAGTATGTGGATAGGAAAACAGGGAACTCATGCACGAAGGTGTTCCCACACAGGATCAACGCTCATGGGAACAGGAACAGCAAGTCAGGAAAGAAGAGGAAGAACAGACAACAGTAAGGTCAGTAGGAGTATGAAAGTGGAAGGAAGCAAAGTAGGCACGAAAGACAGACGTCCAAAAGGCCTAACTAATGGCTAAGGTAACCTACACAAACTCCCTGGGGGCGCTACTCCCCATAACATAGGATGGGCAAACCTGACTAACCTAACCCTATGGCCCATCCTATGCCCCCGGAGGGGACTGGTCCCAGTTCTACTGGCCGCAATGAAGAAGAAGCAGCAGCAGCAGAGGATTAATCTTAGAATGAAGATGGAGTGATGCAGTAGAGAAAGAATCAGAAAATGTAGCTGCTTCTTGGACTGTTGTTAGCGCAATGCGCAACAGCAAGGAACATTCTTACAGAAAAGAAAAGCCGTGAAGAAAACACTAACCAGTCCCGAAAATCTTGTTACACCCTCTGACGTTTATGTTCTGTTTGTAAATGACAAAATCATATCTCAAGTAGTTACAGAAACAAATTCGCTGATCAAACCAATGAAAAAAAAAAACATTGCAAAAAGTTCTCATCTGACCTCGTAGACTCCGACAAATGCTGATGAAAAAAAATTGGAACTAATAATTGCAATGGACTTGGCATGCAAGCCACAACTAGAACTGTAAAGGTAAAACCATCGTTTTTGACTCTGCACTTACCTATCTACAATACACCTAAAACAAAACAAAAAAAGTGCCACTGCACGAAAAAAAAAAAAAAAAAAAAAAACAGAGTAAGACCTTACTGTGCCGACTGTAAAAGCAAACCATGCTTATAAGTCAATTGTTTTGGTATCACACATGCTGAAAATGTAGTGTCTCATACAGAATAAGTTATATATAATAGTAGTAGTTTCAGAGAAATAAAGGGATTTAACTCTTATTTCGTTCAAATTCAACAATATCTAACGCGGCTTTTGAATGGAAACGGGCACTCGTGTCATTGTTTTTGCTTAACTTCTGACATTTTTGCATACTTGCAGTATCAAATGAATGCATTAGTAGATACAGCTCTGTAAATTAGAGCTATACCTAGCAGGCTGGATGAGTATATATCATTGAATTTTTCGATTTGGAGCAGATATAGCATTTTTTTAACAGGTAGCTATGTGTTATTATAAGCGTGTATCCTATATGCGCATCACGCGCCCAGCAAGTTCAGCGTGGTCCTATATGGTGCACATCCCGGCCAACGTGTTAAGCCTCCCTACCCATAGAGTACACTATGATCCAAAGAGAGGAAGAAAGAAGGGACATATAGAATGCCAACAGAAACGTGGAAATCATGCACTAGTCGATGCACATGGGAACAACAAGTCGAGAAAGAATAGAACAAAGTATCATTAGTAAGGGTATGAAGATGGAAGGAAGCAAAGTGGGTGGGCACAGAAGACAGACGTCCCAAAGGCCTAGCTAATGACTGAGGTAACCGATACAATACCCCTGGGTGCGCTGCTCCCCATAACATTGGATGGGTGACGTTAACTAGCATAACCCAATCGCCCATCCTATGCCCCATGAGGGGTACCCCGCTGGAAGTTGCTCTACTCCATTTCATAATACTGCGTGTCGTACTGCACCCATTAGGTAGTACTGTGACACATTAGGAGGCAGCCATGTTCCGGGATTCTAATACACAGATGAGGCTACTCCTCTGGTCTTGTGGCCCAGCTACACGGGTGAAATACAACTGCAAGTCAACCTGTCTTACAGCTACGAGGCCTTCTTTTCTGCTCTAGTGTCAGGGGCGTAACTGACAAACTTTTTTCAAGTAATAATGATTTGAGCTGCAAAGAAAATTCAAATTTAAAGCAACAACTCACAGCTTCTGGACGAGATGGTTACGGAGCTCGTTCGTTATACTCTGATGCCAGTCCTTGGTGCCCTCGGAGGGGTGAGCTGTCACCACTCCAATGCTGCTGGGCAGCTGGCCAGGCTGGTTGGGCAAGTTAAGCCACGACTCAGCCATGCTCGGGGTCATTGCACCCTGCAGGGCAGAAGATAAATGGTGGAAAGTTACTATATTGTTAATAAACTCGGTGTTTGAGTCTCTCTACCCGCAATATAAAAAGTAATCCATGGAGGAGAAGGACAAGTATGCCCAGATAAATGTGGAACCCATGAAGGAGAGTGTTCCCATTCATGATCACTGCGCATGGGAACAGTAGGCCCATATCAGTCAAGAGAAAAAATAAAAATATCTGTAGGCGTATGAAAATGAAGCACAAAGTTGGCACAAAGGAAAAAGCTATGGGGTCCTCTTTGGGCGCTGCTCCCATAAAATATATATATATATATTATGGGTGAGCCGAACAATAAAACCTATCGATCATCACATCCCCCACAGAATTAAATTGAAAAATAATTCAAAGTTGATGCCACAGGGTGCACAAATTTTTCTGCAACCCAAGGAGAGTGAGAAAGGGAATGATTAACATGTGAAGCAAGGCAAAGAACATACACGTGACAATGGTACCTAAGTCCAGAAAAGGAAGACCAGAAAAAATACCATCGGTAGGTATGAACAACAGCAAAGTTGGCATGAAAAAAGCCTCGCATGCCTAGCTAAGGCTATGGCATTCTTAAATATCCCCTGGGGTACAGCTCCCGGTATCATATGATACTCAAGTGTAACTAATATGAAACTAGAGAGCAATCCGAGTGTATACCTCCGCCAAGCAAGGCAAAAAGGTAAAGAAAAATTTAAATTGATTCTGAAACCCTGACGTTCTTTGTATCACCACCAAAATCTAATCATTTGTGCCATTTGAGAGCAAGAGCAGTAACAATTTTGGTAATTTTCTTGAAGATCCGCTTATAACTTTCTGAGCTATTCTGCTAACAAACATTATGACAAACCGGAGTCAAACACACAAACGGACCAACCAATTATGAGGGTTTACCATAAAATAAGGTTCCCAAGGACCTGCAGTCACTAGGAACGCTGTTACGCGGGATCCAGCGACACTGGCGAGCTGAATGCAACGCTCAACCCTGGCCTGGCAGCCGTTAGAGATGGAGCTCCCAGCTGATTCTCCGCCAGGTGCTCGTATCACCAAAGTTGAATCATTTATGCCTTTTAACAATACTAACAACTCGCGTAAATTTCTTAAAGATCAATTCAAAACTTTTTGAATTATTGCGTTAACAACATAAAATCAAACACAGTGACAAACAGACAATCGAACAAACACATCAGAGAAGTTTTGGTAATTTGCCCTTCGTGTTATACGTAACAACTCCTGTAAATTTCATAAAAATCCATTGATAACTTTCTGAGTTATGGCAGTGAGAAAAAATATGCAGACAAACAGATGAGTGTATTTTCACCAAAAGTTATTCATCTGTTACGGTTATCATGCCAAACAATCCCTGTAAATTTCATAAAGATTGGTTCATAACTGTTTGAGTAATCTTGATGACAGACAAACAAGACAAAAATATAGCCTCCTTGGCGGAGGTTATTATGAAAAAAGCACAACTGTACAACCAGAAGACAAAATGAGATGGTCCAATATGTATGAGAAGCATATCTATCAATGTGTATTGTTCCACAGTCCACATGAGAATAAATGTGAGAATGTGTATCACACGGCGTCATGCAAGAAAGCAGTGGGAAGAGCGCCAGTCATTTCTGCTTTGAGGATCCACGAATTCATTGTAAAACAAGTCACTGCCCACACCATTAGAGTAATGAAACTGCCGCCACAGTAATGGCAATCCAACTCTCCAACAGTAAGGCAAGCGAAGTGCAGAAGAGTAGATAGTATGAAATAAGACCTCTTGCGATAAAGAGCTATTTATGTAGCGACAGTGATCGAGAAACGTTCTATTAGGATAACCTCGGTGTAAGGTCAGAGCAGCGTTCTAAAACGAGCAGGAACTGGAGAAAATTAGAGAAATTTTAAGGAGTCGGAGGTCTCCGGAGAGCTCTCCG
>LQNS02276927.1:7769179-7782139 GCA_001587735.2 Parhyale hawaiensis | reverse complement strand
CTGAAGGCCACTGCACCGAGCCACAGAGACAATTGGCCACTGCACCGAGCCACAGAGACTGTAGGCCACTGTGCCGAGCCACAGAGACAATTGGCCACTGCACCGAGCAACGGAGACAATTGGCCACTGCACCGAGCAACGG
This sequence comes from Parhyale hawaiensis, assembly GCA_001587735.2. Lineage (NCBI taxonomy): Eukaryota > Metazoa > Arthropoda > Malacostraca > Amphipoda > Hyalidae > Parhyale > Parhyale hawaiensis. The sequence goes on along the minus strand of LQNS02276927.1, from coordinate 7,781,997 downwards.
AGACAATTGGCCACTGCACCGAGCCCCAGAGACTGTAGGCCACTGCACCGAGCCATAATAATAATTTCATTTATTTCTTATATGGAGACTGTATCCAACAAGGTTAGGACACAGTATCCTGAGGTTTTCATTCTTAGTACTAACATAAGAATAATGCTAAAAAATAGTAACATAAGAGACAATTGGCATTAAATTTGCAGTGATCTACTAGTGCAAAGCCCGCATCCAAATAAGGAGATGATATTGACACTATTTTCCGTTGAGAGGGGCGTTGGTTACACAGAAGTGGTGTGAAAAGTTTTTTTTTTTTCAGAGAAAGTATGAAATACAGTATGCAGCCTAAAGTGAGCTAGGGCAAGTAGTTGCGTATTAAAAAAAATGGTACGTTTACAGAAATTAAAAAAAAAGAGGAGAGAAGTGTGATAGGAAATTTAGAATACATAGTCCAGCGAACCATATTCAGGAGTGCAATGAGAAACAGACATGTATTACAAGAAATAGCTAGTAATGATAATAATGGAAAAAAAACTTGAATTAAAATAGAATAGATTATATGTGAATAAATGGAGCTGCGAACTTACTAACATAATGGCAATAGCTCATAGAGGGCCGGAGTGTAATTCCTGGTGTCTCTTTGGGAATGGGCTTTTTGGTTCGTCTACTGCCGCCTATCTAATCTAATCTATATTAAAGTGAAAGTGACTCTGCACATCTCCAATTTAGATCATTATATAACCGAGACTTCCCTATTTGTGATAGACAAGGATTTATTTATGTAAAACAGCCTGTGGTCATTAGACAAGAATAGCGAGCAGAGATCACGTTAGAAGATATGAATTAACCAAGATGTATGCTATGCTCTCAAGGTTACCTTAAGAATTTTCGCGAAGAAATAGAGTAAATATTAATTTTCCCACATGGATACGGTACTCAACATATAAGGAGTGCGCAGCACCATGAGTGTTTAATTCTTAATCTTAAAGCTAACACCGTAACATGAGTGTTTTTATCTTTATGCTTAAAGCTAACAAATTTGCCAGACGAAAGAGTTTGTTTAACGTCTTCATTCTATGATAAAAATGGGGAAATGTAATACTAAAACTAGACATACGAAAACAATGTAAAATGCAACAAGATTGGGGAGAAGGTAGAGGCCTCGTGGTATAGGTCGGCCACCTCAATTAGCGGCCCACCTCCCGAAACAGAGGGGGAGTATTGAGAGCCTATCTAACGTTAGGAAAATAAGAATCTCACCAGCCGGAACTGCGGCAAGCTGCAACATGTTCAACGGAGACGGCACTTAGGACCCTCAATCTTTTGGCAGGTAAAGGGCCCCGCCAGCATCTACCCCTCGGAATAAGAAATAATAATAGTAATAATAAAATAAATAAAAAAATTGAACTAAAGAAGAAAAATGTTGAAAACAATGTGATATATACGTTGCACGTTGGCGTAATAGTATGATGCCTCTTAGGACAACGATGCAATACAATTACATATCAGAATAAACAGAGCAAATCTAGAGATGCGGTGCATGTAACACAACATCAAAATAATCATAGTAAGTCAACAAATTCGCTGCATGTTACGCAACAGTGCGTTTGTGAATATATGACACACTGAATATAATCACACTTCACTTCACAAGATTTAGAGTAAATTTACAACGCGAAATTACACAGCAAAGGAAATATAGTATGTTTACAAACGCGTTGTGTGGTACGCAACTAGTGTATTAGTATTGATATTTCGGATGAAAAAAAAACTAAAAGAACAGGTGTAGGAAGTATTAGTAATTTACATTTCTATTACATGCAGAAAAGTGTATGCCTCTTTCAGTTAGAGAATTTTAGCCCAAAGCAGTTGGAGAGTTTCAGTGCAATTATTGGGGTTGCTCAAAGTGCGACAACACCATCCTGGTGAGCTGATTATATTCAGTCACATCCTCAATTGAAGGGGGGAGAGCATTCCAAAGCATAGCTCCAGAAATAGAAAGAGCTTGTTGACCAGCCTTTTTGCTACTGTAGCGCACTTGGAGATGCTCTCGTCGAAGAGATCGTCCACTGTTTCGAGTAAACTGCACAACCTCGGCATTTCTAGGAGCGCCATGCAGCGAAAGGAAGACGTATTGGGCTTCATCTATCTTCAAGTTTGTGCTGATTTGTGGGCACTGGAGCTTTTCTAACAGTGGGGGGACATGATCGCGTTTAGTAAATTTTCCATTAAGAACAACTTTGGCCGCAAAGTTCTGGGCTTTTTGTAAATCTGATATCAGATATTCAGGGGCTTTAGCCCAGATCATAGTACAGTTGTTGAAATGAGAGAAAACAAGCGAGTGAATAATAAGGAGACGAGATTTTTGATCCAGGAGATGTTTAATTTTATGGAGAAATATTAGCGTGCCGTTTACGGTATTGCATAATTTTTGAATGTGATCGTCAAACGTTAGATGTCAATCCAACCACACCCCAAGCGATTTGACAACATCACGAGGGGTAATGATTGAGTTGCTAAAGGAAATAGAGATAGGTCGCAGCTGCTTGTAGAGTTGATGAGTGCCAAATACGATGCATTGGGTTTTATCTGCATTCAGTTTTAGCCCATTTGCATAGTACCATGCTTTCAGCTTGTTCAGGAGCGTTTTCGCATATTGACCCACTTCTTGTTCTTCTTTTGGTTTAAATGGAATTGCAATTTGGACATAATCAGCATACATAGAGAAGGTGCAGTTATGCTGATCCAAGGGGATATCATTCACGAATATTGAAAACAAAATTGGTCCTAAGATCGATCCTTGTGGGACACCGAAACTGTTCACAATATAGGGCGACTGAGTTTTATTGAGCATGACAGCATGTGACCTGTCATGTAGATAGCTAGCAAACTAATTAGGGCAAATGTTCATTGATGTAATTTTATCTAGCAGCATACCATGGTGAACACTATCAAATGCTTTGGACAGATCAAGTAGTAGGAGAACAGTGAAATGACTTTGATCCATATTCCGGTAGATGGCTTAGTGATGTTTAGAAGAGCATCTTGCGTGTTAGTACGTGCTCTGTAGGCGTACGGGTTTTTGTGAAGAATACCTGACCGATCAAGATGGTCCGCTAGCTGGTTTGCTACAGCCTTTTCGAGTAGTTTCGAGTGCATGGGAAGAAGGCTTATCGGCCTATAGTTCCCTGGTGTCTCTTGCTCCCCTGACTTATGAAGGCGTTTTATGATCGATTGCTTCCAGGAAATAGGAAATGTTTCAGTGATAATTGAAGTGTTTATAATATGCAGAAGGAAGACCTACAACGGAAAATGCATCTTTAACGTAGGTGATAGGTATATTGTCATGTCCTGTCGCCTTGGTGTTTTTCATGGAATACAGAATATCTCTGAGGTTACTGACAGTGTTTACTGGTTTTGGTCGCCATGGAAGCTCTGGTTCCCTTTCAGGATTCTGACACGTTCATTCTGAGTCCAGGGCGGGATTTGAGGGGGAGGCGAGTTCAGGCTGGTCGTTGTTAGGCACTAAGGGTAGCTGTTGATCAGTGGCTTCTTCGAACGCCGTTTTGCCTACTTCCGCGAAAAAAGATGTTAAATTCAGTGGCTTTCAAAAGCCACACCGGCACTAGGCCACTGCACCGAGCCACGGAGACAATAGACCACTGCACCGTGCCACGGAGACTATAGGCCACTGTACCGAGCCACACCGGCATTAGGTTACCGCACCGTGCCACGGAGACTATAGGCCACTGTACCGAGCCACACCGGCACTAGGCCAGTGCACCGAGCCACACCGGCACTAGGCCACTGCACCGTGCCACGGAGAATGTAAGTCACTGTACCGAGCCACACCGGCACTAGGCTACAGCACCGTGCCACGGAGACTATAGGCCACTGTACCGAGCCACACCGGCACTAGGCCAGTGCACCGAGCCACACCGGCACTAGGCCACTGCACCGTGCCACGGAGACTGTAGGTCACTGTACCGAGCCACACCGGCACTAGGCTACAGCACCGTGCCACTTAGACTATACGTCACTGTACCGAGCCACACAGGCACTAGGCCACTGCACCGAGCCACACCGGCACTAGGCTACAGCACCAAGCCCGATAAGCACTAGGATACAACGCAAATCCAGAGAGGCACTAGGATATCTCATAGAGTCATACACTGTACAGAACAATATCGGCGAAGTTTACGGAGAAAGAATTGGTAACAAAAATGCTAACAAAATACCGCACGATTTACGGGATTTTCAAGTAATTTTCCTCGTACTGAAAAAAGAAACTTCGGTAGAATAATTCGAACCTCAGCACGTCTTGCCGTTGTGGATCTCGAAGTCGCCGCCTCAACCGAGTGCGCTATCAAGTGCATGTATGTCGCTTGTGATAAAACAATAACTGCTTTTGCATGCCGGTGCTGTGTTTAAGTTTTTCCCATTAATTTGGATACATTATTTCCTTACCTGTTGTTAATTGGTACAACATTATAAACAGACGTAAAAAAGTTATGTATCTGCTGGGTGCTGCACTCTACAGAAAATGCATATACATATACAGTGCGTTACCTTTGATTATGCAAATAGAATTTTTTAACTTAATTTTTCAAGATGAGTGTCTAACTTTGAAAAATCATATTAACTAAATGTATGGCTATGTTGCCAGTATAAACAGCTCCTGTAAAACAAATATTTAACAATTGGTTAAATTTATCATACAATTTGCTTATGAAAGAGCTTTTTACTGTTACCTCAGATTATGCAACAAGCTAATAAAAACGTCATGAAAAGAAAATAAATAGAAGTGAACAGGAATATTGTTATTAAGCGTCCAAAACCAAGAAGTTATAACCAAAACAATTCAATAAACACTGAAATAAGTGTTCAGTTGTGGTAAACATAACAAGTTAATTTTGAACATGGCAACCTCAATTTTTCATGATCTTTCAAGGCGATTATCAACAGACTTTGTCAGGTTTGATATTTCAGATGGTGGAATAGAATCTGCTGCTGCTTTTACTGCATTCTACCGACTTACTTTGCTCGAAAACTGCCGACCACCTTCATAGACCTCCGTTTGATCATTGCCCAAAGGTTCTCAATGGGATTTAAATCGGGGATATTCGCTTGCCAGGTCATAATCCTTTTTGATTTGAATCCTCCATCCGCGGGCCAGTTAGCAGCGTACCGTGCTCGGTGTGAGGGAGCGTTATAGTGCTGAAATACCTATTTGGATCTGCCTGCGATAGTCTGCTCATCAAGCCATGGAATCAAGTTGGCTTCAAGAAATTGGCAGTTCCTTTCTGCATTCAGTTTAACTCCTTCTGCCACTTTAAATGGACTAATAAGAGTGTCACATACTTTCCCGGCCCAAAACATTATACCTCCACCACCTTGTTGACGCTTAAGCCGTGTCTGTTGAGGTCGGTCATGGAGGACCCATCCAGACGCCCATACATCTGGACCATCAAGAGTGGCTCTGCATTCGTCAGTAAATATGATATTGGAGAAATCAGTTTTCATGTTCTCTTCAGCCCACTTGACCCTAGTTTCTTTATGAGTTTTTGTTAGAATGGTCGTGTAATTGCCTTTTCACTTTCCCTAGCTTCTGCAGAACCTCACATCTTGTCTTTCTGCTTAGTATTGGGGCTCCAGCGTCTTCAAATATCGCCTTACTTTTAGAAAGTTGTTTTTTAGCGATAGAAACCTTGAAATGTCGCATATCCCGAGCAGTCAGTTTCCTCGTAGAGGCTGTATCCGGAGTTTTCTTGTTGACTTTACCTTCAATTGCATAAGCTTAAATTGTTCCGTGATCACGCTGTAATTCCTTGGAAACTTCGAGTGTTGTCTTACCACAAGCCAATTACGAGGTCACTTTGATCTTTTCTTCACCTTTTGAACCGCATTTCTTGCCCATGTTGACTAGAGAGTGATGTTGCTTATTCTGGGGTCACAGCAGAATCCCGTGCGATAAGCAAATATTGCCAAAACGTGGGAAATCGCTCAGTTTTCTTTTTCTCTAGTTGTTGTTATAGTTGCAACATACCTGTGCACTAACTTACTATTCACATTTTAAATGTTTTACACTTATCTTGAAAAATAAGTAAAAAAAATTATATTTGCATAATCAAAAGTAACGCACTGTATATTGTACGCAACTTGTTCAGCTTGAATGAATACTAGTTTTCGGAAACAATGTTGGCTAGAAAAATAATTTTACGTGGTAAATAAATAAGCACAGACAGAATCTCTGCTACAATGCTCGTCAATTTCCCTCTATTTACGAATTTTATCGCTCATTTCTACTTAGTTAAATGATGTACCTCCTGTACCATAAGTTCACCATATATATACAACATTTATTTTGAACGTAACTAAAAAAATGGTACATGAGAACTATCCAACCCACCTTCCTTATCAAGTAAAATGACAGCTAATATGGAATTGCCATCTGGTGGCACGCACGCAAAGTAAGAGTAGGTATAGTCTCTGGACAAAATGGCATTACGGCAATTCTCCAGTAAATTAAAATACGGCAATTGCCAGGCAACGTTCATGAGTTTTATCCGTTCAAGTTAGGATTCCTTACAGTTCAGAGGCAGTAGGATATTTCACAGAACTGTAGCGGCGTTTGGATACGTTGAAGAACCATCGCACCAACAAGGCTCCAGGGCACTGAACTAGGCGGTATAGGCCACAGCACAGTGTCACTGAGGAACCAGGGCACTGCATTAGGCTCTACTGGTCACTGCCTGGAGCCACTGAGGCACCAGAGGCCACAATACAGAGCCGTTGTGTCAACAGGGTACTATACGCTAGACATATAATAAAGCGATGCTCGGAACAAAGATAGCAATATTTGCTCTGAAGCAGACAGTAGCGCATTATCTCTCGAACTGTTCATGCGTCTATACATGTTTCTTGGATGCGAAGAAAGCATTTGATTGGGTGAATCACTGGGCGCTTTTCGAAAAAAAACTATTAGACAAAGGGGCCCCACCTCATACTGTTAGCTTACTGAGATTCTGGTACAGGAATCAAGAGCGTTATGTATGCTGGGGGAAGTCATTCAGACTGTGGGGGCTCCCGTACTTCTAATGGCATCCGACAGGGTGGGCTTCCCGTTGCTCTTCAACGGTGTGAAGTTATAGCCTATGTCCACAGCTTTGTGTATCTGAGACATCTCTCATTGATGAAAAACTTGACGATTGAGTAGACATTGGACGACAGGATAGACGTCTAAATGCTACAGGCAACCAGATATTACGGCAGTTTAATAGATGCTCCCTGAATGTCAAGATCCAGCTGTATAAAACTTATTGCTATCCAGTATATGGCAGCTCACTTTGGGCCAAATTCACTAGATAGGACATCAGTAAGTTGTGTGTTGCGAACAATGACATATTCCGGCGGTTGGTGGGTGTGCCCAGATACACAGGAGCTAGTGATGTGATTGCGTCGCATGACGTAGAGTGTCTCAATATTTATGCTCGTAAATGTGCATATAGCCTGCAGATGAGAGTAGAAAAGTCTGATAACTCATTACTCCAATAACAGATATGCTCTAATCCAAGTTATCAGAGTTCGGCGGTATGTTAGAATTCTGTACTATGTAGGCAATGACCTCCATGATCGGAATGACCTGTAGCTGATGTGCCCATTACCTGCTACTTCTCTAAGCTTCCATTACGTTGCGCGCAGACATGAGCGGATTTATCTCTGTCTTCCTACTGTACGGTTTCCTGTTGCCGCTTGAGGATTTAATTGCTCGAGGTACCGTAGGACTATATGTGAGCCTGCTGGTGTGTTGGTGGCTGAGCCCTGGCTGCAATTTGTAACTACTGTATAACCATTGCTACGAGCCGCTTGGCCAGGTTAGTTTTCATGAAGCGACGTGTCTCCATCACACTGTAGAGGGGTAAGCTTGAGTCACTGGAAAGTTCTCTGTTCAAACGCCGCAAACATTTCTTACTCTCTTGTCTTTTACCTGTGCTCTTATGTGAGAACGAGCTGCTCAATGCCATTCGTGTCCGCAGGTGTAGGCTCAGTGTACGTACTTATAATCATTGTGCGTAGCCACCAATATTTGGGACTGGGCCGAATCACTAGGATGAACTTTGGCTACTTTGTTTGCACTTGTAAGCTTGTAGGCGTATTCTTTTGTGAACCCATTTTGTTGTTAATAAAAGTTATTATTTATTTATTATAGGCGATTACCCAGAGCCACTGAAGCACCATTGGCCACAACGTAGAGCCGTTGAATCAATAGGGCACCATGGGCGTACGAAGCGGGAGCCACTGGCGTCAAACTCGCTATTCTCTGTTCGTTCATGACTGTGTGTGTGTGCGTTCAAGTAAGCTTTCTCGCCGCGTCACAACCACCAGAAACACTACAATAAGCACTACCTAACCTAGCCTACCTAACCTTACCTTACCTTTTGAAGGATATTGAAAGGTAAGAATTGGCACTTTTGGGCCATCAACACATGTTTGCCTACGCCGATTCTTTAGTCCGATTATCCCAGTTCGGTAGTCAACAATAAAATTAATGTTAAGGTTATTTCCCCTTCTAAGAGATCATTTTAATGCGCTAATTACGGAATGACACCAGCTAGTTTTGTATCAGGTCAGATTTTTGTGTTAAGCCGACTGTAAAATAATTCGATCTTTTGACAAAATCGACGTCACAGGTCAAATGTAAAATATAGCTGATGTGCGAGGGTCAAATGTAAAATATAGCTGATGTGCGAGGGTCGCTCCATAAGTAATGCCTCCTATTGTTTATTCTACCTGAAGGGATTCCAGTGGTTAGCAAATTGCATTGTTATGATGACTGAACTTATGCATTCTTGACCTAAAAGTTTCATCGCTCTGTTCATTACTGGCAAAAGTGCGTTGAGAAGAGTGGTGACTACATAAAATAATAAATTCTGGAGCACAAAAGGTCACTCGAATTTAACTTTTGTCTTCGCAGCACTTAAACTTTTTTAGTTAAAAAATAGGAGGCATTACTTATAAAATGACCCTCGTATTTTCAACTGATTTAGAGTAATGTCGACGCACTGATTCAAACTGTTGTATTGGTTTCACTTAATCAGGTTAACTTCCTCAGCAATCGCCACGTATTTTTATCTTTTCGTGTAGTTGTGCGAGTATATTTGCTTAATGTGATTGTGGCAATCTGAGTAAACGTTATATTGAGGTCATTTATCACACTTTATGATTAACAACAGGTCAATGTTTTTTTTCAGCTGAATATAGTTTTGGAGACATGGTCATAAAATAATACGACTGATATACTTTCTTACATCTTCGGCGAATGCCAAGTTCATAACAAGAATCCCGTCACAAGTCCATAAAGCTTCTTACGATCAATTGAAAACGCAACAGAAATCTTACACTGGTCTAGAAAACAAATATTCGCAGTTATAGTCTCCATTTTATCATACGATTGTTTGTAATTTCGATGCACTGACTAGTGACTACGAAGATGACACAATTTTATCTGTGCTAGGTTAGGATCTTATGCTCTGTCGATGATGAAAAAAGCCGATCTTACTAATTCCGTACGATTTCTGTTCATTAGTGGTTGACGGTAACATAGTAAGCACGCTATGATGTTTATGATGGATTCCTATCACGAATAACATTAAATTCATGACTAACTACAACGGGCGTAATTTTGAAGCATCTCCCCAAAGTCGTATCATTCCGCTGAGAAGAAACATTGACCTGTAAAGAGTCGTAAAATCGCGTATACGATCTCAACATCACGTGCACTACGGTGTAGCTATTGCCAATATTTCATAAAGCAAAAATACCGTCACAAGTCTGGTATCTACCAAAGGTGGGTATAGCGGTAATTAATTTATTATTTTTTTTTGTTAAAATGGTATTGGTAAAGCGGTAACGGCTTCCCAAAGTTCTGGTATTGGTAAAGCGGTAATTTTTTAAAAAATCTGCCATACGGTAATCCAATTGAAGCGGTAAAACTCAGAATTAGCTAAGAAAATCATCAGATTAGCCTGAATTATCTTAAATATTGTCTAATTACCTTATATATGTTTTAAAAACCTTGTGATACGCTTGAATAAGAGAACAAGCGGTTCGAAATATTTTATGTCGATCGTACCAATTCTCCATGAAAACGTAGAAATGGCTAAAACATACCAAATTAATATTTTACCGTTGCCGCTTTAAACTTGTCCAAGTTCCGCTACCGGTAAAGCGGTAATTTTCAACCGGTACTCGGCAACGGTGAAGGGGTAATAATTTCGGGTGAAGTGGTAATACCGCTTTACCACTTCATTACCGGAAGTATCCACCACTGGACTACCTACATGAAAAAGTAAAACCACGCGGTGATAATTGAGAAATTTAGCCTGACAGGTAACCAATGTAATACTTGAAATCAGTACGCCGATAATACAGCTCTAAATTACCTGAATATAGTCAAACGGTATTTTTATTCTTGACCAGTGAATTATCGATGTTGGATGCGTTCGATTGGATGGCTAAAGTCGATCGAAGCCAAAGTCACTCGATTTGACTCGTCTGAAACCGCTGGTAGGAACTTTGGCATCGTCACTTTGAAACGCGCAGCAAGCGTTAGAAGTAATCATATTATGTTCAGCCATTAACAACTACATTTTGCGGTGTACTGTTGAGTTTTTGAAAGTCTCACACGTAATCCAATACTTGTCAACACCTCAAACTCAAACCACCGGGTCGAAGCCAGCGCACCTGACTCAAGTTCTGGACCAGTCAAGTTGAGTGGGTTAGAATCTGATCGACTTTGACTCACCCAGTTAATAACGCCCAATATTGTTAGAATATAGCCTTTTTAATTAATAATCGGCATAGCACGGAAATTCGTCCTAATACAGAGAAACGGTACCATATTCGTATTTAGCGTACCAAAGTTTCCCTTTATAGGTTGAAAATCTTGAAACTGTTCACGAAAACTTTTTGTTGAGAAGTGTTATTGAAACGAGCCTTTCTTTCTCGTGTCTGGTGTAGTTTGCTCGCCCAGTTTACGAAAGAAGGATTTAAAAACGAAGGTTTCATTCTTCTTCAAATTATTTGTAAATCTGCACGCAAGATGGAGCTGTTGCAAAGCAACGCTAATGAAAGCAGAGCACTTAAATATTAATTTGTTTCGGACGATTTCTCAGGCTTAGATATTATCAGACATTTGCAAGAATATGATGCTTACACGTAACGTTTTACAGAGGGTGTTTCTGTTCCACGAAATACATCGGTGGTAGAGTATCGGCACTAGCAAGTTATACAGTGTAGCCATGACAGCTTGCTCTAATTATTATTGTAACTATAGTAACTAGAAAAGGAAAAATCCTTTCATTAGAGACGACCGTAAAACCAACGACAATATGGCTTAGTTTAGGATGGAAGCTCAATCTAATGGTTCCTGAAATACTATCCTTTATCAAGAGCACGCCCCATACAAACACTAGAGAACAGCTGGTCGGAACAGAAGAGGAATCCCAGAAAGCAGCGCCGGCAGGAGAGCAATATAGATAGAAGCTAGGCAGGTGTGAAGGAAAGGAACGCTTAAGGAAGGCCTTACCAAGGGTTCCCCTGGGCTGCGACTTCGAAAGTGCGTAAAACGTTAAGTTACTTATGTACCAAATAAAGGGAAAATTGTATAGTAGAAATGTTATTCTATCATCTTTGATTAACTTCAGTTTGGTATGGAAAAAGGTTCCCTACAGTTTACTCTCTCGTCAGTTAAGTACTAAGTGTTATTCGTACGAAGGTTCACCTATGGCGCCCGATAGCACTATCGTCTCTCACGACGATTTTGCGTTCACGTAAGTTTTCCTGTGCGCGCCACCACTAAAATAAACACTACCTAGGCAAACCTAACCTACCCTTACCTAACCTAACCTCCTTACCTAACCTTCTAACCTTACCTAACCCAGCCTAACCCAATCTAACCTTTCTAACCTTACCTAACCATACCTAACGTTACCTAACCTTACCTAACCTAACCCAACTTAATCAGCGATACAGCGAGCAGCGCGGCGCACCAACTTGAACGACGCTCACGCTCACACGATCTGCGTACACAAACACGCACACATCTCCGTCGTGAAAGACGATAGCGCCGCCCGGTAAGGGCGGAGCAAGTTAGATACGCTATAGAAGTACGATCAGCACCTAACAGAACTAGAAGTCTATGAAAACCCTACCGAAACTTTACAAAAGCCGCGTTATCACGTCCAACACTTTCACTTCACTGTGTAGCACTATCTTATAAACTAATAATAAGCTAGAGATGCCCCTGAAATCTCACGCGAAGGTCAGAACGGAAAATGAAGTTACACAGGCTAAAAACTAAGGTAAGCGGCAGTGCGACCCCGACATGTACGTGACGCGAGACTCGTGCGTACACGAGATTGAAGATGCACATAGGCAATACAAATAGGGTTTGCAAATAAGTTCTAAAGAACGTGATGAACACTACAGTTATTATTAATTGTTCTCATGGTTCTATTGCATTTGATGTGTTTCATGTAATACCACTGCATGAATAATTATCGCTTAGTAAATTATATGTTCAAGTAACATCACTACGGATCGCAACGAGTATGCTTATATACATACCATCTAATGCTATAACACAAGCTATACTAAACTCTATTGAAGGCACGAAGATTCACGGGCTGTATTATCTTATTATTAATTTTCGACCATTCCTTGAAAATGTAACAAATGGCTGAAGCTCTACGCAGCCTAAAAAGTATGTAGCAGGTAAAATCTTATTTTACGAACGATTTATATTAAAAACTGGAAAAAGGTGG
>LQNS02276927.1:7746774-7767024 GCA_001587735.2 Parhyale hawaiensis | reverse complement strand
GCACTGCACTAGGCACTATAGGCCACAGCACAGAGCCACTAAGGCACCAGGGCACTACGCAGCAGCACCATCGGTACAATCAGTGAAGGTTGCAGACCGAGTGTCTACATACACTCCGTAGGTGTGTAGCAAGTGAAAGTACTGGCCCAGTGAGGAGGTCCCTGCCACTCCAGTATACCTACGACCTCTCTAGAAGGATACTATCGCCTCTCTAGCATTCGTTCGTTTCTTTTGTTTCCATTGTGTGCAAGAAGTGTAGGTACTACTAGTGTCATTGGTGAAAATTTGAAATAGAAAATGAGGGGCTCAGTGCAACCGGTTACGTAACGGAAAACGTCGACGTGAAGTGTGACCTCCTAGTTCATTTGTGATTGATGATAGAACCTAGTGCTTGATGGTATTGTGGATATACGTAAGTGCATTGCCATTGCTCCACCGTCGGAGTGATATCACACACATACATCTATTGTACGTACCCAGCGGATATTGCCCCCATGAAGTTACAATTTCCGAATAGTGCAAAGTGAGAGTAACGTTAGTGAAAAGTTAATGTGAGTAATGAAACGTGTCAGATAATAACACTATTTTGATGAATAGATTTGACCAAAACAAGGTCCTTAGAAAATGTGCTACACGATAGAAATGTGAAAGCGAAATACAGGATATGAATCATTTCACTCTACGGACTCCACTTTCCGTCTCTTTTTCGACCTCCCTCGCGGCCCGGGATGCTTCAACGAAAAATTTGACGATGATATTGTTGCGTAGAATGGGCAATAATATACCTATAAATAAGCACACGGCCGTGATAATTTCCATGACATTTCGAAATTCCATTTTGCTTTTAAGCACTGCGGGTCAGCATAAGTTTCAAACGTTGCCACTTCGTCCGCGGTTTGCAAGTGCCAAAAGGGAGCCTTTCGTCACAAGCAGGCTCATACGATAGTCCTTTGGTCCCCATAAGTGCTACTCTGCGTCTGAATGTTTTGCTGTGTTCTTATTAGAACAACTTTGTGTCTACCAAACATTTTACTAAAATGTTAGCGGTCATATGATATCAGGAGGCCTAGCAAGTGTAACTAGCAACATTTTTGTATTTATCTTCAAATTTTGAGTGAATTAGAATTCAAAAAGCTCAGCACATTTTCTTCGGTTTAGACGGATACAGCAACGCATTGGACCGTTGAGTACTGCATATATGAACCAAACGTTTGTTCTATGAACACAAATGTAACGTTACAGCCGTCCAGTCTGTATATGACCCCAACACTGTGGCCACATGACTATACACGTGTGCTCGGGATCACATCAAACCAGTGTAGTACTGAGTCTGCAAACATCATACTATGTTTTCCATAGATATTTCAACTCAAATGGCACTTTTGTACAAGAAAGCTGAAACTTCCAAGAGAATAATTCAACTTTCATACACTATCGATAGTTTCCGCCTCTATAATAGATAAAGTACTGTGATAAGTGAATAGACATTGACTTTGATTCGAGCAGTAAAACGTCGCCAAACCGTTCAACATTATAATGAGACCATTACGTATAATACATACCATAGTTTATTTCTGAAGTTTTTAATAGCAACGATGGTAACCTTTACTAAAACAATCCTCATATCAGCCTCACCATATTGAAAATATAAATACAGTATATGTTTATGCATAGTTACAAACTAACCGGTACATTCATTGATCCGTGGCATTTAAGCTGTTACATGGCTAATGATGGAGTGTTGTGAAAATATTAGCCTCCATCACCGAAACCAACCTTTGAGTATCCACCAGTGAGTTTCATAATAATATTTACTTAGAATTAGTTTTCTTAAAATGTTGGCCTGTATCAGCAAACAGCCTGCTTCCATAGGAGTCGGTCTGTGCAGAACGAACAGAGACGTGTAGTTTAAATGTCAGCTGTACTAGGAAAACAAATGGTTTGTATTTCATTGGGTCAGTGCATCAACCAACTGTGAAGTTTTGTGAAATATTAGCATTTGGCAGACAAACAAACTGCTTATATTGTAGTCGGTCCGCGCACTAGCCAACAGTAATTCGTTGTGAAAATATTAGCCTAATTAGGAAACAAAACGGTTTGTCAGTCTGAGCCAACAGTGAAGTGTATTTAAAATATTAGCCTTAAGCAAGAGAACAGCTTATATAGCAATGGGTGTACGCAATAACTAGCAGTGAAGTGTCGCTAAAGTCATTAGTACCGAGTACAGTAACTAATAGTGAAGCTTTCATTTGCTGCCAGCTTGTAGTAGTAAGACAAACAGCTTTCGTAGATCTACCAGTGGATGGATTAAGCAAGTAATAATGAAGTGAAAGTGAAACACGGGGACCACCGTTCCGGAGTAGATGCATGGAAGCGATACCAGCAAGTCTCGGTTGAGGCATTTTCAGCTATGTCCGGTTGCTCGCCATCTTAGCGCATTCGATTTCACCGATTCATTCTTACAAAAAAAAGAATAGGTTGAGTATCATTACCAGTAAAATTGTGTAATTTTTATTACTGATAAGAGAACGAGGATTAACACGATAGTCTGAGAACGAATTCTATCAGCTGTTGGTTTCAATGTTTAGTTGAACTCTCTCAGACAAGCTGTTTGGCTACTAAGAAAGGTACTAAAGTGTTAGATGTCAAGACAGTTTCTCAGCAAGTGTCACAGGTGAAGTTTCGATTAGCCCTTCAAATTTGGAACTGAGAGCTTAATAAGCGCTTTATTGGAGTCTAAACGGCCACTTGGCGAACGAGATCACAATGCCTAATCCGTTTGAGAATTATTGCAAGGCATCATTGTTTAACCACAACCCAAGTAAAATCCTAATCCGGATTATTGTTAAAAGTACCGTTTTTTTCTTTTTTCTTCTTTAGTCATGTAAATGATACTGATTTAATGGCAATAGCTCATATAGGGTCGCGGCGTAAGTCTACGCCGTTCTCTGGGTGGGCCTGTTGGCCCGTCTACAGCCGCCTATCTACTCTACTCTAATAATGTACAGCGGCGAAGGTGGGCCAAATAATTAGACCGTCCTCTCAATCCAAAGTATGGACGCGTACAAATAAGCATGTCATTGATTAGCACACCGAGATAAGCTAACCTCATTAGCTTTGACCTGCACCAAATTTCAACCATTGAATGTTGCTTTCGTCAGCTCGGACCGAGTGTCAGGCGTTTGTTTATCTCATACAAATTACCAGAGGCCCAATGCCTCCATCATGCTCCGTATTCAATGAATTCTCTCCTGTCTAAAACACAATCGGGTTGGAACTAATACCCGAAACACCATCCAACATTTCAAACCGCAGCTTATTAAATAAAACTCATTGCAAAGTAAAGCTAGCGAGGGTCATTTATACCAACGAAACCGTCCCAATCTATGTTTGCTTAAGTGCACGACTCGGTCACTGTCAGAACAGAGCCGAATCCAAAGTAGTCTACAAGTGAAGGCGATTCCCAATAATCACACTCAATCCAGGATCCAGAATACCACGTGACTAGTTCCATTTGATAAAAAGTCAATGGGACGTTTTTATGAATCTTAGCCCGGATTTAGGGTTAGTTTGGCGAGCGGTAAGCTAGACACGATTTATAAGAACCCAAAACAAGTTGCGACTAGAACGATAGCAATTATTTGCATGTAGTATTTCTAGTGGTAAGATGTTTAGAGCGTCACACTCGTACATGCTGTACCGGCGATCGTCCCTCTGCAGCACAGGTGAATTCTTAAAATACTTAACTTGCTTAGTAGGCAGTTCTGGCGTCCAGACGCTATTGCAGAGGTAGTGACTCTAAACAGAGATGTTGATAGTCGGAGGGGGGTCGCAGATGTCGCCTGAGCCTTCCAACCCTGAAGCCCCAGGTCTGATAATCTGTGGTCGATTGCAGCCGTGTCGTCCTCTGGGGTTAACTGGCATCTATCAGCAAAACGAAGTAATGCGTGTGGACTTCTCAGTTGGGTTGTGCGGTCCCACTGACTTTGACTTTTACATGATACCCTGTCGCTAAGTTGTGGGCAAACAGTAGAGCTTTGTAGGAGAGAGTGTCGGATTTTATTGCCTGTTTGCCTAACATTTTTTTTCTCGCATAGTTAATACTGCGCAAAGTTCTCATGATCAGGCGAAGTGAGTTCACTATAATAATCTCAAACCGATGATCTCGTACTGGAGTGTGATTCAAAGCGTGGAGTTGTAGACGAATTGCAGTGAAGAAAATCAAACGCGTATTGTGATAACGGATTGCGGATTACATGGATTGCGGATTACACAGACTGCGGATTACATGGATTGCGATTCAAGGTGTCCAGGCACAGACGAGCTTCAGTGCAGAAATTCAGGCGCATTTCATAGATAGTAGATTAAACAGATTACAAATCATGGTTTACACGAAAACACGGATTGATTACATTATGATTCCGTGCGAAAAGCCTCAGGCGACTTTAAAGGCGTTTTTTGTGGCCACATCATAATCAAAATCACCGTGATCACTGAAAAGTACAAGAACGGTCTGTGATTTTGTAAACGAACCCAAGATGCAAGTTTGTCTACAAAAAATAAATGCCTATCATATTTACTCGGAATATGGTGGGGAAACGATTTTTTAAGAATGTTTATCTATTTGAAGTCAATGCATAAGTGACCTAGCAGTATTTCACGCATATTGAACACTGCGCAGGCTTACAAAGCTAGATTTCTGGAAGTCAATATTGCAAACAATCACGATAACAATATTCAAGTTGTTATTAAATATCAGAAAACATCATGCACTTGCATTTAAAATTTTGATTTTTTTTTTGCTCGTGTTATGGCTGCAGTCACTCTGTACTAACGCATGATTAGCCCGCTAGGGAAATCACGGGGCGATCAATTTTCACCTCTGATCACGGTTGATTACTATCAGAATCACGTCAAAAAGTGGTCACAAAAACGCACGGATCAGGCGGAATTCTCCGCAAGATGGTCACAAAAAGACTCCTCAAGTGCTTAAACTCGAAACGTACAATTTACTATGAATCTCGCTTGAAAAGAAACTGGAAATAATTTCCATAAATATGACATAGCTTTAATATCTGGAACACAAGTTTATGCTTGTTCTGGAATCTGAAAATCCAGTTTCGAAAATAAATATTCGGCTCTGAACAGTGGACATTTTGGTGCAGAGATCTATTGATTTGTGAGTGTACATGTGTGTACGTGTGAACCATAATTATAAGCCGTCGACCTGAGAAGGAAGTTCTCCAGTGGTACCCTGAGCAGGTATGTGTAATGTAAATAGATTAGCGCATGTGTATTAAATATTAGGTAATCCAATGAAAACCAAATGAAAATTCGTTTTCCGTACAAAAAGAGGATCTCTAGCTATATCCCCATCCCAAAAATTTATGCATTTAGGCCTATCAGACGCCTATACGGGGACGGTATTGGATTATCTCCTAAATATTTCTGATTGGTGCATAGTTAGTGTAACCAAATGACTATGAGTAAATCAAACACATTTCGTAGTGAGGGCAAAATAAGATAGCTTAATATAGCCCATACAGAGACCGCGCAAGTTATTCTGCCGAATAACTCTACCAAGAGTAATTCCATTTACAGGGCTAAGAGGCCTTCTTAGTTGAAAAGAGAATATTTTCAGCAAAATTAGTTATTTTATTTTAAACTTCAATTATTTGAAAAGTAGTAATTTCACATTTAAATTCTATATTAAATATTTATGATAATGGTTTAATTTCCGACTGATTTATTTAAGCTTGAGTGTTTTAATTTGAGATTAATATTTTAATATAAAACTGATAATTTTATCTTTCCAAGATTTTATTTCGAATTGATTTATTTTAATTCAAAACTTGTTTATTTCATTTTAAAATTGATTTGTTTCAATTTCAACGTGACTTCTAGTAGCCTGAACTGGATTTCCTTTAATTCAAAGTAATAAGGTATACGGTAGTTACGTGGAATATATTTGCTAAAAAGAACTATTCCATTTGACTTTCTCAAGTAAATGTGTTACATTGAACTACTTAGTATTATCTTAGTTACATTAACCAGCCATTTAGAGTCTCTATGTGCACGAATGAAAGTATGCTGATAGTTGTCTGGCTATAAAAGTACTAAAGGTATGTTTTAACAGGGTAAGCAAGATTGCCTTTCGAGTTTTTAGTTTTAGTGACTGAGTTTTGTTTATATATATATATATATATTTTTACATCGATTTTTATGGCAAATCAAACTTAAAACCCAAATTAGTAGCGTAGAGAACCGCCAGATCCCAATTTGTGAGGGTAAGCTACCCTCGTGCGTGACCTTCCGGCTTAAGACGGCCAATGCACTTCCGGTGTAGCGGGGGTCAGGGGGATCCGAACCGGAAGAGGGCGGGGACCCGGGAAACCTTAAGCAGGCGGGGCTTGGGAAATCGGAAGTGACCCTCAAAAACGGGGATCTGGCGGCTCTACACACTACTCAGATCCCATTTATAAAAATGCTTTAAAAATGATTGAAAATGGGAGTCCTTTGAGCTTAAAAGATAGGGCTAAAGACATATAGGTATCTATATACCGGTACCCGTACCCTGCTTGTTTTTTATAATCGTGGTGACGTGCGTTTGTCTCACTGTTTTGTTTGAAAATAAAATAAATATTATAGCAGTATAACTATAATTCAGATGGAGTGTTATTAATTGTCATCTCGACTCATCTATATGTATTTCCAATTAATTTAAACTTTATTTGCTGTTGATGTTGAGCATGTTACGTTTAATGCGAGGCGTAGAAAATTTTCGTTGAGAAGACTGCAAGATGAAACATAAATTCTGCAGTTGATTTAGTTTAGTTACTTAAAGAAAACAATTCCCTACAGTTTGGTACATCAATTTGGTCCGTCAAAAATGAGGTGCGAAAGAACGGCGTATGCACGTTTGGGACTAAAGAATGGGAAAAATTAGGTATTTTGCAAATGGCGACGTTGCAGACATTGCTGAGGCTGGATTTAAATGATAATGCTAATGCAAGATTTGCAGACAGTGATGAGGCTGGGTTTAAATGACAATGTCAATGCAATATTTAACTGTAGCCCATATCCTGCGATTGTTGAGAGCGAAGTTAGTGTTACACCCGGCGTTCAAAATCGAGTCGCAATCGATAACTCCTCACAAACAGAGTAACCACATTTAGTTCGTTTCGGGACACGGCGAACGTTTTTGGATCAGGGTATACCGTAGCCCAAACATATTGGACTGTGATTGCACGTAGTGCGCTCAAGCTGATGGGTGAGAGTAAATGGTTCCTAAGCAGTGGGGGCAGCGACCGCTGGGGACGATGGGAAGAGGTACGTAGTTAGTTAGGAAGCCTCAGTTTCCGAGCAGAACGATATCATAGACGAAAAAGCAAGGTACACATAGTATGTCGATAGAAATGGGGAACCCATGCACGAAGGTGTTCCCACACAGGATCAACGCGCATGGGAACAGCAAGTCGGGAAAGAAGAGGAAGAACGGAATAAAGCATGAGCAAGTAGGAGTATGAAATCGGGAAGGAAGCAAAGTGGGCAAGAAAGAGAGACGTCCCAAAGGCCTAGCTAATGGCTAGGGTAACCTATGCGGGGCCCCTGGAGTTGCCTGGCCTCATAGCATAGGATGGACGAACCTATGGCCCATCCTATGCCCCCTGAGGGGAAGAGGTACGTACGTAGGGAGCGGCGGGGCGGTATAAACGGCAGTAAATTAATCAAAGTGTTATAATAGAGCCCAGTGCATAGTTACCACAGCTCACTTACTATAGAAGTTGTGTCAGACAGTAGAGCCCATAGTTGCAGAATAGTGATGTCACACGAAAGTGTATCAGCCAATAGCGTCACTCCTTTTGCAGCAAGGCATCCTGGGTAATCCAGAAACCGAGGCGTCTTGGGTAATTCCAAAATGGCGTTGTATGTGCGAGAGGCGACGTCTGCGTCGCGATTGTTTATTATATAAACATTTGTACAATTGTTCAATTACAGTTTTTTGTGCTTTTCATGTATGTATACCATTCTACTTTATAACCTGTTGTAGCCTAATGCAAAGTTTTCTTGGTGAATGAAAATCGTCTAATTTTGTCTTGTTTAACCTATGCAAAGCATTCTAACTCGAGCAAAGCATGCGATTTTACTTAGGTAAACATTTTTTGGACGATTTCGTCAGTTCTTTTCATGGCGCTGGAAATCAAAATGCAATACAATACAACATGAATCTGTGATCCATTATTTTCCTTTATTTATGTAATTAAGTGTATGTGTAGTTCCAACTTAAGGTAATAAATGATCAACAATTAGCGGGAAAGTCTTTCTGGTATAGTGCAATGAGTCGTTCCTTGCAGCCTCTTTTGCTTACTCAGAATAGTGACGTGAAGGTCACCCATTGGCTGAAATTGACGTACCTAAGTCACGGCGGTCACTGATTGGCTGAAGTTGGCCACCCGGGTGTTCGCTTAGAGCTGACATAAGTATCTGTAGTAAATGGACTGTATGTTCTACTTTATAACTTGTTGTAATGCAAAGTGTTCTTGGTGAATGGAAATCGTCATTTTTTTTCTTAAACCTATGCGAATCATTCTAATGCGCGTAAAGCATTCGCTTTTACTTAGGTAATCATTTTCGGATGATTTCCTCAGTTCTTTTCATGACGCTGGATATCACGATGCAATACAATGCATCAAATCTGTGGTCTATAATTTTCCTTTATTTATGTAATAAAGTGTATGTGTAGTTCTAATTTCAGGTACTAGACTAATAGATGATCTTTAGTAAATGAACTGTGTCTGTCTGCCTGTTTGTTGAATGTCGGTTGTCATCAAGATAACTCAAAAAGTTATGGACAGATCTCTATGAAATTTACATGAGTTGTTAGGTATATTACGAAGAGCAAATGACAAAATTTTTGGTTGTGATTTGTTTGTTCGTTTGTTTGTGTGTCTTTATGTTTGAAATTTTTGTTTGTTACCAAAATAACTGAAAAAGTCATGAATGGATAATCATGATATATACAAGAGTTGTTAAGTATATTAGGAAAAGTAAATGATCAAATTTTAGTGATGATCTGTTGGTGTCCTTCACTAACGTTTGTCAGCAACATAACTCGACAAGTTAAGAGAGATCTTCAAAGAAATTACAGCAGCTGTTGTTACTATCAAAAAGCAAAAATGTCTATATTTTGGTGTTGATAAAAATAAAATAATAATTTCAAGCTCAAATTGAATATTTCCTAAACGTTGCTTTGCTTGGCGGAGGTATACGCTCTCAGAAGGATCTTATTATTTATGTATATATTTATATGGTTACATATATACATTGTTTCGTGTCTTCCTGCTCAAAGATCGTTGCATAGGCGAAATATTTACCTTCGACCAAGCAAACGTGGATGTTAATAAAATACAGACACGATGTGGGTGTCCATATGTATGTATGAAGAGGTGGGGACGCTAGGACCTGCCTGGAAGTCGAGGGGCTGCCAGCCTGGAAAGGTCATGGAGCTAGTCGAAGTTTTAATTCAATATTTTCGTATTATTTTCACTGGCTTAGGATCAAGTCAGTACATAATCTTGTTAGGAGTTAAGTCGTCAGCAGAGACAAGCAGCGTAATATTGATATATATATATATATCAGAGGTGGGCTCATGCGGCCCTGCTAGAAGAGTGCAAAAATGCCGGTGGTGTGCGGCCTGCGGCCTTTTTCCACTCAAGTAGTTGGGTCGCAAGTGCCTTCCTCTGTTAGATAAACAGACATTTTCTACTTCGTTTTCAATTTCCCGTGCTAGCGGAATTGCCACAGTCATTTTTTATATACAAGCATTGTTGCCATCGACGGTCATTTTCCCCTATACTTGCGGTGTTGCCATCGACAGATATTTTCTCCCATACAAGCAGTGATGCCATCGACAAGTATTTCCTCCCCCCCTACAAGCAGTGTTGCCATAAAGAGCCATTTTCCCCTAAGCAAACGGTGTTGCCAAAGACGGTCACTGAACCTCTGCGCAACAGGGGAGCAGCTATCGATGCAGCAGCAGACCTTGAACTCAGTATCTCTCGGGGTCATTGACACATATCAGAGGCTGTATAGGCCTCCGTAGTACTCACAGGTAGCTCAGTTGCTATTCATCCTTGGGTGGCGTGCAGAGGTCTGGTGAGGACCGGGGCCACTTCTTGACTGCGCTCCAGCCCCAACAGAGTTCTTGGCCGCCACAATAAGCAAAAATCTTAAAACAGCTGCTGGTGAGAGGAGCAAAAATAACGTTAGGGAAAGACTCAGGTTGAAAGGTCAAATACCGAGTAGAGGTGGGCATTTCCGGCCTCAGACTCTGAGTGAGCATCGGGCTTCAGGGTAATTTGTCCGGCAGCCTTTTTTCTGCGCCTATTGCCGGAGGGCCGAAAATGCCCTCGCCAGATTTGAAACATTGATTAAACAACGAAATTAAGAACCAAGACAAATAGAGTATATCACTTTATTATTTCCTTCGAATGTAACTGACATATATTAGGTTCGTTACCCTCTATGATGCTCCTGCTCCATTGGAACGTCCTTGGCCACAACCCTCCGACGCTCCGACCCGCCCCCTTCCTCCTCCTCCCACTCTCCCCTCTATGTGCCTCTGTCACCTGTCGTTGCGGCAGGGCTACGGTAACAGCGAGTGCTACGTCGGTTCGAATGCCACATCTACAAGTACAAATTTTTAGTGTAACATGCCAGGGTTGAGAGGACCCGGCAGCACTATCGTCGTTCACGACGATTTTGCGTTCAAGTAAGCTTTCATGCGCGCGCCACCACTAAAATAAACACTACCTAGGCTAACCTAACCTCACCTACCCTTACCTAACCTAACCTAACCTCCACTAACCAAAAATTACATAAACGAAATTGAAAAAAGGTGTGGTTAGAAAAACCAGACCTGCCCTCCCCTAACCTACCCGAAGTTATGAATGAATGTAATCCAACTTACCCGAAATTAGTTCGGGTTTTCCGACAGTACGGCCTAAAAAGAGCGAAAACGGACAAAACGTAAATTCTAGTACAGGGTACCGTTACCTAACCTAACCTTACCTCACCTAATCTAACCTAACCTAACCCAACCTAACCTTTCTAACCTTACCTAACCTTACCTAACTTTACCTAACCTTACCTAACGTTACCTAACGTTACCTAACCTTACCTAACCTAACCTTACCTAACCTAACCTAACTTAATCAGCGATACAGCGAGCAGCGCGGCGCACCAACTTGAACGCCGCTCACACGCAGACGATCTGCGTACACAAACACGCACACAAATCGTCGCGAACGACGATAGTGCGTCCCGGCAGCACTGGCTACAAACTCGCCATTGGCTATGTACGTTTGTGTACGGGCGTCGGTGTACGTGCGGGCGGCGTTCAAGTTCGTGTGCTGTGCTGCTCGCTGTATCGCAGAATAGGTTAGGTTAGGTTAATTTAGGTTAGGTAACGTTAGGTTCGGTAACACTAGGTTAGGTAACGTTAGGTAAGGTTAGGTTAGGTGACGTTAAGTAAGATTAGGTTAGGTTACACTAGGCTACCTCACTCTAGCCTAAAAATGACGGTGGGGGTACACCCGCCCCCTAATTTTCGGGTTAACTCGGGTTAGAAACGACGGGTCGAAATTGCTTAGATACAAAAAGTTTGGTAATGATATATTAGGCCTAAATATCGGGTAAGGTTAGGCAGTAAGCTTTCTTGCCGCGTCACCACTGCCATAAGCACTACCTAACCTAACCTAGCCTAACCTTCTAAGCTAACCTCCTAACCTAATTTTACCGTATCTTTCCTAACCATACCTAACCTCACCTAACATTACCAAACCTAACCTAATGTGCAATGCAGCAACTTGTGTCAATGAGACACAGCAGCTCAGCACACGAACTTGAACACAGGACGCACGCACAGCGATACACGTAGACAGAATATTCACGAACGATGAGAGTGCGTCCCGGCAAGAACTATGGATTCATAAAGTGTCTATCGGTTCTGGCTACTCCTCCTCATTTCTCCTCAGCTCTCGCTTCCCTCTTGTGTTCTCCACTGAGTTCCAATTGATAATTCCTAAATTGTAGAAACAAATTTTGGTACTTGGTAGCAATAGTATTGCTGGAAAAGCGAAGAAGATAGACAGTATAAGACCAGCTGATTAACCTCATACAGAACTAATGAAGTTAAGATTTTTCGTAGGAAGAGTAATGTTTGGAAAGTGTTTCATTAATAACGCTTGTACGTATAAGATTTACTAAGCTGCTGAGACTTACGAAAACTGCAATTAGTTGTGAACCATTTATGTGGAGCTAACTTGCAAGAACGATTCGTTCACAGAAGATACTAGAACGCCTCATGGCGAGAGACCATCACCGGCAGGGGGGAGGGCAAAATTCATCTCCGTCATTTTTTATGGCGAGCTAACTCTAGAGTTTGGGCATTTTTCACACTTCAGTCAACCCAACTGACTGTCTGAAAAAGATTGTGATGATGACTCAGCTCTTTCTGCCTCTTTTTTTTGGGTAGATTGTCAAATTCAATACCGTCATTTTTGATGGCCAGCTAACTCCAGTTTTCTTTATCAGTTTTCACATCTCAGTCAATTCACCCAACTGCCCGAAGAGAATTATTATAGTGCCTTAACTTCTTCTGTCTCTTTTTAGTTGACAGGCTAGAAAATTCAACGCCGTCGTTTCTTATGCCCAGCTTACTCGAGAGTCTTGGCATTTTTCACATCAAAGTCAACCCGCCTGACTCCCTGTAAAAAATTATGAGCATTGCTCAACTCCTTCGCCCTCTTTTTGAGTGGACAGAAAAATATACAAATATACAACGAAAACATCATCACCTCTCTCACTTCGTTTATGGGTGATAAAAATTTATCCACCCACGAATCCTTATCGCTCTTCTTAGGGTCTACCTCACAGACGTCGATTGGTCCATTTTAAAGAGGCTTAATCCCTCATAAGATGTTTCTATGTCCCCTCTATATAATTTCTTGTATTTTTTAAATGCATATAGGTATCTTGAAAATAGATCAGATCAGATAGCTGGCAGTAGACGGAGCAACAGTCCCGTTCCCAGAGGGCAGCCGGCGCTCATGTTCCGGCCCTTTAAGAACTATGGCCGTTGCGTCAAAATCATTTAGATATCTGAGGGAATAAAAAAAACCTCACCCAAGAAGGTGACCCTGTAAGTAGAGCAAATAAAAATTTTCCCTGAACACACTTTTGCAGCTAAGCCCCTCTGTCTATACAACCTAGTGACATCCATAGTCTATCTGCAGTTTACTGCTGCGGGGATATGTCTTTGCATACAGCGATTCAAAAATAGACCCTAAGACGGATCTGTGGATTCTCGCCGGCTAAGCAGTTTGAACCTGTCGGTGGCTTAAGATATTTTATAGTGACTGCTGGGTGACTTTAGAAATGGCAGAAATTCGCATAGTTTACGATAATTTTCGCATCAACACATTGACCGCCGTACGTACCGTACTCGTTACGCGCATTCAATCCACAGACAGTAACTCTTATTTCTCTGCTATAGGCGAGAAATTTTTATATCTTCGCCGAAAAACAACCCTTATTTCTCCCCCGCATGATGGAAAGAACTCTTTAATCCTCAACTGAAAAATAGAATCCCATATAACTTTACTGAAAGGCATAAACCTTATACATATCTCTAAGACTATACTCTAGGACAGATAAATTTGCCTTTATACCTCTACTAAATGAAAGAAACCTATCTTTGAGCATCACACCCCAGTTGA
Source organism: Parhyale hawaiensis (assembly GCA_001587735.2). Lineage (NCBI taxonomy): Eukaryota > Metazoa > Arthropoda > Malacostraca > Amphipoda > Hyalidae > Parhyale > Parhyale hawaiensis. Next base: position 7,753,246 of record LQNS02276927.1, on the reverse strand, counting down.
ACGGACACACGCGAACGAACGCTCGGCAAGTTACAGCTACTGACGAAGAAGTAATGAAAAGCTTAGCAAAGCTTACGAATCACGTGTGTCGCTGTATATAGAAAACCTCATGTTGCAGTTTATATCCCGGTTCACATATACGACTTTCGTCGGCACTATTCGAATACAGAGAGCCAATTCAACTCATCCGATTACGCTGCCGTGGCTGCAACTATAAGTGTTTGAACATCGTCCTGAAAATGTTAAATATAAATCTTTGCCAATTTAAATTGGTTTAAAATTAGGGGAGATAGTCGAAAGTTTGCCACTGACGTTTGCTGCTATTTTGTAAAACGGACACAGTGACGGCTAAGAGCGGCAGCAGTTATTGGGACAGTCCAATTATGCCCAGGCTTCAGCCGAGTTGCGGCAGCGTAAAATGATTAGTTGAGTTGGCTCTACGCTAACAGCGCCGACGAAAGTCGTACGCATGACCCAGGCTTTGCGCACCAAGTGTAATTTTTATGTGATCGCTGTAACTATAGTCAGCTGTTTTCAGCATCTGTTTTAATTCTGACGACACAATAGCGTCTGAGTTAATTCGTCATATGCCAGGAGTTTGGAATGTTAGGAAATACACAAGAGTTTTTACTAAATTAGGGAAAATAAATTGATAAATGATAACGAATGTTATATAGAAGTCATTGTCTTCCAAGTCCATCAACGAAAGTATAAGCAACAATTATCAGTCTTCGATGTGGCCAGCGTCACCCGTAAGTGCCCCGCATGACTCAGCACTGCCTAAGACACCGTTGGACTGAAAGGATTTACTTTACTGTGTACAAAATCCATACCAATTGCTTAACGCATGACAGAAAACAGGATGAACTAGAGCACTCCTAGAGCGCATACCTCCGCCAAGCGAGGGAACGGTAGCAAAAATTCAAATTTGCTCTGAAACCATTAGTTTCTTTGTATAAGCTCCAAAATCTAATCATTTGTGCCTTTTGATAGTAATAACAGATTGTGCAATTTTTTTGAAGATCCATTCATAACTTTTTGAGTTATACTGCTAACAAACGTTAAGACAAACATGAGTCAAACATACAAGCGAACAAAAAATCTGCACCAAAATTTAATCATTTAAGTCTTTTATCATTACTAATAACCCCTATAAATTTCATAAAGATCCATTCATTATTATTTGAGTTATTTTGCTAACAAGCATAAAATTAAAAACAGTGACAAACGAACGAACGAACAAACGGATCATTACCAAAATTTGATCATTTACTCTTTGTTATATACCTAACAGCTCATCTTAATTTCATAAAAATCCATCCATAACTTTTTGAGTTATGGCATTGAGAAAAATGAGGCAGACAAACAAACGGATGGACATATCTTCTCCAAAAGTTAATCCTCTGTTTCTCCAAACAATCCCTGTAAATTTCGTCCAAATCGGTTCTACACTTTTTGAGTTATCTTGATGACAGACAAACGCACCGACAGACAGACAGACAGACAAACACGACGAAAACATAACCTCCTTGGCGGAGGTAAGAAACAGTTACTCAACAATTTTTATTACGGCGCCGGACTGTACGGTAGATGCATGGCTGGAGCTGAAGAGCCACAGTACCTAAGTATAGTTGAGGCACAGCCAACGTTTGAGAAGTATACTTCAGTCTAGAGCAGTGTTTCCCATTGGGGGTGCATATGAACCTACGGACCCCCTGTGGTGCACGCACGGACCCCCTACTGGTTCACGATGTTTGAAGCTTCTGTGGCAATATTACATTGTTTTTATCCCGAAGATGATAATAATACAGAATATTTTAGGGTTACAGGATAAAAAATATAAGTTTAAATAGCTTATAGTAATATTTACATCAATTTATTGAAAGTGAAGAATTTTAACTGCCCTAAATGCCCCTGCCCGGTCACAAAAACTTAGCTTTTTCTTTTTAAGAAACGGCGAGAACAGCCTATGCTAATCATCATTCGATGCAAATAGTCATTTTGGGCGACTCAAATTAAATTCAAGAGAGGTAAAAGTGAAAACTCGCTGTATGTGAATAATGGATGTCACGTGACTGTGACATAAATAATTATGTTTGCCGTTTGTTGTTACGCCTCTGCCGTTCTGTATGAACTGAAACGCAATTGCCTGCAAACTATCGACATCTACAATACTCATTCAGTGCGTAATATACTAAGTTGACACCATTTTAATGGCGGGGGTCTGTGTGCTTCAGGGCGATTACACGGGGGGTCCGTAGAAAACCGAACTTTGGGAACCACTGCTCTAGAGTCTAGTGAGGAATCGAGAACTATACTCTAGAGTCTGGTGAGGAATTTACTCAATCGCACCATTTCCATAAAAATTCCACTGGCTGTAAGTGAATTTAAAGAAGCACAGTTCACATCCACTCGAAATTGGAGCCTTTGGCCCTGTGGGTCTCTCAAGCACATCCAGCACAGGCAAAAGGAAGCCAACCACAGAGACAACTTCTACAAGCTTCTGCTCTTCCTCGAACGTCCTATAATATCATCATTAGCTCCTATTGCACTGAACCGTTAACGTTGTTACCATGAAAGATATTATACAGCGGGCATTTATATTATAATTCTGTTTGTTTCTACCAGGTTTCCTTCACTCCTTCGTTAGTACTACTGTTACGCTTTCAGTATTTGATAGGGAAAAATTAGGGCATCCTTACTACGTTCGTGGGAGGAAATAATAGAAGTCGAGTTTAAGTTTTCTTTTAAGCTGCTACTGTTCGCCTGTCATAGGTAGAAGATTTGTTTTCTAACTTGGAACATATTATCACACTTCTTATGATACAGGTCTGAGATGTTATTGAAGAAAAATGCATTTGCATTTGTTACGTGGCATTTCCATAGCTTCCAGTTAGTAATATTTTGATCGTGAAAACTAGAAATACGATTTAAAAAGTTGTAAACTTAATCGAGGAAATTTTCTGCGCATTTTTCAGTAGTACTTAATTAGCTATAAAGAGACTCCCAGGATAATGCATCCATTCTAAAGGTACTAGTGGACCCGTGCGTGAAAAAAATCACGCAATAATCGATATGTTTGCTTAACCCTTCGCCTCCTGAAATTCAGATAACATGTTTTTTCACTTTTTTTTTGTTAAATTCATGAAAAATAGGTTAGGTAAACACATACAGTATTTGAGAAAAAATTTAGTTTTGCTTGCAAAAACAGTATTTTTTTGCATCGGCTACTACAGATGCCGTCAGTGTCTTGGGTAATTAACATGATGCATAGCTTTTGTATAGGGAAAAATAGAGAGTGGCATCTGATGATGCCGTCAGGAGGCAAAGGGTTCATATAGGCCGGTGCGGAATCTTCTCTTCTCTGATCTGCTTCGTCATTTTCTTCGTTGATCCTTCGTCGTGCTCTCATGACATCGTTCACTCCTCTCCTCTTTGACTTGCCGTTTCCACATTTTCCTGCTCACGCTTATCAGCAGCTCGTATTCCCATCTGTAACCTTTCTGCTTCAAGTCTTTCTTGACTATGTGTCTCATAGACGCTTCATCTCTCTCCAATGGTAGCACGTCTTCGTTCGTGAGACTGTAGTAGTCTCGTCCTTCTTCTACGTTCCTTATCCTCTAGTCTCCTTCTTAAACGTGCGCCTTCCATAGTGAGAGGTAGAAGTAAAATCTTGAGTAAAACACTGTAATAAACTTGAATGCAATTGCAGCCAGTGTACTGTATATGCAATGTGAGCACAGCGTAGTCATGATACTGTCTTTCAGACTCAAATAACTGTTACACTGAAGTGCTGAAATTTTGACCTATGAAACGAAATCTGCTCCGTCAATGAAAGACAGTAGGCTAAGCTGGAAGACATGATTGTCTACTGCCCGTGAAAAATCATCACCTTGTGAATGCTTCGTTTACATCTGCCGAATTTATACGTCATGACCGACCAAAGAGAAAAAATTATAAAATCTGACTCCAGAACCTGCAAAAATATTGTTTTGGTTTTAAGAAGTGTTTCAAGCAAGAAGTGCATTCACATAAAGGGATAAGGATCCCACTTTCGCCATCTTCTGCAACCTTGATCATCGATCTCTATGTTACTTACAAAATCTGCAACCTGGCCTATTTTTTTCACCTATTTCAATAAGATGCGGACACGAAACAAATAAATAAATATTCGAAGCGTTTTATTATATTAGGATTTTCTACAAAACATTCGTAATTTTACTCCAACCCAGGTTTTAAGTCTGTTAATTCATGCATGCTTGGTTTCTCCGTCCCCATCTGAAACAATACATGTGAGAATATTCATATGAACCATTCTAACTTAGATAGAAGAAACTCATGTGCTGAACAGCAAGAGACCTTTTGGCCTGCCAAATTTTTACACCCTTATGGATTGAAGACGCTGAACTCACTCCCTCTAAGTGATAACATAGATACTACAGTGCCTTGATTATGCAAATCAAAAATGTGATAATATTAGGGGAGGTAGGGAGGTTTAAACCAGAAGAACAATAATAATGTGCACCTCTTATTGTATTGTGTGAATATGTATATGCGCGAATTAAGCACAGTATGTATTTGTGCGTAAGTATATGTATCGGTGTCTAAGGAAAATATTTGCTCGGTGACCTCGTTCCAGTAGGTAGCCTAGGTTTTCTCTATGGGTCAGATCATTAGTACTACTGACCCTTACTTTATTTCTCTCTTTGTCTCACTCCTACTCTTGACGATGAGTTTTTTTTTTCGGTCTGATGTGTGCATCCCTTCAGAAGGCGAGGGATGGCCACGGGCATTAGGGTTGGGTTAGTTAGGTTTGTCCGTTCTGCAATATTTGGAACGGCACCCCTAGAGTAATCCCGTGGCTGGCAGCGATCTCGGCCGGCCCTACTACTTATTTTTTCTTCCTCCCACCTCCACGCTCCTTCTTATTGCTCTTCATTCTGTTACTCTTCTGGGATCAACCTTGCAGTGGAAGATGTATCCATTGACACTATTTGCCACCTGACATACTTCCATGTCCGATACTGCTGCATCCCTAGCGACACCTGGGCTCGCTGCGGTCCCGCCCGGGTGCTTAAGTGCAGTTTTTGGCTTCATCGGCGCCAAGAAGGAAAGAAAAATCATACATTTCTCCCCGTTGGAAGGTTTTCATACAATAATACTATTACAATACTTGTTCAGAAAACTAGTGTAAAACGTTATCGCAATGAGTCTTACTGATTACGGAGTAAATTTATAGCACTATTCTACTTCACAATCTATATTCTGTACAACGCTCTATGTCTATGGTAGCTATAGGTTCACACATTTGTGTATTGTGACTCAACTAATACATGTTAATTTCAAAATCAATTCAGATTCAAAAACATTTATTTCTCCCCATAGGAAAGTATTCATATAATAATAGTTCTACTACAATACATGTGCAGTACACTAGTGCGAAATTTATTTATTTAACATTTATTTCTAAGAATCCGAAGCTATGTTGTTGTAATTGATTTCTTCGTTTGTCAACCTATTCGTTTGACATTTAATTACCTTATTTCTAGCAAACTGATTTTTGCATCGCACAGTTAACAGCTGTGATCGTGCAGAAATGATTACATTATTATTATTCTTTCTTCATGGAAGCCCACACTCGCCGTATTTGTTAAGCAAGTAACAGGTATGAACTAATTAACACTGTTTGCTATCTATCTCTCCACCTGACGTCACAGGAGTGGGCGGGGCTTAACTCGCTACCTGCGCGTGAGTTAACCTGTTAACGTTTTTCTATGATAGGAGCTCCTCCGTTTTTAAACCTGTTCTAACGTTCAGTGTCAATTTGAGGTCGGCCTATTACCTCAAAATTAAACGGGTCCAGCTAGTATGCAGCCTAACAAAATTTTCAGCCTCTTTAGAAGCTGTTTTACGCTTTCAACTTTTGAGGCAGCCATGTGTATTGCTAGAGTATGAAAACTTAATCAATAAGAGCGATCTGGGCTCATACGGGCTAGAACACGGCCGTTTAAAGTATCTCTGGAAATTACACCACCCTGGCCCTGCATCATTTGTGTAAGTTGGTCCAAGGTGGCAACCACTTCATTGCCAGTAAGGCTTTAAGTGGTTACCTTTCAGCTACACTAACACTCCCGCGCAAACCACATGTCAACAGCACCACCAATATGTCAGCTACTTGGCAGCAGCATTGACTCAGTGGGACATGAATGTAGTACTGCATGGGATGTACATGCTGTACATGCTGTACGCGCTCGCCAGGTTGTCCTAGCGTGGAAGTGATCGCTACCAGCATAAAATGAACGTTGCCATTAGGAAACCCCGCGGGGACCCCCCGACAGGGTTGGCATGGAATATATGCTAAATATATCGTTGTTGACCTTATTTCTGGATGGCCGCTACAGTTTCTATACTCTGGAAAACAACGCGTTTTATCTCTGAGTGAAAACACAATAATAAAGTAGTCTACATTTTC
>LQNS02276927.1:7687748-7721972 GCA_001587735.2 Parhyale hawaiensis | reverse complement strand
GGCAATCGATCATGCTTGGGGGCATTCATGGCGGAGATTCTTCTCCCCCTCTGTTTTTTTATTTTCTCTTTCTCTTTTTTCTCTTTCGTCTTCCGTTTTTTCTCCTCTCGTTTCCCCAATCCTCTTTATATATATCCCACTAACATAATGGCAATAGCTCAAAGAGGCCGGGGTGTTAGTCCCGGTGTCTCTTTGGGAATGGGCCTCTTGGTTCGTCTACTGCCGCCTATCTAATCTAATCTTCTGCAACCTGGTCATCGATCTCTATGAAAACGCAACTTACTTACAAAATCTGCAACATGGCCTATTTTTCACCTATCTATTTCATTAAGATGCGGACACGAAACAAATATGTAAATACTCGAAGTGTTTTATCATATTAGGATTTTCTACAAAACATTCATAATTTTACTCCACCTCAGCTTTTAAGTCTGTTAATTCGTACATGCTGGGTTTCTCCGTCCCCATCTGAAACAATACATGTGAGAATATTCATATGAACCATTCTAACTTAGATATAAGAAACGCATGTGCTGAACAGCAAGAGACACTTTGGCTTGCCAAATTTTTACACACTTATGGATTGAAGACGCTGAATTACCTCTAAGTGATAACATAGATACTACAGTGCCTTGATTATGCAAATCAAAAATGTGATAATAAAATTTTCTATGTTATATGAATTTACATGTGATTGTACGAAATTTCTTAAAATTGAGACTTAAATACGGTGGGCAAAAGCGCTTGAATATCAGACGAAATTAATCTTTATTCTAAATCGTTCACTTTATTTATCCAAAGGTTCAAGATCGCTAATTAGTCTAGGAGAGTGACAATATGCTCTAATAGACAGAGAAGTCGGTGATAACTCTAAAGTCTAAAACAACGACAAAAAGCTCAAACGTAAAGCTATGACGGTAACAGAACCTGCAGAAGCAGTTCACTGTAGGAGCCTATATATACTAAATGCAATTTGTTGTTTTGCAGTTATCATCTACTTCTCTGTCTGTAAGAGAGCATTGTCACAACCCTACTAATTGTAGAATTAAAAAATAAAAGAATTAGCGTTACATTACTCTTTAAGAGCATTAAAAAGACATGAGCATCTTCGCAACACACAGTTAGATTTTGGGAATATTAATTTCAAAAGAATGAACCCTGCAGAAACGTGACGTCCCTTGTTTCCAAGGATCTTTGTAAAGCGTCAGTCAACTGGAGAGGTAAGCGTTAATATTTCAGAAGACGTCGTTGGTACTGAAACGTCGGCGATAGCCTTCCAAAGGTTTTCAAAGTTTGTAAGCTGTCTTCTATTGCTATAATCTCTCCTTGTGATGAAGGCCCACAGGTTCTCAACGGGATTCAAGTTTGGGCTATTTGGAGGCCATACCATTACTATTTAATTTCTTACACCAGTATCCATGAGCTAGTTAGAGGGGTACCAAAATCGAAGTGTAGAGCATTATCATCTTTTAAGAACTATGGTGTTTCACGAAGACAGCGACTGGTCCAGCAACCAACGCATGAGGCAGTTGTCAAGTAGCTTACAGTTGGCTTCTGAATTGAGCTTTACTCTTTATCGCCTTCGATTCAACCTGAAAACTTTATGCCTCCACCACCTTGCTAAGGACGAATTCGATATCTGGGTTGATCCCCTTCAGTATCCAACCAGATGACCAACCACCTGGTCTATCAAGGGGGCACGACATGCATCCGTGGATATAACTTTCTTGAAAGCCGTTTTCAGATACTGGCGGGCCCATTCTAGCCTTTAATTTTATGAAATTAATTTGATGAAGGTCGTTTCTGGGGTTCAGTACATTGCCATGGATCCTTAGGGTATCTAAAATTGCGTCGCTTAGTTTCACCCCATTTCTTGAAGTGAGCATCATCAAAACAGCCTCACTCGTTCTATAGGGTGTAACCTGAAGGTCAAGTTTGCGAATATGCCGTATACATACTGTAGCTTTCTCAAATGATCCCTTTTTGGTGTTTTCCTCCCGCTTTGCACAGTGCACAAACTCCTTGGCGGTTCGATGGTCACGATAAATATTTTTGAATAGTTGTAGCGCAGACTTGCCTTTGCAAAGCATAAAGTCATTCTATCACATTCAGCATCAGTAGGATCAACTTTCCAATTTTTTTACCCACATTTATTCGAGGACGTGAACTTGCATAATGAAGCCGGAAGACTTCTATATGGCTGCTCGAAAAATGTTGCCAAATCGTAGTTAACCGAACTCCAGATGTTACTAAAATATATTTCATCTGACTAAAAGAAATCTCCTTTCATAAAAATATGCTTTATATAAAATAAATTTCACCTCCATTTTTATATAAGCGTAGAAACATTGATCCGCATCATCAATGCAAACGCAACGTAGATCGCACTGTAGGCTACTTCCTTCTGGTATTGCGGTGTTTTTCATCTCTCTATAATTTCATACTGCGCTAACTGAGTAGCAAACAAGCGAAGAAAAAGAAAAGACCTTCTTCAGAGCAGAACCAAGAAGAGGAGGAATCAAGGAAAAGAGTCTTTGTTCAAGTATTTGTTTCCTGACGTCATTTAATGACGGTACGAGCCAATTGTGTAATATTAGCAAAATTATTCATGGATGGAGCTGTCTGCATGAAACTGGTATGCTAAATACGAATTCATTATGTAAATTTGAACACCTCGTGGCGTAAGACCATTACCCGCAGTGGGAGCAAATTCAACGCCGTCATTTTTTTATGGCCAGCTTACTCTAGAATTTTGGCATTTTTCACATCTCAGTCAACCCAGCTAACTGTCTGAAAAAGCGCAACTCCTTCTGCCTCTTTTTGGGTGGAGTTACAGATTCAGCGACATCATGTTTCTATGGCCAGCTAACTCAAGATTTTTTTTTTAGATTTTTCACATCTTAGTCAACCATTTGACTGCCTGCAATATATATAGTTAAATCTTCCACGAAAATATTATCATCTCTTTTCGCTTCGCTCGTGGATGAGAACAAGCGATAATTGAGAACTATACATGCCGATCTGAGTCTATTCTTCTGCTACAAGCCGTGTCCATCCCTAAGGTTTTTCTTTCAAATCTTTAATTGATATAGGATTACGGTAAAACCACGGTAGGTCAAAGGAGACAGTTTCATTTCTAAGGAGAAAGCTGTCCGCTAAGCTAACCAATAGAACTTCATTTCGTCTGCGTTCATGACGTCAGTGAGGCACATGACAAGCGGCGACGCTGATTGGAGGCACACTCCGCGCTACACTAGCAACTGTGAAATTCAAAGGCCACTCTTGGATCATCATGAAGTCATTGCTCGTGACGGCTTATAGTAAAATGACTAGTCTGAAAGCTCCTCTTCTAACTTTATTAGGACTACTCCCTATTAACTACGGTAAGCATCTACCCTTCTGTCTAGTGTGTGTGTGTTAACGTTTACCATATGCAGTAGCCAGAAGCTAACGCATCCATGATAAGGTTCGGTAGGAGAACATAATAGAAGCCATGGCTGAACAACGTAACAGGGTAACTCATCGCTTGGCCATCTTGAGACTGTCCTGCGCATCTCCTCGTATAACGTCAGGTGGAGCGAAGAACGTCGGTATTGCACAAGTATCAATAGTATTCCTAATTCATTTATAGTATTATTTACGCTACCGTGGGCTGGTAATTGATGTATGGCTATTTTGAACCCGAAAACAGGAACTTGGCGAACCTTCTTCGTTTTCCTAAAGCTCCAGAGTAGCGAAAAAAGTGGGTTTTGGCAGCAGAACAGTATACTAAGTTTTCGCTCTCACCGGTAACATCTACTATGCTTCAAACATTTTTCCCGAGCAAAATGAAAAGCTACAACGTAGTAATTATGAGTTATTCAGTTTTCCCTCAAAAATTTTTCATGTAACCACGGACAACGCTAATTTCTCTTTAAAATGTCATGAAACTTGAAACAAAATCTTTCATGTTAAACTTTGAACGCATGTCTATTCAAGTTGCCCTAATAATTACGTTTTCTCGGAAAACTGGAAAGAAAATGCTATGTTGATGGGGAAACTGTTTAATTACATGAAATACTGCTTTTGAACGACTGATATATGAAGCTTGAACTCGTGGAAAACACTCTCGTCCATTCGACCAATCGCAATATTTTGACGAGAAAAGCTGTTTAAAATACAAATTTCACAAGAAAAGTTGATAAATTTGGACAATTACTCTAGACCGTTTAATACTCCACCGATAGTACGTATGCAACTGTAGTTTTTTTTTCCTGTAAGCCATGTTCTTCTGCGGTAATTTTTCAAGGCGGAGCGGAGTGTACTAGTATGTAAAATGATCATTTGATAATTATAAAATAAGCCATATCAATACTTAAGAGAGAAAGAAAAATCATATATTTCTCCCCGTAGGAAGGTTTTCATACAATAATACTATTACAATACTTGTTCAGTAAACTAGTGTAAAACGTTATCGCAATTAGTCTTACAGATTACGGAGTAAATTTATAGCACCATTCTACTTCACAATCTATATTCTGTACAACGCTCTACGTCTATGGTAGCAATAAGTTCTCACATTGGTATATTGTAACTCAACTAACACATGTTAATTTCAAAATCAATTCAAATTCAAAAACATTTATTTCTCCCCATAGGAAAGTATTCATATAATAATAGTGCTATTACAATACATGAGCAGTACACTAGTGTAAAATTTATTTATTTAACATTTATTTCTAAGAATCCGAAGCTATGTTGTTGTAATTGATTTCTTCGTCTGTCAACCTATTCGTTTGACATTTTATTGCCTTATTTCTAGCAAACTGATGTTTGTATCGCACAGTTAACAGCTGTGATCGTGCAGAAATGATTACCCTTATTATTTTTTCACGGAAGCCCACGCTCGCCGTATTTGTTAAGCAAGTAACAGGTATGAACTAATTAACACTGTTTGCAATCTATCTCTCCACCTGACGTCACAGGAGTGGGCGGGACTTAATTCGCTACCTGCGCGTGAGTTAACCTGTTAACGTTTTTCCGTGATAGAAACTATGAACAGGAGCTCCTCCGTTTTTAAACTTGTTCCAACGTTCAGTGTCAAGTTGAGGTCGTTCTATCACCTCAAAATTAAACGGGTCCAGCTAGTATGTACCCTAACAAAATTTTCAGCCTCTATAGAAGCTGTTTTACGCTTTTAGCTTTTGGGCAGCCATGCGTATTGCTAGAGTATGAAAATTTAATCAATAAGAGCGATCTGGGCGCTTACGGGCTAGAACACGGCAGTGTAAAGTATCTCTGGAAATTACACCACCCTGGCCTTGCATCATTTGTGTAAGTTGGTCCAAGGTGGCAACCACTTCATTGCCAGTAAGGCTCTATGTGGTTACCTTCCAGCTACACTAACACTCACGCGCAAACCACATGTCAACAACACCACCAATATGTCAGCTACTTGGCAGCAGCATTGACTCAGTGTGACATGAATGTAGTACTGCATGGGATGTGCATGCTGTACGCGCTCAAGTCAAGTTGGCCTAACGTGGAAGTGATTGCTACCAGCATAAAATGAACGTTGCCATTAGGAGACCCCGCGGGGACCACCCGACAGGGTTGGCATGGAATATATGCTAAATATATCGTTGTTGACCTTATTTCTGGATGGCCGCTACAGTTTCTATACTCTGGAAAACAACGCGTTTTATCTCTGAGTGAAAACACAATAATAAAGTAGTCTACATTTTCCAAAGTCAGGCGGGAGTGACGGCCTGTCATTGCCGAACAAATTTCTGGCCCAAAGAGAGAAAAAGAAAAAAAAAATACTTATTAACTGACCTGGCTGTTGTCCCTCACATATCGTATTAAGGGCACAGTACGCAGCGGTAAACAGTCTCCAGGCCAATATGGGGAGTTGGTCTGTGGATCAACGCTAGCACCCAGTAGAAGTCAGTAAGCACACGTTATGAAAGACATGATACAAGCAACAATATTTTAGTACATAGGAGATGCTGGTTTAACAGTGTTTCTTCCCCGTTATTTGGAATAAGCGAAAAGGTCTGAGTTATAACAAAATTATTACAACTAGAAATATAATACGTGTTATTAATTGAACTTAGTGCAATTGGAGGTATTTGTAATGACGGTAGACACTGGACGTTTGTAATGGCGGTTAAACAGCGCGCGTTTGTGATACGTTGACATATATAGCTAAGTAGTTTACCATCAGCTCATTATTAAATGAGTACCTGTCTTTCGCTAAAATGTTGAATCTATCATAGTACGGGGAAACTCTTATTGTGTACATATGTATTTATATTTATTTACTAACGTGCGTATATTATACAGAGACCTTAATGACACAGAGCGTCTATAATCCCTTTACGAGTAACATAATAATAAGATTAAACCAGTGTTTCAGTTGCGACTTTTTCATTGTGACTTTTTGCTTCCTGACGACATTTTGTGTTCCCCTTTTCTTCTCAAAAACTACTGGGCCGATTTTGATGATTTTGGTCTCAAAAAATGCTCTACTTGTGCGCACTATCAGTTTATCCCTACTAAATGCCTATACAACCCTGTCAGGGTTGAAAAAGGAGGTCAAATAGATTTGTTATAAGCGCCAAATTTTCATTATTGGGTAACTCAAAAAATTTCTCACATAAAACGACGTATTTCATCCCTTTCGAGAAGCAAGCACCGTTCGTTTGCCAAAACAACTAGAACGCTTCGTGGCGTAAAGCCAACACCCGCAGTGGGAGCAAATTTTATCGCTGTCATTTTTTTGTGGCCAGCTAATCCTAGAATCCCAGTTTTTTGGCATGGGTCACATCGAGGACAGCCCACTAAACTCCTTGCAAAAAATCTAAAATATAGATGAACTCCTTCTACCTGTTTTTGGGTGGGGAGAAAATTTATTGCCGTCATCTTTTATGGCCAGTCAATCTTACTTTTTTTTGCATGGGTGACATCGAGGACAGCCCACCAGACTCCCTGCAAAAAATCATGAACATAGCTCAACTCCTACCTTTTTTGGGTGGAGAGCAAATTTCATCGTCATCATTTTTTATATCAATCTATTCCCTGTTTTTTGGCATGGGCACTTCAAGGGCAACGTACTAGACTCCCTGTAAAAAATTACGAACATTGCTCAACTCCTTCGACCACCTATTGGGTGGACAGACAAATACAGTATATATATATACATGCAAACAAATACATATACTTAAATCTTCAACGAAAACATGATCACCTCTCTCATTTGTTCGCGAGTGATAATTATTTATCACCCTGCCGGGGCAAAAAAATACCCTAAACACTAAATTAGTTTATTAGTTTCCACCTCTTTTCGCAAGCGAATGTGTCAAATTTTATTATTTTAATGTAAAAATTGCTTTAACTTCTATATATCTACCTGCATGACCCATCAGTTCAACACTAGGCACCCCTATAAACCTGTCAGGATTAAAAAAGGGGTCTAAAACGCCTTTCATATTCGCCATTTGTTTACTATTGGGCCAAGCACCTAATGTTTCTTTTAAAACACTATCTTATTCTTACCGAGCCATTTGTTTTCCATAAATTGAACCATAACCCTGTCAGGCCTAAAACAAAAACATTTTCCCCTATACAATTATACCCATTTCCCTATTTTTCCCTGTTTTTCTCGCAAACTAATACGTCATTTTGATGACTTTGGTCTCAAATATCCTTATTACCTCCGCCAAGGAGGTTATGTTTTCGTCGTGTTTGTCTGTCTGTCACCAAGATAACTCAAAAAGTAATGAACTGATTTAGATAAAATTTACAGGGATTGTTAGGTATGTTAGGAGGAACAGATGATAAACTTTTGGTGAAAATATGCCCATCCGTTTGTTTGTTTGTTTGTTTGTCTGTCCTATTTTTCTCAATGCCATAACTCAAAAGGTTATGGATGAATTTTTATGAAATTAACATGCGTTGTTGGATATAAAACAAAGAGTAAATGACCAAATTTTTGTAATGATTCGTTTGTTCGTTTGTCACTGATTTATTTTTATGTTTGTTAGCACCATAACTCAAAAAACAATGAATGGATCTTTATGAAATATAGGGGTTGTTTACTTACTTGATTACTTGATGATACTTCGGACGAGGTCCAGGTGGCGTTATGCACGCAACCCATGTTAGTAATGTTAAAAGACATAAATGATCAAATATTGGTGCAGATCAGTTTGTTCGTTTGTATGCTTGACTCATGTTTGTCATAACGTTTGTTAGCAGTATAACTCAAAATGTTATGAACGGAACTTCAAGAAAATTGCACAAGCTGTAATTACTATAAAAGGCAAAATTAATTAGATTTGAAGTTTCTACAAAGAAAATTATTGTTTCAGAGCCAATTTGAATTTTTTGCTGCCGTTGCCTCGCCTGGCGGAGGAATGGGCTCTCAGAGTACTCTAGTTTTTATTTTTACCGGCATCACCCATTAGTTCAACCCAAGGCACCCCTGCAACCCTGTCAAGGTTGAAAAGGGGGTCAAGAAATGCTATCCCTACGAGAGGATTTCTGAACGGCCATGTAAAGGGCTAACTAAGACGCGGCCTCCTCAGTCTGGTGAGCTCAAGACAGTAAGCAGCACGAGAGCATGGGCCGGGTACTGCTCGGTGCTGACGGGCAGAAGTTGCAGGTGCAAAGGTCGCCAGGTTTGAAGGTTCGAGGGGCGCATGCACGAGGTCACCCGCACGGCGCCGTACGACACAGCCAGTTCTTGCGCGATCCAGAGCATAGTTCCAGTCGTGTCATTCCATACTATAAACTACAGGAGATGTCCCGACGGTGGTAGTTCCTCGCCCTAGTTGCCTTACATGACGGCGGTGTCTTTCTATGTAAGTCGTAAACTAGCTAGTCTTTCGAGTGTATCTTTTCGCTCCCTAAACTACAGTTCCCCTGATAGCTGTGACTTTCCACACCGTTGACTAGCCCCCCAGAGTGTGGTGTTCTACTGTACAGTAAACTATTGTAGTTCCTGCGACCGCTGGGTAGTATTCCGAACTATGGTCACTGGTGGTTATGTGTCATAGGCCTTCAATTTAGGGTTTAATTTCGTCTTTCTAGTAGGAGTAAAGCTGATTGTAACGAACGTTGCATGTACAATATACATTATGAGTGAAAGCAGGGCCCGATTTACGCTAAAGGGAGGTGTCGTGTAGATGTATTTCGAAACATTCCTTCTTCTCTTAGGATGAGTTATTTGCGTTCAAAGTAGAACCTCTTAAATTTACGGAAAGGGCTTGATTGACGACTGTGTACTTTTCATCCTCTAAACTTCGGGATCACAGTGACAGGCGTATAAACAAAAGTGAAACATGTAGAACTTTGCACTCAACTAACAAATGGTCATGGCGGATGGTACCATGAAGTAGCTGTAGTAACTCTACAATGTCGACAATATAGTAGAGATCAGCGGAGTGGAACCGGAGACCAGCAATCGCACCTGGTCCTCTATTCGGACTGTTCTCAATTACGGCAACATGTGGATTCCCCTCTATTTTACTCCTCCCACATCAAGTTTCGATGTAGGAGGGTTTCCCTCATACAGGTAGCTACCTCACAGCTTAAATCTTTACCTACAGTTCGAATATCGTTGGCTGTGGGTTTAGAGCTGGGATCGTCCATCAGGTATCGTAATTTAATTGATAGAGCTAATTGATATTATAGAGTTAATTTATATAGAGCTGGGATCGTCCATCAGGTATCGTAATTTAATTGATAGTCTCCAGGTAACCATTGTAACTTCTTAGGCTTAAATTCCTCGTCGTACTTCGCTCGTAATTTAAAGCATAACACGGACAAAATAAATATGTGATACCGAGCCAACTCCTGATAAACAACTGAGAGTAGAGGACTATACGACTGCAAGACAGGCCCTCTCGCGGTACTTAGGTTTGGTATGACAAGTTGGTAAACTTGGAAACACTTAAGCGACTTGTATAACAGACGAAGAATAGTATAGGTGACACAATCGTATTGCAATCACGAGAGCTTGCAACTGATTTCTTTTCATCTAGATTTACTTATAAAATATATGAAAACTGGTTGCTCTTGACAAATCTTCGAATAAATGCAGAATATTGTATAGGGTGGTGATCTGGATTACTAGAGAGTCCGAAACATGGGACGCTGGGGCTTCCATAACTATCAAGGTATACTTATGGCTGCACAAAGAAATGTACATATTCTGCATATATATGCATTTCTACTTCCATAGGGGCCTCTATTGGCAGGACGGACCCGGGAAAATTACCTCTAATGCCCCTTTGAAAATGTAGCCCGAAGTGAAAGCGATGGTTTGACTGGTCACTGTTCGTGAGATACGAGCTGGACTTCCCATGCTGACGTCACAACACACAAGCCCAGTTGGCCATTGCAGACGTTTCGGCATAAAGTAGGTCGCGCCACACAGGTACCAGCTCTCGGTGACTCATTGACTTTGTCTACTGATGGACGTAGTGACGTCACCACGAAGAGGCAGAACCTGTACGATGGTATGAACATCGTTAGTTGGTGCTTGCATCTGTCAGTGGGCCAAATTTGTCAGTGCCTGGTTACTGAGTAGAAGAGTTATTACGAGCAGTAAGAATGTTTTTTATAATTCACCCTTTAATACTTGATGCAGTCTTTACATTCCATAAGAATAACGCTATTTGGTACGAGCCGGATATAGCACGCTATGCGTTTAAGGATTAAATATGAAAAATCCAGCTTGGGTCGAGCTTCAGTACACAAATGCTTAACCCTAAACCGACGGACCAGATCCCGTTTCTCTTACGAATAACATTATTCGAAGCGTGAAGAAAAGTCGATTTTCGGCGGTGACGGTGGTGTAGAGATACGATACGGTAATCAAACCCCAATAACAAAGGCATATACAGTATATTTATTCCTTAAAGAAGTGACGTAAATATATCAGATTGTTTTGAATTGAGTTTTTACTGGGCAGAAATGAGACAAACAATGAGCGTTATGTATTGAAGCTTATCCACAGTATCAGGTTCGAAACTGAAGAAAGTTTTTGGTAACAATGTGCGTGCTATGAAAGTATTGCGATGGTCGGATCTTGGGAAGACGAGCACAGTGGAGGTATTGGGGAATTGAACAAGGTGAGTACTGAACTATCCTGGCATTGTGTTATTTGCTTGGTGATTCAGGGACACAGTTTTAATTTCGGGACGTGCACTTCTGGTGTTTGAACAGAAATAGTAGCCGGCCAGAACTGTTACACTAAGCTGATGCTGTGTGTGCACCGATACAAAGGGTACTGTTGCCAACAGCATCCAGTAAAATATTGGTGTTGTTCCTGACACGTACACAGTCCGCTATGACGTGGACCATCACCCGGACTGAACACAATCTCCACACGTCGCTTGCTCACAACTACGAAGGATTTTCAAACTGTGTGGTATCAGGGTAAAAAAGAACAAAATTAAAAAAGATACACTATTATTGAGCCTTACAGCCCTTCAGCACACTTTCCTGCAGGGTCTACGCACTTCTGGGGTTGTGTCATCCGCTAGACAAAGCGCTCAGAGTACTCGATGCAAGTAAACTTTTCAGCTTTGAATTTATCCTTTTGGCAAGTTTCTGTTCCCCTTGAAATTTGATTTTATGGCAAGTTTTACAAAAAATAAATCGCCAGTCTGCCGAAGAGAGCAAGCTGTAATTCATTGCAGCCCTGGCCTCGCACCATATGACTTTTTGCTATTCCCTCAGTTGACAGAAAAATTTGTTGGTATCTGTGACGATAAACTCAAATCTCAACTGCACACCTGCTTAAGAGTACTCTGAATTTTGTAGTGAATGACACGGGTCCAGAAGTGAGTAAACTTTGGAGGAAAGTGAGCCAAAGGAATGTGATGTTCAATAAATATATAGCTCAACTAATTTTGTGTTTCTTAGCCTGTTGCCAGAAGTTTTTAAGCGTCCTACGTATGCATGTCAGTGGCTCGGGGAACAAATGCGGACACACAGACTACAAAAAAGCGATTCCACGTTGTTCTCAATACCTCCAGCTTCAGCTACAGCCGGCTATCATCACATTGAAATATTTACCCATAGTTCAAGTAGAGTTTTCACAGAAATCCACCGATGATAACAAAGCATAGCCTCAAGCGGCCACACTCTATCAGGCACTGAGCTCCAAACAGACATTTCCCTTGAGGCTTGAGTGCCCACTATACTCAGTGTCACCTATACGTTCTCACTGTCGCTTCACTAGATTGGACTGTAACGATAGCGTCTGATGCAGTGACCCCCCGCTCAGCACCCACGTCTGCTGGTCACTAACTGGGTGTCACGCTTTATTGCACGTTTGTTTTGGTAAAAGATTTTCAGTATTAAACACAACATCAAAGTGAACTCCAATACAAAGAAGGTTCCTACTAAGGGTAACATTTGCATATTTTCGAGACGATTGATACAGCGTGTACAAAATTATCTCAGTTGATGTTTCATTTTTTAATGTGTCACGCTTTATTCTTGGACACGACGTTGGAAAGCTGAGGATAAGTTGCTGATTGGCCAAGGCCTTGCAAATACTGTCCCTGTCGTGGATATAGCCAGGGAAACGGGACGGGACGTAAGAACATTAAAGTTATAGGCGAAGAACCCCGTCTCCAGGGATAGGAAAGACAATGAGATGAGAAAAACACAGAAAGGATGGTCATGCGAAAGGTATGTAAGCAGGTAAAGAGCCGCCCTGGGCGAGCAGTGCTGCAATATATGAGGGCAGTGCTGGGTGTTGTGTGGGTAAGTCTTTGATTCCGCGATCGCGGGCACCAAAATCGATTATGGAATTTTTGTTTGCTTTTAATTAATTAATGCAATGCAATCACGACAGTAGATTTTTTAAAATTAATTCCACGATTCTGCAATCCAAATTTTTTATGTTTTCCATTTTTCCCGCCATCCTCACTAAGAAACTTATCCCCGTAAACAACCAAGTACTAACAGATTAACTTAATACATGACCACCGGTAGTTGAACTAAAAAGATCACATTTTCTGTCGCGCAAGGGTCAAATAGCAGTCACCACCCGTACCTTACGTTAGTTGCCAGATTTCCACTATCCGCTAGGGCACATCTCCATATCAGCGCGACCGATGACATTACGGTATGTGAAACACGGTTGACAGAGGAGTACTATGTGAGATATCAGTTGGAGTAAGAACATATGTATATTTGAGCTTAAATTAGGTGTGGCATCATAACTGTTGGAAATGAATAAGCAGGGAGACTAGTAGTGGTCTTAGATATTTCAAAATATCTCTATTTTAACAATAATACATTGCCTTCGGTGCTCCATTTATTTTTAATAGGTTAAGATTTATACCCTCAGAAGTAAACAGAAAAGGTAAAGTCAACTTGACCACACCCTCCACGGGAAACCCACGCACACTGTTTCGTGCTGCAAATATAAGCCAACAGGCCCAAGGGGAGTAAGTACGGCTGCAGTCGATCACGGGTTGTTGAGAAATATGATGTCATCGACGGAAGGTTCAACGAACCGCACCTTCTACCCATCCCATCTCTGAGGAAGGTAAGTGCCCCTACGGCAGCTGTGCATACCTATTCAGTGCAGCCAGTGTCGCAAAGAGGTTGCCTGTCTAGCTAGGCATCGAACCTAACTCCTCCAATGTGTAACTCAAGCACGCAAGGCTGCTGCTACCAAAGCTGAGATTAAATATGCAATGCTTAAAAAAATATGGTCACGATCCTGCATCCACCACTGTTTGAAGGGGCTAATCGAAGATTAGCCCCTTACATGAAGAAACTCCCGATTACATGAAGAAACTCCCAGTGCAAGGGTAGCAAAAAGCTTGCAAAAAGTATGAATCCCGTCGCCAGACTCATCTTGAACATAACCCACGAGGATTGAGCGCATTGCCCTAAAAGCTGTAGATGAAGACAAACTTTTGCAATGTTTTTTTTTTTAATGAGTCCCAAGCTACACGGTACGTTGGATGATTCCTTTGGATGGGCAAAAGCATTGTTACTGCGTGGTGCTTCTCTGTCTATCGTTTTTGACGTCAAGATGGTGGTGGTGGTGGGATGATCCTTTAGGTAGGAATCATTGGTAACGAACTGGTAGAACCATTTCGAGTATCAGAAGGTGTTCAGATGAACGCCCGACATATGGATTAACATTTGTCACCATGGTTGGAAGGCCCGCCACTGGCACGCAGACCTCAACCGATATTTATGCATGACAATGCTATATCGCATTCAGTAAAGGATACCATGTCAGCCCTGAATACTCTACCCATCAAAGAAGAATATACCATGACTGAGCCTCCTGCTTCGCCCGACCGAAGCTTCATTGCATAGCTTTGGTTCATCTTGAAACGAAAGGCTTATAAGGGAGGTGTCAAGTATACATCTAGGACCCTGTGGGAGAAGATCAGAAGTATCGTTGGGTCGATCAGTGCTGCTCAGATTAGTCGATTAACATATTTCATGGAAAAAAATCTATATTTGATGAGATAGCCCAGTATGGAAATTATGGCTTCAGTTATTGACTTCACATCTGTGCTGAAACAGTTTGCTAGCGTATATTTTGCTTATATTGTTGTCCTTCACGTTTCTTCGAATGCATTACAAGTTGTTATTGGCTGACGACATTTTAATCACTTGCAATAAAGCGTGGCGCATTAGAAAACAAAGCACATCATAATAATTGTTACAACTTTGTACATACGGCTTCAAGCGTCTGGAAAATTTATACAATTATTAACCTTATTAGGACCCTACTCTCCATTGAAGCTCACTTTGATCCGTATCATATGCTGTGGAACTCCTAACACTGCTTCAGTTTCGGCAGGAGCCCTATAGGTTTCTAGACGACATGGTCAGCAGCGTGCTTGTTTCTCTTCATGCGTAAGCAAGAAATTAATTCCTCGGTCAGCACCATACAAATTCGTGAAGTTGAGTAGTTGAATATACAGTACCAATCATCAGGGAGAGACTTCGAAAACAGAGAAGATTTTTGAAAGCGAGATCTACCCCGAAACTGAAGACTCCTGAAAGCGAAATATATATATATAGATATACAGCTCTGTCTTGAATTGATGAGTTGGCCGACACCTTATTGAATGACCTGGAAAATGCGTTATAAAATTTAATTGGTAACATATTCAACTTTACAACTTCACAACTGCATATAGTATTAGCCAAAGGAATTATTGGCGGTAGTTGGGGAAACAAGCAGGCTGTAGAACTGGACATCTCCAAACTGACACTCCTTTGAAAACTATTAAATAAACGAGGTGCCTGTCTATACGTAGTAGGAATGTCACGGTACAGGCGGTGCTGCTAATTAAGTTTTACTCCGATTTCTTGCTGGTCACTTAATAATGCGTCGGCTCCTGCTACAACAATTTACGACAGATGGCGTTGTATAGCATATAATATTATACACAGTCTGCGGTTCAAGGATTTTCTCGGCTGCAGGGGTCCTGCTTTCGGGCGTTTTCTCTGTTTACGGAGTTTCAGTTTGAGAAGTTCTACTGTGCTTAAAAATATTTTTAAAATGCGATATAGCGTGGCACGCAGTTTTTGAGTGTATTTAGGATAGGTATGTACTTTGGATATTATTCATTAAGGTTCTGCAATTATTTGCTATACTGCTATGGGTTGGCACCATGAGCTTATTTTTCATTTTTCTGAAATTATGTGCGTGTACTGCACTGTGCATATCAAGTACATATATAAGGGAGGATATATTCCCGATTTTTTTGCTTAAACGTCCGTATTTATTTACTTATTGCACTGCTATGTACTTCATGATTGACGTTTTGAAGTTTGTGTTTACTACTGCAGTGTATTAAGGTAGAGATTTTAATTATATTTTATACAATTCTGGAATTAATACTGAACTGAGATGTATTAAACGTGGATACTTCGAAGCTTAGTTTATAACTCCTGGAATCACTGTACTGTTATTAATGCACAGTTACTCTATCGGACCTACGATATTGTGCCAGTGGTCGTCGGGAGGTGATGGGGGGGGAGGGGGCTTGTAACCTCGTGCGGCGATTCTCGGAAGTTATTTTTTTGGACCTGCAGCGAGCAGCTGCCGCCTTCTGCTGCCGGATATTCTATGGGTTACCATACCTCCAGAGCTGGGCGCGGCCTTTTTGCGCCCTTCTATTGTTTTTAGCATCGCAGCCAGTGGTCTTGAGTCAATTATTGTGGGCTTTCGCTAAACCTAGTAAAATATGAGCTTATCTTTAAAGTCAACGCTCGGCATTGTCGCACTATCTATTAATGATGTATGTATATATATATACATAGCTAGGCTGCAGGGTCGTACGGTTTTTCTTAATTTTAAGTTTTTTTACTGTAGTTAAAAAAGGCTTAAAGCTTCGACCCAGCAGAGAGTGAAAAGGTCTGCAGGTCCAAGATCACAAAAAAAATATTAATGGCCGCGAACAGGCATCGCCCAGGTCTGATCAGATAAGACAACTGGCACGTTGGCAACAGACGCCACAGGCCCACTCCTAGTGAGCAGCGCAGGCCTGGGCTCCGGCCGCTCCGAGTTGATGTATGTGCAGGAGTTTTTGATCCTCCCTTTGACCCCGATAATCTAAACCCAACATTCTTCTCTTGTGCTGAGTTGCACTTATGAGCGTTGGAATCGCCACTTAGGATCGATTAATTGGACGGAACTTAACGCCTAAAACTCAATCTAAATGGAGACTTTTGCTCCCAAGTTGAAATGAGGACAAGTCAGCGCTGGTCGGGTTGGATGATCTCGATCGCACATGAGACTGAAGCGTGCGCTAAGCCCTCCATTAGCCCATCTTAGAACTGGGCAGCGCCATAAGTCTTCCAGATTTGACTTGTCTGGAACTTCAGGCAGGTGCGCTGACTTCGACCCTTTGAATAGAGTTTCAGGCGTTGATTCCTAATCCGCTACCTTGAGACTTTAAAACATTCGATCTTGCTCCATACAATGAAGTTCTGAACTGTCTGAACATAATCTGATTGCTTATAACGCTTCCGACACGATTCAAAGTGGCAATGCCGACGTTACGGTTTAAAGCTCTAGACAAGTTAAGCCTCGATATTTAAATATTGCCATCCAGTCGAACGCTCCCTTATTATGCCAAACGCTTCCTACAGGGACGTATGATTCAGTGCTTGCAAATGGATAACTTGCTCAAATCCTAAAAAAAATACTGTATAGATTCAAAGTTTCATAGTCAAATTATTCATAGTAAATACACTTCTATTATGCTCAAGTTAAGTTCCACTTTTTATTAGAGAGAGTCAGGTTAAGTGAGGTTAGCTTAGATTGGGTGATGTTAGATCATGTGGGATTGGTTTAAATTGGGTTGGCATATATTAGGTTACGCCAAGTTATGCCAGCTTGAATTAACTTAATTTTAGTCGGTCGCTGTATACTTTGACTTTGCCACGTTAAGTAAACTTACGTTAACTTTATCCATATTCGGTTACAAGTAGCGTGTGAATTGGATTAACATAGTATAAAATTTTCAACATGTTCGCTGACGTAAATAGTTAGTTCGAGTTTACGTTAGGTTAGATTAACTTATTGCATATCTGTTTAGGTCAGTTGATGCTAGGTTTGGGTAAGCTCTGCTATAGTCAAGTTAAATTTAAATTTTTTTTTCATCTACATTTATGGTATTTATGGTACCATTTTTATGCTCCTTAACAGGAGAGAAATTTAAATTAATTGCCTATAAAACTATCATACACAAAATACTTACGGTGCATCACCTCAGCAGATTGAATAGAATATCCAGCGTATGCGTACAGACGCTATGTGCCGCTACTGCAAAACCTCTCATTGAATGAAACAAGGAAGAAATACCATCTATTCCGTAGCTGATGCTGAAATTTTCATTGCATCCTTAACAAGACCATCGGCCGCCCCAGCGGCTGGTTTACTATTTAGCTACTAGGATCACCAAGAATTTTTATATGGATAATGCCTGTAAACTGTTAGATCATATAGTCTCTTGACTATAAGCGTACACTGAGGCGCTGCATAGATTCATATCAGAATATATGTAAATTCTTCCATTCGCTACAGCCCTGCTGTCCATCCAGGGGCAAATGCCCGGTCGGGTAATGGATCCATCATAATAGGGTAATGGGTGTTCTGTATGAGAAGGAGTAGCCTCACCTAAGCGGGTTGTGTGGGCTGCGCAGTTCATCATGGTGACTGAAAAAATCCGCTATAATCGGGCCTATATATATATATATATATACTATGGGGGTAATTAGAAATTGCGAAATTGCGTTTTGGGTAATTGCTTCGAAAAAGTTGGGACGCACTGAAGTGGACGATTGCTGCTGACAGTAGTAGGGACTAGAGTCTAACCCCTGCTCATGTCACTAGGCATTCTCTAGTTCTAGCTAATGTCGGTAGTTATGCTCTAGTTCATGAAAGACTTACAAATATCCCGGTATGGAGCTGTTCTGCACCCCCACTGCAGTGGCCCCTCCCACACCATGAATGGATAATAGTAGATTTTTTTTCTGCATGAGAGTTAGAATATTAGTCTACAGTTAGCTGATAAGCATAGCGATCTATATTTTAACTTAAGTTCACAACTTACGGTAAGTTACGTATGCACCCTACCATTCCTTCATCCATACATAAATACCCATGTGGTATCTTTGATTCTCCTACTTTCAGAAGGATAATGCAATAGGATTAGTTTTAGCATCTCCAGAATTTCAATCTTGAGCATTCGATTCACAATTTTATGTCAAATTTCGGGCGTAATTTATAATCCGATAGTGACTGAGTTTTCGGTCGTCTCAAGCGTAACCGGTTTGCAGTCAACGCAGAAATTCAATCCTATGTAGTGAACGGAGCGCTGCCGACGGAAGTTAGCCCTTCACTGCATGGTTTATCGTGTACTATGCGCGCCTAAATGTGATATTCCTCTGCGAATGACAACATCAAAGACCTCTTCGATTGGTTGGAGAAATTTAGACTCCGAGGCTGTACTTGTCCGGAATTCTAGACAGGTGCGTTGGCTTCGAACCACGGATGGAGTTTCAGGCACTGACTCTTAACCGGTTACCTTAGAGGCTGTTAAAAACTCAATTTTGCTCCGATAAATAGAGTTTTCAACCAGCTCAGCGTAATCAGGTTGCTGGTAACAAATGCAGCACGATGGAAAGTGGCGATGCCAGCGCTCCTCTGTCTGAAGTCCATGCTAGTCAAGCCTCAAAATTTCCAATTTACCGACCAACCGAACGCACCCCCTGCCAAGCAGAGAGGGGCAACAGCTAACTGGCTTGGATTATCTTGTTCAATCGGAAGACTCATGCCTACCTGTAATGTAATGGACGTAAACCAGTTTTTATTATCCCTATTACGAAGTGAACTTGAAAATTTTAGAAAAGCTGAAAAATTAGATAAGAAAATGTTACACACGGGACCTTCCAGTCCCTTCCGCACCTCACCCCAGTAGTACACCTCCACTGCATGCGATCAAGTGCCCGCAGGCCAACTTTCTAAGATGCTGCTGAGTCACGCGGTGATATCGCGTCAGGGTAGACCGTGGCATCTTGTTTCATATTGTTTCATGCGGCTTTCTACCGAGCTATGTGATATGTGACTATGTATTTTCAGGTGCTTTCAAGATTTACTTGTATGCATTGAGTTTGCTAGTTCCTGATATTGCGTCAGGGTAGATTTATTTGAGGCATCTTATTTAATTTTTGTTTCCTATCATTTTCTGTATATATTATTTAAATTTTCAAGTAACCAATAATTTTTTTTTAGAAATCCATAACGTTCGCACGTAAACAATCAATTTGTCCGTCAGTGATATCGGGTTGGTGTAAGGACTCGGCATAAAATAAAGAAAAAGAAAGATCACTACCTCCAATTTATTATGTTGTTTTACTATTTAATATATCTTTTCCCGAAACGAAGTTTCGGTGAGTAACGTTATCTATTTCTGACTTGAGTGGCCTGTTTTTGGGAAAACGATCAGAGTTATGTTGTTCGGTATTTACGATCCTCGGAAAGCGTTGTGGTTGCCTACTTGATTTGCTACAGTCTGGACCAGAAAAACTATGGTCTGTGACTTTGACGTATCTTCGGGCTGCAGAGGTTGATTGGCACTTGGGGATATGCACTATCTTGCGAGTATACATTGGTCGAAGAGAGAATGGTCGAAGAGGCCGTATGAAGTTATTTCAAAGGAAGGCGAATCTTCCAAAAAACTAAAGTAACCCATCAGGTTGGGCTAACTCCTCTCGAGCAGACCTTCTGAGGGAAGGACGGGTATTGGACAAGTAGATCCAAGGGTGGAGCAGAAATTTCAAGAAATATGTTTGGTAGAATTAGAAAGGAAGGCGTGGCGTTTACCACTGCCGCCCTGCTGCTGTGTATTTTGAATAGGCCGCTGCCACTGCAGTTTTAGGGCTGCGATAAAGACTTGAGTTTTATCTCTTCGCATTTTTGCTATGAAATACTTCAAAATACAATCAAGAATCGACGGGACAATCAGTACGTAGATAATCAGTTTAGATACTTAACATAAGTATCTGTATTTGCTAACAGAAAACATACACTAACACTCTAATCTTACCCATATTTTTTCCGGCGTTTCAATCACATATTTCAGTCACTCCTGGGAATTAATAAATAACAATATGGTCATTTTGAAAGTTTTTTTCTAGTGTTGTAGCATTTTCTTTGGTGAAAAAATTACTAATTCATTTTTTTCTTTTCGCAGGACAAACTCATCTGGACTGTATCGTTTACACACCCACAGGCCAGGAATACTTCACATTTATACTCTTATAATCCATATTTTGCTTATCAATCTGTTACTTTGATTAGTGAATTCAAAAGCATCAGTTCATGATCATCAAACAGTATTATATAATTCGCGTGTTTAGTTTCTAATATTTTGTTGATTGTTTTATTTACTTATTTATTACTATTAATTTATCTTGGAGAGTGTAGTTATTTATCTAATACTTTATTCAATTATTCAGTTGCTTATTTTTTTTTCTTGCAATAATTCTTGCAGGTAAAGCTGTTAGAACTGCAGAGACGCGTGAGCTAGAAACAGCCGTTATAAGAGACCAAAGTCGTTGTAGCTTTTAATCAGTTACGCATTTTTTAAAGATAATTTTTTTTACCAAAAACCCTAATTAAAGTACAACCAGTTAAAAGCAGTCTTCAATGAAGAGACTAATTGAATTTGTTGCAAAATTCTAAATTATTTATTCATATACGCGCTTTAGGGCCGTTGTAGAAGCAATAAAATTATCCTTATAATTTTTAGTATCAGATGTTCGTCCGTTGTATAGGAGACTGCCGTTATAGAAACGGCCGCTGTATCAGCTTTACCTGTACACGCTAATATTTGCTAATAGTACCCAAGAGAATAAACTACCGTTCAAAACTTGGTAGCCTATACAAAGTGTCCTACAAATAAATATTAATGTATATTCCTACCAATGAATAATATTCAGTCTGTGTTTTCTTACACTTTGTTTTCAGCTGAATAACAAGACAATTTTTAAATTCGATCGCTTAAAAGAGCAATTGTGCCATGTAATAATATCCTGCCATAAAATAATCTCAATGTGATCAGTGTATTCAAAGGAAACTCTTAGCTTTTCTTAAGTCTGCGATGTGATCTCTTTCTTGAACATCACTTTTCTCTACACTTTCATATAAAAAAATACCTTTTATTCTTCGCTACAAGTCTGCACCCACACCATGGAGTGGTGAGTACTAACCAAAAGTTTCTTAGATTAAGTTCCATATGTTCCTCCTAAGCATGAGTTAAGTGTGCATTGTCCATATGTTGAACTTGTGGCTGAGTACCAATTTAACGATTTAAGATCTAAGTACTGTTCCCTTGTTATGCTTATTATGGATGAATATGTACCACTTTAATGTTCCATAGGTTAAGTTCAGTGTCTTTAATAAACTTTTTATGGATGAGTAATAATTTAACGTTTCGTAGGTTGAGTACAGAGCCTATGTTAAGCTTGCTATGGTTGAGTACCAATTTAAAAGTTTAAAGTTCAGTGACCACAAGGTAAACTTTTAATGCATATATAATGCGAAAAAATTTGCCCTCACGCCAATGCAGAGCTGCTGCTCGTTCTTTGAATTTAATTATTTCCTTGAATTACGAACGAATTTCGCTCGAGGTAGAAGATTGAGTAAAAGAACGAGACAAGTAGCAAGGTGACTTTACAGGACAAACACGTAACGCTCGAGTAATGAACGGTGTAAGTAGTAGGCTAAGTTGTATTTGCAGGACAAGTGCCAAATTTGAGTAACGAACGAGGCGAATAGCAGGCTGTGCTTGCAAGACAAACGGATAAAGGTCGAGTTACGGAAGAGGCGAGTAGTAAGTCGTGTTCGAAATACAACCGTTTGAGGGAAAGTACACATAACAGGCAAGGGGTGATCGTGCAACGAGGAGGCGTTCGATTAAAGAATCCCAACTTTTACATTTTGGAAACTAAATATTGAGTAGCGATTTGTTCGACCAAAAGATCATTTCTGTAAAGATTTGCATTAGTGAGTAACAAACCGAGTAACAGCTAGATCGGTTGAGTAATGATTTGTCCGAGTAATCAATCGTTCGAGAAAGCGTTTGAGTAATAATTGTGGTTTAAAGAATGAAATCATTGAGCACCAGATTCATGATGGAACAATTTGTTCGAGTAGCGCGTCGTTCGAGTAACCTTCCTCTTAACGATGACACGCGTCCGGACCACACGCCGCAATCTTGCAATGCAATACTTCTAATAGAAATGTTTCCAGTATGAAAATTGATTACTAGTATTTCTTTTTATCACCCGCGAACAAAGTGAGAGAGGTAATAATGTTTTCGTTGAAGATTTAAGTAGTATATATCTTTGTATGTATATCTGTCCACCCAATAAGTGGTGGAATAAGCTGAGCAATCTTCATAATTTTTTGTCGTGAGTTTGGTAGGTTGACCTAGATGTGACCAATGCCAAAACACTAGATCTAGCTGACCATAAAAAATATCAGTGTTAAATTTCTCTACCTCGGCAAATTTACCTTCACCGTGGCAGATCGTCTTACTCCACGAGGTGCTCTATTTTTTTACCATCTTATTATAAAGGGATCTTACCGACAGGGCGAGGGGGGGGGGGGCGAGGGGCTCTTTGCCCTAACCTTGTCGAACACAGCATCCATGTGAGGAACTAGGCTTAGCTGTGCATAAACAATGACTTTTTTAATTTGCCCCCACCGCTGGTGATGGTGTTACGCCACGAGGCATTCTAGTGTAAATAATTACCTCCGTCAAGGAGGTTATGTTTTGACGAAGATTGTCTGTCTCTTTGTCTGTCATCAAGATAATTCAAAAGGTTATGAACGTATCTCTACATTGCCAGGAAGCAATTGTGCTACAAAACCTGGAAGCGTAATCAACTGAAGAGAACAGGTACAGTCATATAATGGCATGTCAACTCAATACAACTGAGCTGGAAGAAGAAGTTTCTATAACCGCTATGACAACACGCAATCCAAAGGCATTCCGCAAGTATGGAAATGAAAGACGACCCACTAAAGAAACCACAATCCCACTCAAAACCCCCTACGGCGAAATCACCAATGACCTAAGAGACAAAGCAACTGACCTAATCGAATATTTCACTTCGGTATTTAGCGTTGAAAATATTAGGAATATTCCGGAACCAGCCTTGATGCTAAAAGTAAACACGCGTGTTTTACGGAGTATGAGGTCCTTCAGGAACTGGACCCACCTAAATGTGTACAAATCCACTGGCCCAGATAATCTTTCTCCAGTTGCTATACGGGAAATGGCTCTAGTCACATCAGCGCCACTACTCGAATTATTTAATCCGTCCCTAAGTCCGGAAAAAGTTCCGAAGGACTGCAAACTAGCTAACGTGATCCTTATACATAAGAAGGGGGATAAGGAAAGCTATAGGCCAATCAATCTTGCCAGATCGTCAATAAAACTATCAAACGTGCTTGAAAAAGCTCATCACTGAACACTTGAGGATGCACCAGCTCATATCTGATACCCAGCACAGCTTCCGAGATATGTAGAAAAATTTGCTTAATTAACGTACTCGACTTCTTTTCCCAAGGTACGGAAATCAAGGATAAACATAAAGGCGTGGACCTCGTTTACCTAGACTTCCAAAAACGATATTGACCATGTCCCCCATCAACGGTAAATAAAAAAATCGAAAGTCCATGGCATCAAGGGAGACTATTCACGCTGGATCCAGGCATGGCTCACTGCTTAGGTACAGCGAGTGAAGCTGCAAAAAGAGACGAGCGACTGGATGCCGGTCTCATCTGGGGTTCCACAAGGTACTGGGCTTGGCCCACTTTTATTCATAGTTTACATCCAAGATCTTGATCTTAACAAATAGTAAATTTGTAGATGATGCTAAACTATGTCATCCTGCCAGGGATAAAACTAAGTTTCAACATGACCTTGACCTCCTCGTGGAATATACCTGCACGTGGTAGATGAGCTTTAACGTCGAAAATATTCAGTAATACACGTAGAGCAAGAGAACCCCTCAATCTGACTGAAAATGAACGGGATAGAATTGGGAGCCGCAACCCAACAAGGTGACATGGGAATAGCTATCACAAAAAAAACTGCAACAAGTTGACAAGAGTGTGCAGATGGCAAGCAGAGTACTGGGATCCATTACCAGGAATTTCGAGCACAAATCCAAGGACATAATCAAGGCTTTGAACAAAGCCCTAGTGCGTCGGCATTCAGAGTGGCTGGTTAGTTCTTGTCGCCATATCAGTACAACGATATCAATATAATGAAAAGAATCCAACGCAGAGTAGCAAACTTGATAACTCAGCTGCAAAACATGTGATACGAGTATCGCCTACAGGAAATGAAACTCGTCTCTCTCCAGCAAAGATGACTCAGGGGACAACAAATAGAAACATTCAAGCACTTGAATAGCTTCAATGACGTGCCTATAAAGGGACATTTTGACAGAGACGTTGATGATCGCCTGCAAAGCAACGGCCGAAAACTTAAACATAAATGTTGAAGAACTATTTTAAGCCAGAGTTTTGCTCGTTTTTCGTCTAAAATATTCGGAATGGACTCCTCTCCAAGTAATACATCCAAAATTGTGGGACAAACGTTGAGAGTATCACCCTCCACAGGTTAGGAACATCTCCTCCAGGGGTCACAAACTCTTAATGACCAACACTGAGGAGACCAACTTGATCCTTTACCTTCCATGCCCCAACTAACTGAACGTTTTCGAGCTCCGCGGATCTGCAGCAATTAATCGTGTTTGCATGATCAACTCCATGCCTGGGTTTATTCTCTTCTTAGTAGTGTATAAAGCTGCGAAATACGTGTTTTTGAGGGTAGGTTCCCCTCGCGCCGCCGGCTCATCGCGCCGCCCCTTCCGGCTTCCCAGGCCCCGCTCACTTTCGGTTTGCGCCCCCCAGACTCCCGCTAAACCGGTAGTGCGTTGGCCGTTATTAACCGGAAGCTCACGGGCGAGGGGAGCCGCGAGGGTAGGTTACCCTCAAAAACACGTATTTCGCTACACTATACACTACTCTTCTTTTATTTCTCAGATATCTAAATGATTCTGACATGGTGGCAATAACACATAGAGGAAAGGAGCGTAAGTTCCGGTTTCTCTCTGCCAATGGGCCTGTTGGTCTGGCTACTGCCAGCAATCTAGTCAAATCAAAGCTGATCCATACAGCCTCGCTGTCGCTTCACGAATGCGAGCTGTAATTACGAATGACACATAAGGGCCTGTAGTCCATGTTTTGGCACGATATTCCTTGTACTCTTCTTACAAGGCATAAAGAGTTACTTAATGTCTCAGTATGTTAAAGGATTTTACCCTTTTTGCCGGGGTATTGGAAAGCAATTTCAAAGGAATAGCATTATGAACTGAACCATGCACCACACGATGCCTTGGCTGTCCACTGAAATCTGCAGTTGAGGCTGATGGTAAATAGATTAAACTTCGATGAAATCTTTTCCAGTCTACAAAACGACCTCAAACAAAAAGTAAACGGTTCTTGGTGATGAAAGAAATGTGTTTATCAGCAAGAAACAAAAATTCGTAGCTACATACCCACTGTTGACGACGATAATTGAAGCATGAGGCAGCAAAATGACCTAAAATTGGCTCACCATTGGCCAGTGCTCACGCACGCCTGATTCTTTTCAATAGATACATTCCTTGCATTTCCAAGAACAGTTTATTTCTTGCTTCAAGTCGGTACGTTGAATGGAACAAATTTTATCGAGGATTTATCAATTTGCCATCAGCCTCATTTGCGAGGAGTGGACAGTGAAGGTATCGTGTGACCTGAGACTGAACAAACCTATTCTGCCCTGTTCTTAATTTATTTAACTGCCGCAGTGGTGGCTTCTGATAAGCGTCTAAAATTTTCCGACCGGGTAAGTGGCGGGAGGGATAGAACCCAATGGGGAAACGTCTAAGACCGAGCGTAGTGGAGTCGGAGTTGGACAGTGACTGGCTCCAGGAGTCAGAGTCGGAATCGGCATTGGTGCAGCTCATTCCTCACATTACAGTAGAATTAACCAGCGCGCGCAGCTTCCCGTGTACTGAAGAGCAATACCTGCCTAGGCGTGCACTGATAGCTCGTCTGGTCCACTAACAACACATGGCTACTAATGTCCTGTAGTGTCAACCTTCACTGCAGAACTAAATACAAATATTCCGACACCACAGAGCTGTCCGGCTTCAGGAGCCACGAATCGTCGCTATATATGCAGCCCAAACTTGGAAAAAATATTTACGACTTACGAGCTCGGGCTATCGTTAATTGACGACAGAAAATAAGTACGGCAGTGAATCCTGCGTTTACTTTGGCGTTGCTCACTCGTCTAAGGACCTCCGAAACGAAAATAAAGAATTCTGTCTCTACGCCGAAAATGCAACATCAAGTGGAATGCTATGCCATCTATTTCTTCATTGAAACGCTATGGGCGCTGTTTTGAGGCTAAAATCTACCCGCACAAGTCAATTTTACAAGTTCGAACAGGTTCATGCCGTGCCACTCAGGTTCACAGCACAAACTTGCTTATGAATTAGATATTGCTATTTACGCTGTTGAAATTCAAGAATAGTCACTAACTCTCAACACCATACATTCGAGGAGCTACCGAAAAAGTCAACCAAATTCTCAAAAAGCACAACATCCAACTTGCAAGTAAATTTTCAAACACGTTTAACAGAAAGTTGAATAACAGCAAACAATAACGTAATGTCCAATCGAAACATAACGTTGTGAATCAAATCAACTGTAATGACTGTAACAGCGTTTACATCGGAGTGACCCGAAAGTAACTTTCTGTGAGACTGGATGAGCTCGCGAAAAATATTAGACAAGATGTCTAAGCTTCATTAGTCAAAACTCATGTTAAAGAGAATGGACACCAAATGAATTTTGACCAACCAAAAGTTCTTGCGACCGAAAAGAACCTAAAATCCAGACTTTACTTAGAAGCATTTCACTCTCATAGCAATCAAAATTCCCTTCACAGGCACAACCAGTTTCCAGAAGGTTACCTCCGGATTCTTCAATAACTTGGGAAATGATTTCATCGGAATTTTATTTCACTTTGGTATATAGGATACTGATGCTGTGCAGATAGCTCTAGCGTTTCGAAATTTCGTACCCCTGACCAAGGAGCTTCTATAGAGGAGGAAGCCCTGTGGCTCAAACACAGATTCGCCAGCGAGTCAAGCAGTTCTCTTATGGCTGTGAGATCTCATTGGTGGAAGTGACGGGGAGCAGTGAGTTTCACGGGGGAGCAGCAGACAAACAGAGTTACTGATGTGCGATTGGTGCGTACGCGACTGGCTGCAGCCACAAGAGACTCTTTACTGATATGCTATTGGTGCATCCGATGACAGGCTTACAATCATAAGAGACTCTTGAGCTTCACGGGCAAGGCTCCTGGCTCCCTCCTCTCTATAGAAGCTCCTTGCCCCTGACGACGATCAGTGTTTAACTGTTCGAAAGCTTGGGCAATAAAACTTAAACTCAGAAGATATTCTAAATTGTGATCACAAACTTACCTAACATGCCATCTCTTGATTTGCCCGATGACTCCCCCCCCCCCCCGTATCATGGATACGATGGTATTCTTTGTAAGCTCGCAGTTCTTCCGCTCATCACCATTGAACGAGACAGGAAAAATAACAATATATACTTACCCAGGACGCGTTTCGCCGTACCTCGGTTCATCAGATTCGACCATCTTCAACCCTCCCACCTGACGAGCCGAGGTGCGGCGAAACGCGTCGTGGGTAACAAAATATCTAATTGTGCTTCTATTCGTTTCCTTCGATATTTGAAATAATGCCACCTCAAGACAATATATACTCATTCAGCCGTAAGACTTCACCCCGAGCAGTGTGGTGCCCAAGTAGCGTATGATGACTTTACAGTGTTAGGACACGCACAAAGTAAATTAGACCTCCGAATTCTAGAATCTCTCTATATTCATAAACTTAAACCCCCTCTTAATAATACAACCAGTTCTTACCCGCTACTTCTTGTAACTCGGTAGACAATACGTGCATGAATTCCGCCTTTTTAGATTCGATTTTAATACTTTGTTTAGCGTAATTGTGTTTAACTAGGTTCGTTTTGACTGTGCTCAGTGCGACTACATTACTTTGAACAATTTGTTTTCACATTTTCAAATTTGAACTGATGATGGAGCTGGACTCCGAAACGTTTTCAATTATACGTATACAATGATTTTATTAACTCTTTCTTCGCTTTTAAATTTCTAATAAACTTGCGATTAAAGCATGAAACAAATTTTTCTTTATACTGTAAATACATTCGTGAAAAAATACATAACTACACTCTGAGACTTATTATGCTGTGTTGACCAGTGGTATCAGATATATATAAACGTAAATAAAGAATTTGGGAGATACCGTTACTCCACAGAAAAACTTTAGAAAATAGTGTAACTCAGTAGAAAACTACATTATAAAAATAGAGTCATTCAGTAAGAACCTTTAGAAAACGGTGAAACTCAGCAGAAAATTTTAGAAAATAATATAACTCCGTAAAGCTTTTAGAAAATAGTGCAACTCAACACAAAAACTTTAGCAAATAGTGTAGCTCAGCAGAAAACTTTGAAAATAGCGTAAGTAGTAGAATACCTCTGGAAAATAGCATAACTCAACAGAAAACTTTACAAAATACTGTAACCCTGCAAAAATGTTTCGGAACTAGTGTACCTCAGGAGAAAACTTTAAAAAATAGCATAACCAAGCATAAAACTTTAGAAACTAGTGCAACTCTGCAGAAAACTGTAGAAAATAACCTAACCCAACACCGAGTGAGTAGGTAACTAACACTAGGAAACAACGCAACTAAAAAAAAAAACATTGAAAAAAAGGAGAATATATAGGCAGAAATCTTCCAAGGAAGTATCTGATATGCTTCATATGTATGCTTGCTACAGTCACAGACGCACTGTTGCGTAACATGCAGCGCATTTGTAGACTTACTATGTTGATTTTGATTTGTAATTTTATTCAATCTTTGTCCTAAGAGGCATAAAATGTTACGCTACATCACATGTACATCATGTATATGAAATTGCTTCGTGTATGTTTGCTCTGGTGTAAATTTTTTATTCAGCCCTCAGAGGTATAGATTCTGGCGGGGCCCTTTCCCTGCCAAAATATTATTTGGGCCTCACGAACACATGAGTCCCAATTGCAGGAGGTGTTGCAGATTGCCGCAGTTTCTGCTGACGAGGTTAGTTTTGTAAAGTTACGTAAGCTCTCAATACTTCGGGAGGTGGACCGCTGATCGAGGTGGCCGACCTATACACCGCGAGGCTTCTACCTTCTCCCGTGCGGAGGACCATAGGGGACACCGTCTGCACGGGCATAAAGCAATCGAATTGTGTAATCAGAGATAGAATGAAAACGTTAAACAAAATCTGGCTGTTCTTGTAGCATTTTAAACTGTATAGTTTGTCTAGTTTCAGTTTTACATTTTCTCTATTTTTATCATAATATCGAAATGTGCTCTGTAATTATAATTGCATTGTCTTTAGACTAGTATTTTTTTCACTTCTTGTAATACATGTCCGTTTCTCATTCACTCCTGAGTATAGCTAGCTGGTCTATATCCTCTAAATTTCACATCCTGCTTTTCTCCCTATTTTGAAATCCATGTAAACGTACCGTTTACTAATATGCAACGTCTTGCCCTAACTAACCCACTTTATTCTGCATACTGTATTTCATACTCTCAAAAACCCTTTTCGCTTCAGCTCTGCGTAACCAAGGCTTCACTCAACAGAAAATATTGTCAATATCATTTCTTTAATAATATGTACCGTAGGCATTGTACCAATAACTCCCAACAGACCAAATACTACTTCTCTTTTTTTATATTGTTTGGTATTATTCTTATGCTAGCATTAAGTAAGAAAACCTCAGGGTGCTGTGCCCTAACCTTGTTGGACAATGCATCCATGTGAGAACTACATGTTTTTTTTTTGTTTTGACTTCCAAAAGGGCTATTCCAAGTTAGGAAAAAAATGTGCAGAAAATCTTCGGAAAATACACCAGCAATTTGGTTCGCGAATACATCAAACTATTGTATCTAAAATTTTCGCATGTTTTAGATTTTGAGTAGAATTTTACTATTCGTGATGTTAGACATTTGTTATTACCTAGAATGGAGTAATACTTTTGATGCAATTTTTTTCTGCTCCCACTAAGGAAGCTACATTCTTTGCGGTGCCTGTTATTCTGCTTGTCCGTCAACAAGATAGTGTAATGGACGGATCTCCAAAATATTTACAGCTATTGTTAGGTATGCTAGGAGGAGCAGAAGATTAACTCTTGTTGGTAATCCGTCCAATCATGTGTGTATTTTTTTTTTTCTTCGCCACAGAACTCGAAAAATTTTAAGCTACAGGAATTGTTAGGAAAAATCCAAAGAACCAAAGACCGAATTTTTGTGATGATCTGCTGGCTCGTTTGCATCTTTATCTCTCTATTTATCTATTTGTTTGACAGCAACATAACTCACAAGATTCTTAGCGGATCTTCATGAAATTTTCAGGAACTGTTAGGTTGTTACAATAAATGAATAAATCTAATTTTTCTATTGGTTCGTTTGGTTGTTTGTGTCTCTGTTTTAGTTTTTGTTTTTCAGAACATGCCCCAAAAAAGTTATCGACGGATCTTCATGAAATTATGCAGCGCGCTGCAAGGAGTGTCGCGAGGAACAGATGATGAAATTTTAGTGAAGATCAAAGATAAATCTTGGATTCTGTACTAATATTAATTTTTCGGTTGCACTGCTTTGCTTGGCGGAGGTTTGCGCTCTCAGAGCGCTTCTCTAGTTGCACATGCTCTGAGCTCTAGGAATCGTGAGCCTTGGATATTCGTGTCTTGGTTATATTATCATTTTGCACACAATAATTTGACTTATTCTGATTGATAGATGTTATTAATGATGAATAGGAGATTTATATCTTCACTATAATTAATTATTTCATGCACATTTTCAATGCTACCAGACTATCATTTCCTCAATATTTTTTTCCTAGTGGACCCGCGCGCGAAAAAATTCACGCAATAATCGCTATTTTTTTATTAATATAGGCCGGTACAGAATCTTCTCTGATTTGCTTCATTTTCTTCGTTGATCCTTTGTCGTGCTTTCAACCTTAGGGCTTTTTTTCTCTGATTTGTCGTTTCCTCATTTTCCCGCTCATGCTTAGCTCTCATTCACTTCTGTAACCTTTTTGCTGCAAGCCTTTCTTGACTGTATCACATAGACGTTTCATCTCTCTCCATGCATTCGTAGAACGTCTTCGATCTTGAGACTGTATTAGTCTCGTACTACTTATATGTTCCCTATCTTGTTTCTTGATTAGGCGTGCGTTTTCAATAGTGAGAGGCTGAAAAAAATCTTGAGTAAAAACACAGCAATAAACTTGACTGTATCCCTAGCCAGCTTGTATGCATGTCAGCGCTCCGTAGCCAAGATACGGTCTTGCGAACTTAAATATCTGCTACACTGATATTTTAGGCTATGAAACAAAATTCGCTCCTTCAGAAACCACGACAGTGTGAGGGATGATATGCGTGGTATGGAGCTGAAGGAGCACATGGTAATGGACAGAAATATATGGAATGGCAAGATTTACTTCAGCGACCCCCCCCCTTTCAACAGGAATAAAACTGCTGTAGAAGAAGAAGAAGAGGAAGAAGTGAAAGACACTAAGCTAGAAGAAATTGTTGTCCACCGTAAAATATCACCCCCTCCAGAGTGCTTCGTTGACCATCTGCCGAATTTATACGTCGTGACCTGAGAGAAAAAAGTTATAAAATAGGACTCCAGAAGCTACATACATAGCGTTCCGATTTCAAGAAGGGTTTCAAGCGAGAAGTGTCTTCTGATAAAGGGATAAGGATCAGTCGTCGCCATTTTCTGCAACCTGGTCATCGATTTACAAAATCTGTAACCTGTCTTATTTTTTTGCCTATCTCTTTCCTTCAAATCAGTCACGAAATAAATAAATAAATAGACGAAGCGTTTTATTATATAAAGGATGGTTTATAATCATGTAAGTTCTTCTTACCCTGTGGAATCTGTAGCAATGTATTAATTACTAACCTGATATTCATGTCACAGGAGATCGAACATCTCTGCTAAAGAGTTGAATTCTTGCTTGGCAGGGCTTGGCTTTTTGAGCTTGTCATTTCCACCGTTCAGATGCTGTTTCGGGGGGTATTGACCTTAAGGAGGTAGTCAGAGGGGTCACAGTTGTCCTAAGAGCCTTTCGTCTCCGACGCCTTTGCTCTGACAACTTGTCGTCAACTGCTGTCGTCCTCTCTTCTGACGTCAAGCGGGCATCTATCTGCAACACCAATTGGTGCATATTTATTGCCACGATGGTGGTGTGAGGTACGTGAAACAGACCTTATCTTCAGTTACACTCAATGACTATTATGAGTGTAATAGATGTACTGATATATTTTCAAGCGCAATAAGACATGCGCGTTTGGGGCACTTACATTGTTGCTCCATCGACCGTGGTATCAAAATGGAGGGAAATGGTACAAAAATTGGTTGCTATAACCAAATCCTACAATTAAGCAGCTGGGCGGTTGTTATATGCCGTAATGATTACAAGCAATTTGTATTCCATGTAGTACTGTATTAATACATAAATTATTCAATATTTATTCTTTTTTAGTGCTCTGTAGCTATATGTTTCCCTTTGATTCGTATTTAAAGGGAAAGTCAAGTTTGCCGCATCCCTTACTGGGAAACCTACGCGCGCTGGTTCGTTTTGTAGATAATAATCTAACTAGCCCAAGAAATATGTACGACTGCAGTCGATCCCGAATCTTCAAGAGCTATGGCGTTATCCATGGCAGACTGTTGCGCAACGACCCGTGCTCCCTACCATTCCCATTTCTGTGAAGTGCGGTGCCCCTACGGCAGCTTTGCAGATGTCAAATGCTGAGTCAGCGCCTCAACCGCCTAAGGAGCTCGTTTGCTTGAGCTGGCGCTCGAACCTGTTCTGTCCAGTGTCACGAGCTCAACAAGCATTTTAGACCGCCTCGGGTATGCTTTGTTCTATGTTCTATATAATTAACTGTGTTATGTACTATTGCTATTTTTCTGGTGGAGCAGAATGGGAATGATTATATAGCTCTGAATGAAAGCATGTTAAATTTTAGAAACACGAATTGGCTATCAAGATTGTCCTATTGGAGTCATTTTCTTTATTAGCGTAGTATTTTTTTCGTTATTTTTTGCTTGACGTCGGTGAATGCTCGCGTTTTCTGCACAGCTCTTACATTTGTAGCACTTTCTCATTTTTTTACCTTGTTTGTTTGGAAGCCAACAGGAATGAGGCGAGAGCGCTTTCGTTGCCGTCATTTTTGACGGCATGCAAATTATGGCTGTGTTTTATGAGTGAAAGAACTCCATTTTGGTCAGTTTATTATGACTCTTTGATTACTGATACACCTTTACTATTAGATACGCAGTCAGTATGATTATGACCTTCTTTTCCCTATTGAAAATCGGTGCAGTTTTTCGAGCAGTTCGGTGACGTTCGCCGCAGACTCCAGAGTCGCGGCGATGCAGTGGCTGTGCAGTGGCGAGGTCGCTACGTCCGCTTTGGG
>LQNS02276927.1:7666009-7678884 GCA_001587735.2 Parhyale hawaiensis | reverse complement strand
TCTCGACCTTTGAAGAGATCTGCGGCGAACTGCTACAGCGCGTTATAAAACTGCTTTCTCTGCGATAAACTGCTTGAAATCAAGCGC
Organism: Parhyale hawaiensis; assembly: GCA_001587735.2. Classification (NCBI taxonomy): domain Eukaryota; kingdom Metazoa; phylum Arthropoda; class Malacostraca; order Amphipoda; family Hyalidae; genus Parhyale; species Parhyale hawaiensis. The sequence goes on along the minus strand of LQNS02276927.1, from coordinate 7,678,797 downwards.
GAAACTGCACTAATTTTCAATAGGGTTGCGTAACCAACGGCTGTACTACACAGGAGAGCTACACGTACACTACTGAGGGCACAGGTGTAATTGTGTACACAGATGTAATGTGACTGCAGCAGGGGTCATTCATTAATATTCAATATGAAGAAAACGGAGGGCTTAATTGTTAGCTAACCACTATTGAACGGTAAGGAGGAGTAATTTTATGAAATCCTTTTTCTAGGACGTGATTTGTAGTTGAACTTGGAAGCACTGCATGGGGTCCGCGGCCAGTGACTGAAAAGATGGTCAAAAGTAACTGACTACAGCTCAAGAAATAATCAAAATCGAAAGGAGCAACAAAGATGCAGACAAACCTATTCAAATTTTATTTTGTTTATAACAAGTGATGGAAATGATCGACTTGTGCCCGAAAACAGCAGCTACTTCTCTTTATTTTTATTTCTATCTTTTCTTTTTTTTTTCAAAAGCTGCTCACTAGTAAGTTGACTAGCTTGAAAATTCAGATATTTTTCTGATATGTTCATAGCGACGGTAGCTGATAGAAATAAGCTAGTGTAGATAGCTAGTAAACGAGACAAAGCCTCTGGACATAACGCTTTATTCTTGTGGTGATTGTTTCACTTTAACACCTCAAGGAGTGTCTAAGTTACAAGTCTTAAGCTTCAGCAAGTATTCTTCCATCACCACTATTATTACAATCCAGTGTGTGGATACTTATTTGTACTACATATATTTCGAAATTTGTAGTGGCTGACGATATCTACATAACGCCGGTATCATGCTACGAGCATACGACGTAAACAAGCAAGCAAGCAATCGACTGTGACGTCAGGGTTATCGCAAATTTTGTCTCGAAAATGCTACTAACGAAAGGCCCGTCTGTGTGTTCATCTCATCTGTGTGTGTGTTCTTCACTACTCTCCAGTAACGGAAAGAAATAAGTCATCTGCCTGTGTATCCAATATCTTGGTGGACGCTCAAGTAAGAACAAAAAACTGCGTGGCAAGGTAACTGGCGCAAATACACTGTTGCAAATTAAATTTTGCGTTATTATCCCCTAAAGTCAAGTTTTCTGTGCAATTAGCCGATATTCGAGAAAACGTAGTCCTCTCTCGGTACCGTTTTTAAGGGAGACAAAAATATTCCAGTAACTAAGGACAGCACCACACACTTCAATGGGCAAACCTAGCAAAAACGTATGGTCAAGTTTCTTTTATTTGTCTGTGCATTTTTTTCTCGTTATTTTTCACGTGTGATAGTCTCATATCATATACACACATTTAAGATTGCACTTCAGTGATATTATGACTATGAGACTGTAACAAAAATAAAATTAAACTAGTAAACTAATCTACAATAAATAAAGACCGATGTGTATTTATCGGTTTGCTTATTTATCGGTTTGCTTATTTATCGGTTTGTTTATTTATCGGTTTATCCATTTTCTGTCACGCTTTAACAAAATAGATAAGCGGAAATTATCCCAGATTGGAAATTATCCCAAGTTCCATTGAAAACTGTTAGGTAGAAAATAGGCCGGGTTGCAGAAGATGGCAAACGTATCTTACTTAGGGACAGTTGAAATTCAAACAGTGAAGACATCGCAGGTAGTCTGATTTATACGAGTATTAGCTTTTGCATACAACGAATCTATGGCAACGTATCCGGCGACCTTATATCTAAATGCACTTCTTGCATTGCCAAAGTTGAAATCGCAGAACAGAAGATATCTGAAGCTTCCATTGACACTCTCATGCTTCTTAATTCGTAGTTTCTTCCCACAGATGAATTCATTGCTTCAGCTATTCTCCCAAATGTAATTCAATGGTCGATGAAACAGCTATCGCTCAGCAAAAACCAATGGACCTGTATAGACTAGCCTACCGTATCCATAATACCGAATCTGAGCTATTACTTTGAGCGTTGCTGATTGGGCTGCAATGAGCCATGCATTTTCTCCATTTCAGCGAAAAAAAAAAAAAGTTTCGATACTGAGCGGCTGTCAAAACGTAAACGCTCTTCTCAGGGTGCTTAGGTTAGCACTGACAATGAAGAAGGTCTCTCGCAAATTCTTCGCTGTTATTTTATGACAGCGCGGGCCCTCTAGTAAGTATACTAGTATACTCTAGTAAGTCTACTCCTACAATATCTAAATAGTAAACATCCCAACATAAAGTTCACTGCTGGGAACCAATCAAACGATACTATAGCATTTTTAGACACCCTAGTTACAAATCAGGACTCAACACTGACCACTAGAGTTTACAGGAAACCAACTGTTTCAGGCCTCGGAACTAGCTTCTTAAGTTACTGCTTTGATCAATTTAATGTTAACGCCACCAAAACCCTACTGTATAGGGCATACTACTTATTATCCTCTTACCTAGCATTTTTAAATAAAATAGATTACCTCCTTCAAACATTTTTCAAGAATAACGGTTCTTCACATCACCTTCTATAAATTATTAGGTACTGCAAACTATTTTTGGACAAATTGCTTGATCCTAGTATCACTAAAACTGCTGTTCGCAAATTGGACTTTTTCCACTACCTTCCGTACTACAGCAAGGCTACCGTCGACACAGTCAACTCTCTGAAAACTTTCCTGTCCGAAGCCTACCCACATATAAACTTCAGGTTCTTCTGCAAAAACACATTCACCATAGGATCCTATTTTAAATTTAAAGACAAATTTCCTACACCTCTTTTGTCCAGTGTTGTTTATGAATTTGAGTGCAAGAGATGCCACGCTTTGTACTATGGCAACAATGGACAGCATTTCAAAGCCCGCGTCGACCAACATTTAGGCATATGCAGCAGAATAGGTTTACCCCTTGCCAAACCGGCCCATTCAGCTCCCTGTCTTCATGCAGAACAAAATAATCATCCTATTACTGACTATTAGCCTGAAAAACTTCTCCATCATCGACTTTTCCTACCCAATAGAACTTACAACTTTAGAATCCCTCTACATCCGTAAAAAAAACAGCTTTAATACAATGATTACAGTTGTACCTCGCATCATGGTCCAAACTGATTTTTGTAATCCAACTGTACTAGCTCTGATCCCTAGGCTTTTGGACCGTACTCGACTGCTTCTTTCTAATCGCCCGACTGTACAAGCATCTACGTTAGGCCTCTTCGAACTCACCCCGGAAATTCACGTTTTACACCTCCCCCTGACAACACCTCTGCCCCCTTAGAATAACGAAAATAATTTATCGTTTGGTTTTCCTTATTCCCTTTTCATTTTAATCTTTGATGATGGGAGCAGAATTCCCGAAACGTTAGGTTTTTAAGATTCGTCGACTTAATATTTATTTCTTTTTAAATTTGTCTTAGTTTATTTTTTTCTTAGGTGAAATCAGGAAGCATAGAGTGAACGGGAGGGCTCACGAGAAATATGCATAAAAAATAACGTCATCAATGACATCACCTCGACAAAGTTACGGTTGAACGGCCTATTAGAATTTGAATTAATTTTGCAAGAAAAATTGTCATAGATTGCAAATTTCATCTCGTAAGGACATAAATAAAAGAAGAGAAACATGTAATAATTGAACAGTAAGCAATTGTCGATAGAAAGTGGCAATGGAGGCTGTGGAAATTTCACAGTACTAGCGGTATGATATTGGCCATTGATTTAACTTCTTCTTTGAAGTGAAGCCTTATCAACACTTCAGTTCACGGTACTTTTCACAATACATATTTAAACACATCATCATATTTTTTCGACCTAATTCATTCAATCTCTCGCTCCTGACTGGCCGGCTACTTCAGCTGCCCACGCGTACACCAAACGCGGTAAATGTTGTCGGCAAGTACAGAAAAATTAAGCAGTAACTATTTTAATCGCTTCTCTCGCGTCAAGAATCTAACGCTGCTTATAATTTTGATTAGGATAGCAAGGTCCTACCCTGAAGTACTTCTACTTGTCGATGTGACGTCATCTGCACTACATGCGATTACAGCTAAGTTTCATTTTAGTCCCATTGAGTCCTCCTTGTTACACTCTTTGCTTTCAGGGTGAGACAATATTTTACTTCTACTTGAAGAATCCAAGTAATATCGCCGACAAAGTAATAAAGTATTTAAATGAACCAATATAACTAAAGAACAATTGAATTATGATTTAACTACTTTACAGTACAGTATTCTCTGTCATTTATATGATGTTTATAAGATGTAACTTTTGGAGGAGAAAAAAAAAAATAAACGACGGAATGGCGGCAATGCACCCCCCCCCCACCATCACCCCTCTCTTCGGCAATGACGGGTTGACTTTGACGCAATGCCCGCAAACGAGTGACGCGCCCAGCTCTGCTATTTAGCCTAAACAATACACAGCAGAAGTTATAAAATCCCTCGATCGCGACCTCCTCTAACAGCGCCAGGCACATGCGGCTAGGTAGAAAAATAGAACTGAGAGCACCCGAACTGGAAGCTTCTGTTCTCAATTAACAAAGCATTGCTAATTCTTCGCATATGTTTGGCCACCGAGCACACTGTAGTACACCAACAAAGACACTTGTAAGCAGATATATTTACCTTTGTGTATCTTTGCACTTATCGATGAGTACATTTGCGTTTCCCCTTTGAAGTATTAATCTAGATAACAATTATAGTCATTTTATGTACAGTTTTCCTTATAGTTGATGCATCTGGAGTATGTTCGGGAATTCCTGATGAAAATTTCCTGCCAAGACGAAAGATGACAATGTTCTGTACCTACTAATTTTGGGCATCGCAAAAAGGAAGATGGTAACGCATTTCGGTAGTGGCTGTGGATTAGTTTAGTGACGTCGATATTATACTTGGAAGCTGAAGCAGGCCGCTACTATGCGACTATATATTTCGTATGAGGCCATACATGGACCACACCATACATTGACGAGACAGATTTCTGTCTCGCAATTGGGCCTGACTGCATGGTGCCGCAGACGCATATTTATATGTTCTCCTATCACTTTCTCATACTTTGTTGATGCTATTTAACCTAATTCTGTTACATTCAGTAATGACTGGCAAACCTGTACATACGTCTAGAACTTCTATACCTAACAAATTCACAAAAAATATTAAGGCTTGAAGTGTAATTACGTAGAGCAACTCTTTATGACATCCATTGATATTTGCAATGGAGTAAAATTATTTCCCAATATTTCGTAAAATAAACAGTCTCATCTTGTAGAATAGAAGCTTCTAAAATTCGTGGTATGCTCGATTTGTAATGAAATGCCAAGTAAATATCTAATGGAGTTGTAACTAAAATTATTTAGTATATGTGCTTAGCGACAACCCAAAAAGTTGTAGAAGGGTTGAGCAACGTTATTAATTTTTTGCAGGGAGTCTGGTGGGTTAACCTAGATGTGATTAATGCCAAAAGCTATAATTTTCTGGCCACAAAAAATCATCATTATGAATTTTGTTATTTCTCCACCAAATGAGAAGGAGCTGAGTCATAAAATAATAATTTTTTTAGGTAGTCAGGTTTGTTGACTGAGATTTGATTTAACTAGGCAACCATGAAGTGATAAAAACAAGCCACCAATTAAATGAAATAATGTTGGCAATCATGAAGTAATATAACGTGAGCACCCATGACGTGGTGTAATCTAGGCACCCATGAAGTGATTTAACGTAGGCAGCCACGCAATGGATAATACATAGGTAGTTATGTGAAATTAGATTGACCATCAAGATGTGCAACTTCAGATGATTCCAGATATGAAGGGTTGCATCAGTCCAAAAAATGTTATGTTTTAATATTATTTAGCGGCGGTCTTGATATTTTTATCTCATAGTTCAATGTGTTTTTTTAGTTCATTGCTATCAATGAAGTATTGCTGTGGTTTTAATTCATGTTTCAACATCACGGGATTTTCTTAACCATTGTTGAAGCTATACTGGGATGAGGTCTACCGAAAGCTCTACATACACCAATTTCTGAGATTTTTGCTTCAAATCCATCATTGGAAAAAAACTCAATTGAATTTGATATTAAAGTACATTACGCGTAGTATCTATGAGCCATTTTTTTTTCTATAAAATTTTCATGTTTCTAGAAATTATGATCAATTTTCAATTATTCTTGGTGTCCGAGGTATGATATATATCGCCTACTGAAGATATATGAGCGAGAATTTAGATTCCCTACTCTGCAACACATTCCTTATGGTACAACGAAGAAATTAATCTTTGTTTGAGATCTCTGTGGTTATGAGAACTCATTTTATTGACACTTACGTAAATCGGCCTCCAGGCCCAATTCCGGGAGGCCCGATTTCAGTGTCCAGTCAATGTATGGTGTGGTCTATGGGCCATGTAATAGAATCATGATCCAGAGCGTGAGTAATTCAGAGAAGGGGCAGCGTAAGATTCTCTGTCATCATTTTTGACGACCAAGCACTGAAAATACGTCAACACGAAATGATTTCTTTTCATACGATCTTATTTATAGCTTTTTAATTTATAGGTAGCTGCATTTTACTACTTTTAGTGTTCCTGTCAAAATACCCCTGTCAAATACCTCATCCCCTCCCCCCCCCCCTCCCACGGTCAACTTAAGAGAGGGGACGTTGCATATGGCGGCTGCTCCAGCTAATATCGTTATTTCGTAAACTGCGAGTACACCATAGCTAGTTCATAAGGTTGCTATGAATGACGGTATATAACATACAAATAGGAAGACAAGAAGAGGAAGAAGGAGGAAGTGATGAAAAATCTTCGAAAAAAAATGATAGTGCATGCATAAGGGTCACGGCTGTCTAGTCGGTGTTTGAAGAGGGCCATTGTTTGTTATATGTCAGGATTAAAAAATTCTGGCATCAGAATGGGCAGATCACGATGCTATTCCAATGTGATTGGGAGAATATTGATGGCTGGCCCGCTCCCTGGGGAGTTCGCAAGCAAGATTAGGTAGGGAAGTACATAGGTGGGTTTTCGGTGGCATTTTTTCCTGCCAGCAGTAGCGCACGGGTCAAACTTGAGGGTTACAGACCCAGGTGAGTACTCTTCTTCTGTGAGACCTTCGATCCTGCAGAACTGCCGAGGTGAGAATAATTGTGAGGTGTCCAGCTCGACACAGGCCTAGCTACTACAGATCTACCGTGCCACTACTACAACTACTGCTACTACTTTTAGACTGTTACATAGTCTATGGCTGCAGAACAATGGCGTTTAGTTGACATCCTACTACGCTTCGTGTCGTTCATATGCTAGTTTGCTTCCATCAATAAAATGTGGTAATGAAAAAAAATTATGTCCACGGTGCTAAGTCGCCTTAATTTTACAAGCAGATTCAGCAAAAAATATAAGCACATCAATAAATAGAAAATCCAACAAGCTTTAAATTTTTTAGCGCCCTGGCGACACCAGCTTACGCATTCCATAAATTATTATTAGTTAGTTTTTATTCATTCTATAGCAAAAGCAGCGCATTTCATTCCAGAATTTAACGCAGTATAATTTTGGTTGACCCTTTTGGTTGCAATAGGTTGATTCATCCTAGAATTTGAAATTTTAATTGTCTCAGTTATTGCTTCCTCGACTTCGGTAGGTGCCGTGCGCTTATTGCACAATTTACCATTTTTAATTTCAAATAACCGTTTGTTAAAGTTTAACGGCTTTTCAGCCGCAATTTTTAAGCAGTCTTCTTACAAAGACTATTATACGGCTAGCGTGCCCGTTACGCAGCTGCAGCAGCAGTCAATAGGTGCAATAACAGCAGCAGCAGTAGCAGCAGCAGCAGCAAAGGCAGCTGCAGCAGCAGCAGCAGCAGCAAAAGCAACAGCAAAGGTAGTATCAGCAGCAGCAGCAAAGGCAGCAGCAGCAGCATCAAAAGCAACAGCAAATGTAGCAGCAGCAGCAGCAAAGGTAGCAGCAGCAGCAAAAGCAGCAGCAGCAAAGGCAGCAGCAGCAAAGGCAGCAGCAACAGCAGCAGCAGCAGCAGCAGCAGCAAAGGCAGCAGCAACAGCAGCAGCAGCAGCTGAGGTTAATGCACGTGAGCAAGAGAGCATTGGCCTCACAGTGTGGCACCGTCTGAACTTAGCCTTATCTTGTTTTTATTCCTCTAATTTACATTTGCTAGGGTTTAATCGCCACATTCATACACATTGATTTGTTAAATGTCCCTCTCCATGCTACAGTTGTGGTAGTATAACGAAATACAATTGATACAATGATACAAAACATTGCTGTGTAGGTCGTTGAGCTCTGAGGCACCTCAGTCTGTATCTGACCGTCAGATGGTGGTGACGTCGCATGTGCGGCGGTCTTGATATCTTAATCTCCCAGTGCGCTAACTCAATGCTTTGCGCCTGCTATGTGATACTGTTGTGACAAGCCAGATTTATTTATTGTTACTGTGCTACAATTGTGCTGGAAGTGCAACGTGTATCTTGCAATGCCACAAACTTGTGTGATCAAACGGTGTAAGTTTTTAGTTCTTCCCAAACTTTTTTTTCTATTGACTAGATGGTGATTCATAAAGACTAAACAGTTTTCTAATCGTGACAGTATGTGTCAATAAAACTTACATGTGCAATCTGGACTGTGATTTTTTTACGCTAGAGTGACTTTTAAAATCCAGCCTATACGCGCCATAATATTATATTTAGCCTATAGATAAAAACTGCATAATTGAGTTGCCTAGTTACGTATTTGGCCTCTAATTATAGTTGAGAAATTCCCTCTCAATTTTCTTATTTTTGCTATTTTTCGCATTGCAAAACGTATACATACACCTAACCTGCTATTTGATGGTCTCACTTAACTTCCTTCATGATGAAATTTCATCACAACATATCGTATGTTGCCGCATTAATAAAGATCATAATTCAGTCATTAATATTAATATCCAAGTAAGTTACCATTGTTTTGGCGTGTGGGAAGGCGGCCCATAAATATATTCAGACGGTCCCTGCATATGGGTGACGTACTGAGGCTTTACGTCATTCACAGATTGTACCTATGTAGTCTCTGCCATAGGTCGTTGCCGTCTATAAAAACATGCAGCATGTTTATTTTTAGCTGGGAACTCATGTTGAGATGATCAGTATGAGTAGAATAGTTGATTATTATTCAGATTACGTGCTAAGTGCCTGCGCATAAAAAATTACAGCGTTAGAAACTTTTTTCGCTTGACGTTCCTAAATATTGAACGATAATATTAACTATGTTTACTTAATGGGATTCACTTCACAATAGTGAGAGTTGGGAGGTGAATAGAGATAAGGAAATGTGCGGGTTTGTAGCGAAGGTAGTTGGTATAGAAGAATGTGTAGCTACGCTCCTCTTTATATATACATATGTATGCTCGGCCAGCGAGGTGTCAATGACCCCTGCCAAGCACAGCGACGTTGGATGCAATGAACCTAGAAGCGCACTAAAGACTTTCCTTGTACAATAATGTGTGTTCCTTACGCCATGGTGCTACTTTAGCAAATCCTTATTTACGTGACATATCGCGAGCAGTGTACTATTCGACTGACTTCTAGCAGTTTGTTTTTCGAATGACAGTTCTCGATCAAGTTGTTATTCCTCTGTAGAGCAATTTGGTGTTCGAATTACTTCTTTCTCGAGCAATTTGTTATTTAAGCGTTTTATTGCAGCTACTGTTATTTCATTCGGTACTCGAATAAATTATTACTTAAGCTAATCGTTACTCGAATGAAAGATTATTAAAAGTAGTTGATACTCGACGACTGGCTTATTGCTCGGACTAATCGTTACTTGACGAATTTTCGCTTAAAAAATATGAAAAAATGGAATTTGTTCGAACGTCTACCAACGTATCAATTACGTAATATATTGTGTAATTCGTTCGTTACTCGCATTATTCGTTAATCAAACAGCTTTCTTTTTGTTATTTTGCCTTCTCGAATTTTGCTCGTGACGAATTTTTCGTTTGAAATAACTTCTCAAGAACATAATTATGACTGGCCATCAAAAATATTAGTACAAATAGTGATAATGCTAAATAAGTAATAATCAACTCATATTAACAAAACTGTTGTACCAGCTGCTGAAGCTGCCGTCGAAGCTGTCAGAGACAGAAGCAAAGCCGTCTTTTAGATGATTATACATATCATATTATAACTGATGGGGGTACCTATCTCTAGGGAGGTGTGCTGTCGCCAGATAGGTCCAGTAGGTACTTTTGAATGGCAAGTATGAATGTTGAGTCTAAATTTTAAGCCTGGGCGCAACATTATTTCAGGTACCTATTGCTGGCTGAAAAAAAAAACTTTGATGCTCTTTGGGATATTTTGGCTCGAGGTACTCGGAAGCGACTCGAAAACAGGATATAAAAACATAACAGAATTGAGATTATAGGTACGCGAAACCACCGATTAACATAGGGGATTGGGGCTATGTTAATCGAATAAGTTGTTGCTGAATAATTTCCTATGTCGCCTAAATACTATGTTGATTGAGGAAAGGTGTATATTTCATATCTTAAACAGGGTCTTGGTATCTTAATCGAGGCTATGTTTATTGAACTCTATGTTGTTCGAAATTATGTAAACCAGCCAGGGTTTTCCGGTACCATGCAGTAACTTGAGAGAGATTATAGTTCCAACTAGACACTATTTAGTTACCGTATGGTAATTTTGAATAGATTGCCAGCATGTTTAGCTAAGATTGGTGTGTAGCATTACTAAATTTTGCTCAACAGTTGGCTGGTAATTGTATGTTATTGAGCAAGTTAGTTCTGTTGAGCGTTTTGTGCGAATTTAAATACAAGCAGGCGAGTTAGGACTCGCCCTGCAAGCCTCCACATTACGGCGCTGACAGTAAGCCACTCACCACTCAGCCCCACAGCGTAATATGTTCCCGCTGTGTAAAATTACACAGGAAGTTTGGAATTTATTTACTTTCTTTGAAATGTTGACGTTGCACTGCCATTGAGCTTCATGTGGGAAAATCGAAAGTTGACGCTTGAGAATATATCATGGTTGGTTAGCAGTATTATAATGAGGGGGGCTGTGAAAACTTTGGTTAACAGGTCTTGAAAAAAAATTCTTGTTTTGAGTGATTCATAAAAGAAAACGCTGTTTGTGTAGCTAGATGATTTAGACATGGGTTATACATGGCCATGTATTTTAGACGTGGCTAGCTAGGGTAGACATGGGCAGGTGATTTCGACACGAGAAGGTTGCGGTACAGTACGGTGCACCATGGTACTGTTCAATAGTTCTGCTCACAAACTATGGTGAAGAAGCAGCTAGCTACTTCAAGATTAATTTTAAGCTTGTGCAGTATGTAGGTGCCTCAACGCAGCTCTGCGCTAGGTTAGGTTAAGCTAGCACTAGTTAGGTTCATGCGTAAATTTGAACTCCTGAAGTTAGCATTTTATGGCTGCTTTAGACCAGGTAGCCCAACTATTATCACTACATTCGTACCTTGATAAGGCAAGTTAGCGCAGCATTTATTATCCTTATTCTGTGGGCTTTACGTGAGTTCTTGCAGTTATCGTTATTATCTGGCTAGTTTATGCAAAGTTAGCACAAGTTAGACTGGGTTTAGTTAGTTCAGGTTAGGTAGGTTGGGCAGGAAGAGGTTGCTGGCCGACACAGTGTGTGCCACAGAACGGAGCAATAACCTCACTCCTCTCCTCCACCGCCGCTGCCAACTGTAGCTCGCGATATGCTCTTCACGTCTCTATACTTCCAACCCTTCTGCTACCTCCCGCCGCCAAATTTACCACCAAAATGTATCTTTGTGTACTGTGTTACAGTTAGCTTCCATTGATATAGGAAGGGACGAGAAATTGGGCGGCAGATGATACGTGTTATGTCATAGGGTTGCAATGGCGCCTGCGAAGCCACACCGTTTGGTGCAGCGGCTGCCTGTCTTGTTTTCTCGCTACTGCTCATCTTTACAGCAATTTCGGCTTCAAATTGATGCATTTTTGCATGAGCTAGAGATGGCCAGCTTGTTTGGATGTCAGTAGTACAGCAAAGGCCAGGAAACTGTGGCAGTAGAACTGTACACTGACACTGCAGAGTTCATTCACCTTACTCCAGTGGCGCGACGTACGTACACCCGCACGCCGCACGTCTCCGCCTCCACTATGAGTGTGTCGTCTTACGTTTGCGCATACAGTTTTGCAGCATTCGGAGGCATGTATTGAGGAATTTTATGTGTGTCGGACTCTAATAGGATCTGTAGAAGGGGCGGGTAGTGTTGCAAGTGGTATATATGGCTATGTGTAGTGGGAAATTGGGAAATACGAGGAGTATGGTTGTGATCAATGGATGTACGGGGAGCGGAGCTGGGGGCAATAGCGGTCGTTGCCCTCTCTGCACCACCTCCACCCGCCCCTCCGCCTCCATTGCGTGCACCACCGTGTTACTCTTCCGTACAACGGTTTCCACCTCCACCGTTGTTGTGATACCGACTCCACCGACTGTGTTACCGACTCCACCGACTGTGTTACCGACTCCACCGACTGTGTTACCGACTCCACCGGCTGTGCTACCGACTCCACCGCCTGTGTTACCGACTGCACCGCCTGTGTTACCGACTCGACCGCATGTGTCACCGACTGTACCGCCTGTGTAAGGCTGTGTTACAGACTCCACCTACTGTGTTACCGACTCCACCGCCTGTGTTACCGATTCCACCACCTGTGTTACCGACTCCACGGGCTGTGTTACCGACTGCACCGCCTGTGTTACCGACTGCACCGCCTGTGTTACTGACTCCACCGCCTGTGTTACCGACTCCACCGACTGTGTTACCGACTCCACCTACTGTGTTACAGACTGTACCGCCTG
>LQNS02276927.1:7629604-7642041 GCA_001587735.2 Parhyale hawaiensis | reverse complement strand
CAATTTGTTTGTCTGTCACCAAGATGACTCAGAAAGTTATGGACGGATCTTTACGAAATTTACAGGGACTGTTAGGCATGTTAACGGTAACAGTTGATTAACTTTTGGTGAAAATCCGTTAATCTGTTTGTTTGTCTGCCTATTTTTTCTTAGTGCCATAACTCAAAAAGTTATCGACGGGTTTTCATAAAATTTACAGGAGTTCTTAGGTTCATTACGAAGAGTAAATGACCAAATTTTTGTGATGGCTGGTTTGTTCGTTCGTTTGTTTGCTGCTGTGTTTAATTTTACGCTTGTCAGTACAATAACTTAACTCAAAAAGCACTGCACAGATCTATATGAAATTTAGAGGATCTGTTAGTAATGTTAAAAGACAGAGATGATTAATTTTAATGCTGATCGGTTGGTCCGTTTGCGTTTGACTTATGTTTGTTTGTGTTTGTTAGCAGCATAACTCAAACAGTTATGAGCGGATCTTCATGACAATTGCAGAAACTGTTAATACTATCAAAAGGCACAAATGATTAGATTTTGGTATTGATACAATCAAAATTGTGGTTTCAGAGCAAATTTGAAGTATTCGTTACCGTTGCCTTGCTTGGCGGAGGCATGCGCTCTCAGCGTGTTCTACTGCAGTTATGCATTAAGACGACGTTAGAGGCGTACGTACATTTTCGCCCCTAGTTGTGCGTACGATTGCATAGTGAAGCCCCGGCATTACAGTTCGTGTCAGTCTTACTCATGTGGAAGCAATCCGGCCTTTATTCCCCCCCCCCGTGTTGGGGGCGACACAGCGGGCGGCAGATGCCAACCTTGCTAGAAACTACCAAATAAATACCATCCTATAATAAATTCTGCAAAATAAGTAACTGCTACTAATAAAAACTGCCAAATAAGTACTATCCTAATAATACTACAAACTAGAGCACTGTGAGAGCGCATACCTCCGCCAAGCAATGCAACAACGAAAAATTCAGATCGGCTCTGAAACCATAATTTTCTTTATATCAACACTAAAATCTAATTGTTTGTGCCTTTTGATAGTGTTAACAGTTATTGCAATTTTCGTGAAGATCCGTTCATAACTTTTGAGTTATGCTGCTGACAAACATAAGTCAAACACAAACAGACCAACCGATCTGCACCAAAATTTAATCGTCCATGTCTTTTAACATTGTTAACAGCTCCTGTAAATTTTATAAAGATCCATCTAGAACTTTTTGAGTTGTGCTAACGAGCATAAAATCAAACACAACGACAAGCAAACGAACGAACAAAATTAATTCGGTCATTTAATTTTCGTAATAAACCTAACAACTCCTGTAAATTCCATGAAAATCTATCCATAACTTTTTGAGTTATGGCACTAAGAAAAAATAGGCAGACAAACTGATGAACGGATTTCTACCAAAACTTAATCATCTGTTACTGTTAATATGCCTAACATTCCCTGGTTCGCAAAGATCCGTTCATAACTTTTTGAGTTATCTTGGTGACAGACAAATAGACAAACACGACAAAAACATAACCTCCTTTGCGGAGGTAATAAATGCTACCAAAGAATACTACAACATATATGAATTTCTTAAAATATACGATGACACCCAGGTGTATTCATAGAGGAGTTTTTTGAAAGTCTTCTGGGTTTTCTCATTTATTTGACCCCAAGCTGTCGAGCTATTGCGCATAGCCGGTCTTCAGGGGAACGAAATTTCATTCCGTCAGCAGCACGAAGTTGCAAAGTATAGAGAAGTTCTATCCTAGCTACCAATTAAGAAAAAGTTGAAAGTACATCGCTTTTTCTTCTTCTCTATATTCTAAATTTCAAATGGTGCCATATGCGGACTGGTGCTCTTCATGAGTTTGCCTTGGAACCGTTATGATGCCGTACGGGCCAGTTTTCCCGTTCGTTTTTTCCATCATGTGTGTATGTTTGGAATGGTCTTGATGGTTCTGTCTTTGCTGGTGCTGGTATTGGCAGCTTTAAACGATCTGTACACAGAGCTATTCTGTGAACTCGGATCTTCTTTTTTTTTCCTCTTCTTCTTCATTCTTTTGTTTTCTCCACCCGCTGGGTTGGTTGCGTGGGGGTTTGTTAACCTCATGGAGTTTCTCCATTCCTACGTCGCCAGCTTGGTGTGATTTAATAATAATAATAATATATTTTTAGCTTTTTCTTAATTGGTAGCTAGGATAGAACTTCTCTATACTTTGCAACTTCGTGCTGCTGACTGAATTTGAAGTTTCGTTCCCCTGAAAAGGAGCTATGCTCAATAGCTCGAAAGCTTGGGGTCAAATAAATAAGGAAACCCAGAAGACTTTCAAAAACTCCTCTACAACATATGCATATATATACTACTTTGGTAAATGGTGCCAACAATTTATTCACCCCCGAATGAATGCGTGCCTGTGGTCAGATAAGAAGCCCCGGGGTATTAAAAATGACGGCACTTGCTTATCTTTAGTGCTCTGAGATAACCGATTGTCATTCTCTTTATCGATGGTCTAGCGTACTCGAACCCATATACCAATTCTTCAATATTTGTGGATACACATACCAAGTAACTTACTATAGGCTAGTCAGCCACTATATTAACTTATTCCTGTGTCCAGTCTTTATCGCTGTAGAAAGACCCACTGACTGACCAAAGGTAAGACCAATTTACCCGAATCATGGATACGCCTGAGTCACTGGCAATGTATCAGCAAAAGTTTGTTGCTAGGTATGAAGGCAGATTGATACTATAAGTTTCTACTATAATTCCTGACACGTGTCGACGCTTGTTGAATTGGAATTTGCGTGCTCGCCTTGGACGGTATATTCGCAGTAGCTCGAATCTTGTCGGAAAATTCGAGGCATGTATCCCATGTACTGTATATACTGTCTATCTACATATGTATGTACTGTAGATATACAATATCCATATGCATATAGGCAATTTCCATATGTACACTTACGTTATTCACATGTACATGGATATACTGTACATCCACTACCCCTAAAGTATGGGTCCATAGCTACCTTCTGGGGTAACTGGCCCCAGAGCTGGGGACCACTGTAACTAGAACCGGGGGTCCTCGTAACGCTAGAATGGCGTAAGCGTGGCACTAGATTGGAGAACTGCCTGCGAAAGTTTTCTAGTAGATATATTTGGACACACAGATGTCCAGTCCGTCACTAGGATCTAGAGACACATCGAAGAGGACTTAGCCTCAGGAGTGTGTTCCCAAGTTTGCGTTATTTTCGATACACTTATATATTTAAATGAAAGTACCCAATATTATCTATAGGGGGCTTAGGAATATTTTAGGGCGGCTGCAGGAGCCTTAAGTCCCTTAAAGTAGACGTAACGTCTATGCTAATGTCCTGAATTACTATCTATCTTGATTGCACTGTATTACAAGAGCTGTACAATTCTTGCGTCAGTGTGACGTCACTGTATCATGGGACATTCTCAGTTTGCCTTACTACCTTCACTGTACTGGGACACACTATAACACTAAGCTCCCTACAGGCACTGGTGGAAAGTATAAAGTATTCAGGGAATTCATCAGTCGCTGCCGCTGAATTGTCTCCTTAGTTCGTGAACTTTTGACCTTGTCACGCCATATCTGCTCCCGTGACCTATATTTGTACCTACGTGTATCTCGGTGTGTGGCTATACTGGTTCCCATTGTTTTCCGTTTACATCTAAGTACCTCTATAATAATAGTCTCGCTGTCTTATCAGACGCGTACCGTAAGGGAATGATTGGGGTACGTGGGTATTGCGAAAAAAATTGTCAGCACATGAAAAAATTTAAAATATTGGTAGAGTTTACTGTACTATGTACTATTAGGTATAGGTTACTAACCATCATAATTATGTGAATTATATTGTTATTTTGCCAGGGAAATGTAACTACAAGTATATTTTATTCAAGGTAAGCTCTGAATGATTTACCTGTCCTGGCGGCAAGTACCTGGGGTTCGCAGACCAAACTGTACTTATATGAATTGCAGGCTATCGTGTTGGCTTATGTACCAAATATTGACTTCGTTTTTTTAACACGTTTCACCCACATTGCGGTGTTACTCCGTTGTATCTCAAGTCTTATAAATGCAGTGAATCTTACTATGACAGTTCATCGGTCTGGTCGTAAATTCATCGCGTAGAGTCCCGACTCTGCAACGCCCTTTGGGGACCATTGTTGCACCTTATAAAATCTGCTATATATATCTTGTAAAATTAATTTTTCTAACCATATAGTAACTAAAACCATTAGCTCTTTGTAATAATTTCATTGGTTGGAGCATCTAGGAAACATTGATGCCTAGCGTTGTAGGGTTAATACTGAAAACATAGACCGCAATAGTAGGTACCTACTTGACTTTTAGGTCTGACGCTGGCGGCTAAAAGTCGGCAAAATGGATTGTCTCAAGAGCTATTCTTTTCCCCCTATCTAATACTGAGGAAAAAAATTCGAAGGTACCCAACATTTTCTTGCGGAGAAGGTATCTTGGATACGGCGGGGCCGTACTGAGTGTTTGCCTGCGTGAACGTGTCTGGACATGTTCATAATACCGTAACGCTTGACAAAATCCCATTTTTTCCCATTTTGGCCGCCAGCGTCAGAGGCCACTTGGACCTAAGAGTCAAGTACTGTTGCGGTTTATGCTGAAAACATGTCTGCCATATCTATGAGCCATTGCTGAATAAGGAATTGCTATCCAAATAGCGGGGGATGAACTTTGTTCCGGATTCCTTCTCAGTCTCAGAACTTACCTTATGTCAGTGCTCATCACCTAATTTTTCTGTTTTTGTCAGTGAGCATCTGTGGTAATTTGTGATGTTCACATTCGTGGTGCTCACTTAATTGTGGAAAAAACTTCTACATGCAGAATTAATTAAAAGTTGCTCAATTTGTTAACAGAGTGTAATGGATATTGTGGTACTTTGGTAAGTACCTTTCCAATTTTCGTGCTAGGTTAAGTTAGGCTAGGTTAGGTTAAACTGGGTTAGGATAGGTTAGGCTATGTTGGGCATAGACTTAGTTGGGTGTACCGTATAGTTCATACCAAACTAGAAGTGGAGTTCAGGAGATGGTATTCGCTGTGTAGACGCCTTACCGGCACCAACGCGTCGCCAAGGATTATCTGTTTGATAGGTGTTACGGTGCTAACTGGTTGCGGTCGTAGGTAGTCAGGCTGGTCGACCAGCTCACGACGTTGACAGAAAACATGTTGGGCAAGAAACCAGTTGATATTTTTAGCGTTTTCTCCCTGTGAATATTGTGATACTAGTTTGAATTCGCTGCTTTCGTAATGAGCCGGTTACCATGTTTTACTGCAGATAAATATCCCTAAATGATGCAGCTATAGATGGGGAAACCGCTTCTGTCAGATTCAGTCAGTTGGAAGCTGTTCATATACCTACTCCATTACTTGAAGGAATCCTCATGTAATATTCAGTCTATTGAGGAAATCTTTTTGTGGCATTCAACTACTTAGAGGATTTTTACATTCAACCAAGTGGGAGAAATCCTTATGTATTTAACTAGTTATGGCTGATCCCTGCTTGATGTTGCACAGATTGGGAACTCGTAATACATTATTGTAGTTTTGGCTTAACAAAATCGCAATACTGTACATATAATATGCAATCAGATCATGGCTATGGAAAGACTGAAGTTGGCCGACTCGTGCTACTTTGTGAACTGTTCCGTTTGTGAAATTTATTCCTTGTACTGAAAAAAGATGTACAGGTAT
Source organism: Parhyale hawaiensis (assembly GCA_001587735.2). Classification (NCBI taxonomy): domain Eukaryota; kingdom Metazoa; phylum Arthropoda; class Malacostraca; order Amphipoda; family Hyalidae; genus Parhyale; species Parhyale hawaiensis. The sequence continues at coordinate 7,636,293 of LQNS02276927.1, read as the reverse complement.
AGCGTGTGGCCTACCTGAGCTTAAGGCATGTGTGCCTATAAGTTAGGTTTGGTAGGTACCTAGTCTAGCTGAACCGGACCTACCCCATCCTCTTCTTGACTAACCTAATCTACCCTATCGCACACTCTGAGGTCGACCACACACAGTACCGGCACACAGAAAGACTGAAGGCAGAATTTTAAGCAGCGGTCAAAAACCGGTGTGCGGTTGCGGCCCTAATTTGACACACGTCTTAATCGGCATAAAATTTATACGCCATTGCCTCGGTTCCGTTATATTTTAACGCATTCCTAACATTGTGGTGCCTAACTGCAGTGGAGCGACCCTGACCGCACGTAACCGTTGTTTAACCGTGACTTATTTACATTGTAGTGTAGGTACTGCTGTGCCGCCAAAAATGATGGCGCTTGTGGGTTCGGATAGAAGCTCCTCTCCTTCCGCTAAACTTCAGGGGTTTTGGGTTCCTATGGTAAGCGTTCCACGGAAAATGATGGTGTTGCTCCAAATGCGACTCCCCAGCATTGTGGTGTTCTGGGGTAGGTACTACATGATGCACACGCGCTTCTCCCCTTCCCATAATATCTCTTGATTATTTAGACTACCGTGGTAATCGTTCCGCCAAAAATGATGATGCGCGTGGACACTCATGTCATAAGGGCTCCCCCCCCTCCCCGAACACGGCATACTGGCAGTTACCTGAATATAATTTTTGACCCGAGGTCCCAAAAACCGATTTCCTGTTGTAGTTGCTCGGGCGGCCCAGATTTCTGCTAGGGTGTGGTTCCCAAGCCGAACGGACCGTCAGAAATAACGCCGTCAGCAGGTGTCTTAATGGTTCCAAGGAAATGTTAAAAATTGCGCACTATGTTCTGGAAAATATTTGTTTTCATTAGAAAATCGCACCAAACATAATTGCTACAAACAATCAAATATGCGCATCCACAAATGAAAAAAAAAATTACTCGGCGATTTGTATATTCTTTTATAGAAATAAGGCTGTTAGCTAGTAGTAAAAATTGATTATATACTATTTTATTTTTTAAGCTTTACCGATGTAGGTTACTCTAGTACGGATTTTCCTTTTTCAATTTCAGCTCGCCAAAATTAGCTGCTTCATCTTCAATTTGAAACTTTCCAGTGGCTGTGGGCATACTGTAGTTTTGAATTCAATTTTCATTCTGCAACTATTCCGGAAGTGCACTACTTTTTTTTATTAATAAAGTCATTATTCCTGAAGTAAGAACAATGAACGGCATCCTCGAAACTTTTGCGCCGTCATTTTTGACATGCAGGATACTAGTAAATACGGAAATTATTGATACATCAATATACAAGCGCGCATAGGTACGTACGTGTTTCCTATGTTTCGGTAAATTTTGTCAAAATTGGTTTAGAATCTATTATATACGGTATTTTTGCCCAAATCGGCAAATTCAATGTATACTGTGTACATTTTTGACAGAGTTTGTGTAATAGACTCGGTAGGTTTTATTTAAATTAGACGTTAAAATTTTCAATTTTTGCCCTGATTCGTTGACTTTTGGCTTAAGAAGACTTTGATTCGGTGCTGTCTTTTCACCCAAATTTTGTGTTGAATAGTTCGATTTTTGGCCAGGTTTGGTGGTACTCGACAGCGTCTCTTGCACTGCGCGTTTTGTTTATATGGCTCAGTTTGGTGCAATTAGTTGGACGGACAGGCAGGTCATCTCTTCCTTTGTCGGCGGGCACCTTTTTTGTCCCCATGTCCCTGTCCACTTGACTTCTCCGTGTTAAGCCATATTTTAATATTCGCTGTTTTAAGGCTCGTATTTGTGTATACGCTGATTATTTTAGGCGTTAGTCTATTTATTGTAGACAACTCTGTTATTAAAGGCATTATAGGCCATCATTTATTGTATACCTATAAGTCCATTATTAAAGCCGTTAGTCCATTTAATAAATACAATACCATTATTCAAGCCATTAATCCATTTTATGAATACAAGTCCATTATGAAAGCCGTTAGTTTATTTAATGAAGGCAAGGCCTTTATTCAAGCCAGCAGTTCATTTAATGAATACCAAGTCCATTATTAAAGCCGTTAGTCCATTTAATGAATACTAGACCATTATGAAAGCCGTTGGTCCATTTAATGAGTACTGGACCATTATTAAAGCCGTTAGTCCATTTAATGAATACAAGTCTGTTATTAAAGCCGTTAGTCCATCATTAACTTTTAATGTATGCAATGGAAGTTGTTGAGCCGTTATTGATTACCGGTACGTATGACTATCATTCAATGTACGCAAATCCGTTATTTAAGTTTTCTGACCGTAATTCAGTATATTCGAGCCCATCACTTCAGATGCCAGCCTGTTATTGGAGCCGCCATGCCTGCATTGGGTATATTCACCATGCCTTGTTAGGGTACGGGTGCACGAGAGGTTTTTCAGCCGCTGCCGCACTTCGACCGCTGCGGCCGTATAGCCGCTTAATTTTTAGCATGGGTGCACGGGAGCGGTTTTCTGCCGCAAAAGCGATCAGTTACCAAGGAACATTCGTCTTGTACAGACGTACACTTTGAGTAGTGATAATGAAATAATGAGACACTTCACTCCATAGTTTATCTTTTTTAACTTTATCACTATAGTCTTTCAATTGTTTATCGAAAATAGCGGGTCTCTTCTCTATTTCATTTATAAACTTGTCTGCATCAAAACCTTCTGCCTTCACAGACAACATCCTCGTCAAACATTGTCCAAATAGTCACTGAAAAGAAATCAGAACCGCGGCATAAAAGCGGCAGATTAACCTCTCATGCACTCACTGATGCAGGTTTGAACTTGTTCAATATTAGATAGCGGCTAACAAGCCGCAACCGCGCCGCCTACAAAATGGAGCAGTTTGCGTTTTTAAAACCGTAGCTGCTATTTAACCGCTCCTGCACCCGGTTCCATTGCAAGTAGTGTATTGTATAATATGCGGCTATACAGCCGCAGCGGTTGAGCGGCTGAAAACCGCTCGTGCACCCATAGCCTTACGGTACCTATTTATTCTGTCATTAGGCTACCTAATTTATGCATTGAACGTTATTTAATGCGTCCTGCCGTTAAAATTAGTATTGTGTTAGCAAAGTCTATGCTTTAGTCTGCAGTTGTTCTAATTCATTAGACCGTATTTGTAAGTGTACTCGTTGGGTTTTATTGCTCCCTTCTTTACAGTTTGTACGCCGTCGTTTTTTTTATTATTCTTCTTGTTGGGCGTTTTTTTTTGCGATGTGCCGTTTTTATGACGGCATTACTTTTATTTTTAGAAACATTAGAGTTTTATTGTGCCTCGCTTTTTACAAGGACGTAGTGCGTAAGACCGGTTTTGTCACACTGCCTAAATGCCTGATATGCTTGGTACAGATTAATAACGACTAATATATTGGAGACTGGCTAACTACCACTGTGTAGTATCTGAGTCTGTTCTTTCACGTATGATTTCTGCATGCCAATAACTCTCAGCTTTTTTTTTTTTGGTTACTGTTGCCGACAGATACGCATTTATTTATTCACCAGTTGACCCGTCCATAAAAAAAATTCATACAATAATCGATATTTTATTAATATAGGCCGTTGCGGAATCTTCTCTAAATTGCTTCATTTTCTTAATTGATCCATAGTCGTGCTGTCAACCTTATGTCCTCTTTTCTATGACTTGCTGTTTCCACATTTTCCTGCTCACGCTTGTCAGCAGCTTTCATTCACTTCTGTTACCTTTCTGCTTCAAGTCTTTCTTGACTGTATCGCATAGACGATTCATCTCTTTCTCCATTTGTAGACTATAGTAGTCTCGTACTCCGTATAAGTTCCCTATCTTCCTTCCTAATTAAACTTGCGTCTTCAATATAGTGAGAGCCATGCAAAAGTCAATTTGAGTAAAGCACTGCAGTAAATTTGGATGTAACTGTAGCCAGCTTGTATACATGTAGGCGCTCCGTAGCCAAGATACGGTCTTGCGAACTTAAATATCTGCTTCACTGAAATTTTGAGGCTATGAAAATTCTCACCGTCAGAGAACGACAGTGTGAGAGGAATGATATGCGTGATATGGAGCTGGAGGAACAAATGGTAATGGACCGAAATACATGGAATAGCAAGATCTGCTTCAGCGACCCCTTTGAACGGGGATAACACTGCTGTAGAAAAAGAAGAGAAAGACAGTAAGCTAGAAGAAATAGTTGTCTGCTACCCGTGAAGAATCATCATCTCGTGAGTGCTCCGTTGGTCATCTGCCTAATTTACGCGTCGTGACCTGAGAGAAAAAAGTTATAAAATCAGATTCCAGAAGCTGGATACATATTGTTCCGCTTTTATGAAGTGTTTCAAGCAAGACGTGTCTTCAGATAGGCTAAAGGGATAAGGATCGGCCTTCGCCATCTTCTGCAACCTGGTCACCGATTCACAAAATCTGCAGTCTGGCCTATTTTTCGCCTATCTATTTCGTTAGGAGCGTGACATGAAAGATAGCTACATATAAATATGTATATAAACAAATACACACATGACGGTGTTTATTATGTTGTGTTGATGTTGATAATACATACCGCATTTCCTTTCAAAACTGGAGTCTTCGCGGATATCCAGAACCCGCCTTGTAGATCAACCTCAAGCAACAACACTCTGACTGACACAAGCTCTTAGTAGACTCCAACTAATGGGTCCAGCCAGTGACCGACTCCGACTCCATCAACCTATAAATATTCGACTCCTGCCTGCTCCCATTCTTAACAACATAGGCCCATTTTCATCGCTTACGGCTCCGACTCCTGGGACAAGTTAGTGTCTGAGTCTGACTCCTGACACAAGCTAGTGTCTGACTCCGACTGTAACTGCTGGTCCTCAACATTGTCCGACACCTGTTCCGACACTGCAACTCTGGTTATGCGGTATCACACCGTCCACCTGTGCGATGCTTGCGCTCGATAGGTGCAGCTACTTCTACATATTTCCGCCTGTTTTAGCCTCTTACCTAGTGATTCTGGCTCCATATTGCGCTATTTATGTAGATTGCAGTGTAGTACAAATTTATCGATACCTGATTATTACGACGGTCTACAGAAAAAAAAAACATTTTTCCTGTTCTGAGAAACTTAATTCACTACGGTACCTATGTGAAGTTTTGGACATTGCGTGGCCGACAAGCTGGTTGGAGCAACAATGATCAAATAGTAGAAAAAACATTACAAATACTACGCTAATTCAATAAAACTGTAGTATATATACAAGAGAAACGCAAGACGAAGAACTTACTAATACAGTATGTTTACAAATACAGTACGAATGCAATAAGAAATCCCTGAGTACTTGGAAAAAAAGAGACCTGGTTAACAAAAACGATCTTCAGATTTGCAATGAATCATATACCTATTAATGAATGGCGATGCTCAATGTGGCGAGCACTCCCACCCGTTTTCTTTGGTCTCCTTGACCATCACAGAAAACTGCACCCATTGTGGTCCTCCTAAGCCCTAGCGGGATAGGTACCTTTTTTGTCGGCAGAAAAAACCGAAAACAGACAATGCGGCTGAGTTTTTCTGGAAGTGCCTTTTGAAAAGAAGGATGTTAACCCTTTTAGAGGTGTTGAGTTGAGGACAACTTTTTTCTTGAAGAGCGGATTTGCTTGTTTAGTGGTGTGACCGGTGGCATGACTTTGGACTGACAGAAGAAAAGAAGAACACATCGTCTCGCCAGGTAGCTAGGCTCATCATGTGTAGTATTTTGAGGGTCTGCGCTGCCACTATACTTTTTACAAGACTTTTTTAAATGCGCATCAATATTAGTGGTCATTAAACCTCATCCATAGCAATTGCAGTCAAGAGTCGAGACGCATGCAAATATTGCTATAACTTTTGTAATGGTTAATGGAAACGTAAAAAATAAAAATTTTCTCGAAAAGAAATAACGCGGTGGTACAGAACATCAGAAATTAGAAATTCTGTAATTTAGCTAAATACCAAGCCATAACAGCCATCTACGTGAGAACACTTTACTACTTGACCACATATACATGTTTTCTCACGTGTATAGATAAAGTAGATATGTGACCATAAATAATATAGCCACTTGTCCAGTAAAGGGTTAACCATTTTCTGTTGGTATAGCTCTATTTGGAACAGTCACCAGGTGTCGATCTCCTGACTCCAGCCAACAGCAGGTTTGGATTCTGAAGACGAGCGTTGTTTCTCTTTGTGAAAAATGTCCTCGTTTTCAGCAACTAGCCTATAGTCAGATATTTTCGACAGTCTGTGGTCATTTTTTGATGAATGTAAAAGATCACAAATTGTTATCGGAGCTGGGCAGTTGCGGTCCTACCACGACAGCGGGAAAAGGCCGGAGGCCGCAGAACCCTCCGTCCTTTTTACCTCCGCCAAGAAGGTGAAATTAGGTTTTTGGCGTTATTCGGTGTTTGTCTGTTTGTTAGTCTCATCTGTCACCAAGATAACTCAACTCAAATAGGTATGCGGATCTTTACGAAATTTACAGGAAATTTTAGGTAGGTATGTTAGGTGGAACAGATACCCATTCAACCGTTTGTTTACCTGCCTGTTTTCTTGGTAACATAACTCAAAAAGTTATGGACGGATCTTCATGAAGTTTGCAGGAATTGTTAGAAATGTAGAAGGCACACACAAATGACCAAACTCTCTGACGACCTGTTCGTTC